>WBMZ01004964.1:0-65824 GCA_013400975.1 Atrichornis clamosus
CCGGGGCCCGGGGCGGGACGCGGGGGCGAGAAAAGGGCCGGGGGCGCGGTGGCGGCAGCGGCGGGCGCGGGTCGCGGAGCGGGATGCGCCTGACGCAGAGCATGTGCACCATCGCCGAGTGCGCGCCCGGCGGGGACGGCCCCGCCACCGCCCGGCCCCGCCTCGTCAAGATCGCGGTGGTGGGGGGCAGCGGCGTGGGCAAGACAGGTGAGGGGGGCGGCGGCCGGCCGGGGCAACGCAGGTAGGTTGGGAGCGGTGCAGCGGCGGGGGACGGCGGAGCGCGGCTAATGGTGCCTGTCTGTGCCTGCCCGCAGCGCTCGTGGTGCGGTTCCTCACCCGGCGGTTCATCGGCGACTACGAGCGGAACGCAGGTAGGCGAGCGGCGGCGCGGCTTTGTTCCCGCCGGGACGAAGGTCGGGCGGGGGGTCCCGCCAGGGGAGCGGGGAGTGCGGCGCCGGCTGCTTTGCTGCCGGCGGATGCCCGTCCTGGGGGTGGTGGGCTCGGGGTGCAAGCCCTGAGAGAAAGTACGGAAACGCCAGCGCTGGGTTTCACACCTGAGGCACAGATGTGAAAGAAAGAGCTCGCTCGCCCCCGGGGCTGCGGGGCACTCGGCAGGTGCTGTCGGCGGCCCGAACCCCCGGGGTTCCGCGGCTGGCGGCTCGCTGAGCGCCGGTTCCCCCTCCGATCTGCTCTCGCCGCCCCCGGAAAGGGACACGCCGTGCACAGCCACATGCGGTCTGTGATCACAGCTGCCCTAGAGATGGGTTGTACTGCAGCTCTGGTCCCTGACAGAATTCACTTTATGTGAAAGTGTCCCTTTTTTGAAGGAGTCTTTTAGCTAAAGCAGGAAAGCATTCTGTAAACTTAGTTGTTTTCTTTGCAAACGGAGTGCCAGCAGCTACACGGGCTAGGCAGGGCCAGCTCAAAGGGGAAAGCGGAGAGCTGATGTTATGTACCTCATTCAGTGAGTACAGTGCAGAGTCTAAACTAATGCCAATGTAAAATATACAGCATTCTGTTGAGGAAATTACTTGAAAAAGCCAAACAAATGAAAAAACCCAACTAACCCAGCAAATCATACAGGCCAGGCAACAGGGAGTTCCACTAAGTCTGAAAATACTAAATGAAAAGAAAACTGTATTTCTATATAATAAAAGCTGGTTATTTTGCACTCTTACCTTTATCGTTCAAGCTAAGATGGTCTTTAAGAGTGTTTGAGTTCTAAGTTGCACGCTATTTAATGCTAAGCTTCAAGTCAATGCAAGATCTAATCACTGGCTTCTTGCCTCATAAACATTGTTAACACACAAAAAGCTTATAACGCTGGTTTCTTGCTTCATGAGTGACAATACAACTTTCCCTACACAACCAATGGGCAGCAGAAACAATATTTGTCTGTAGAGTGGTGGCTATACTTGTGAACCTGTCGGTGTTCTTGTCAGGTAATCTCTACAGCAGGCACATCCAGGTAGATGGAGAGATGTTGGCCATCCAAGTGCAAGATACTCCAGGAGTTCAGGTGAGCTAGGTGCAACCATGAAGTTTTACCAGAGCAGCTTTAAATGTTTGTATTCTTGTGTCCTTTTGTGCAGCATGTTGTTATGTTTTTTTCTAGAAAATATTTCGCTGTCCGTTTCAGAGTTTGGTGTTCTGTGTGGGAGAGGTGGTAACTTGTGTTTTAACCAGTCAAGCCAGCTGTGTTGAGTGCCTGCAGTGTGCTGGTAGTAAAAGAAAACAACTCACTGTTTCGATGAATCATTTGTTCATTGGGGGCCCATTACTTCTGAGTGTCTGAATTACTGAAGTGCCTGGTTTCTGTATATTGGGAACATTAGGCACAAACCCAGAAGCAGTTCTGTGCAAATAAGGTATATGTGGAAACAAATGTCATGACCACTGCCCAACGTAAAAGCTTCATAAAAGTATATGACAGAAAGTGAAGTCTGCTATGTTGTGGCTGTGCTCATTAGTATATCATAAGTTAGTTTTGAATGTATAGACCTGAGTAATGCTGGATTGTTGCCTTTTTGAACTGGGCAACAGTCCAGGTCTAAATGCTTCCAGCTCATATCTTTGCTTCCCCAGACTTACTGTCTAGCCAGTTAATTTCCCATTCTGTGAAACTACAAAGTCTTTCTCTGCATGCAGAACTACTCAGGTCAATTTTCCATTTGAGTGTAGCAAACTCCAGTGTTAAATTCCAGCTTTTTGCAGCTGAATCAACATCTGCATTTATTCGCTATGCTCAGATTAAGTTCATACTTACTACGTGAAATCCAAATGTATGTGTCTGAAGCTGTAAAATGCCATTTGGCTTTACAGATGCCTGAAGACAGGTTCCTTTAATCTTTTATGACTTCAGCTATCTAATTTGAGACCATTCATTTTTCAGATCCATGAACACAGTCTGGATTGTAATGAGCAGCTGAACAGATGCATTCGCTGGGCAGATGCCCTGGTGATTGTCTTCTCCATCACTGACTCTAAGAGCTTTGAATTACTCAGTCACCTTTACCATCACGTGCGACAGCTGCATCCAGGGAACATGGTCCCTGTCGTCATCGTGGCAAACAAAGCTGACCTCTTGCATATCAAAGAGGTGGAGCCTCAGCAGGGACTTCAGCTGGCCAATATGCTGGGCTGTACTTTCTATGAAGTATCTGTCAGTGAAAACTATAACAACGTCTTCAATGCTTTCCATCTCCTCTGTAAAGAAGTCAGTAAACAGCAAATAACTAGCACCCCTGAGAGGAGGAGAACCTCTCTTATTCCACGGCCAAAATCACCCAACATGCAGGATCTGAAGAGAAGGTTTAAGCAAGCTTTGTCTGCCAAAGTGAGGACTGTCACTTCTGTTTGACAGCACAGCCCTTGGTCTACCTAACGCTTAGCTTGAGATTGAAACCTGGGGTGTTTAACACTGGCACGTGTAGAGTCCAAGGCATTGTGAAAGGAGGATGGTTTGAGTAGCCTTTTGCATGGTAGAAGTCTTTAAGCAGTTGCTTAAAAAAGAACTGGCAGGTTGGAAAGAAAAAAAAAGAAAACAGACAAAACCCAAAAACTCCTGAAAAATATTCTCGGATGTGACTTGCCAAACAGGTATTTTCATTTGGAAAAGGAACTTTTCAGTAAATGAAACAATTTGCCTTTTCCCCAGTTGGACAGATTTGGCTTTCATTTGTGCAGAAGCAACCTTTTTGCTGTAACTCAACTTGTACTTGAGCAGGGAAATGCCCTGGACTGCAGGTCCCTGTTCAGAGGTAACCACTTGAGTTTTCTTCTCACATGGATGAAGGACAGCATGATGCAACTGTTTGATTTTATTGCACAGTAGAACTGTTTTTTCCCTGTATTTCAAAACAAATAAGCAAACATGAAATAGTTCTGTAAAAATAAGCATAAAGTGGACAGGACTGAGCATCAAGACTGTAAACAATGATCCTTTCTTTTTTTACTAGCCATGTTATTGCAGACAACTTGACCAGACTCTTTGTATGCAAAGCTATTGTCCACAGGGTGTAAGCATATCTAACTACAAACAACTCTTTTACTGTCTGAAAGAAGTACTCTCCAGACTAAATGATCCAACGTGGAGCTTCTGAGGAATGAGTGTGGAGTTGGAGTGACAGTCTTTTACAGATGCTGGTCTAAGACATCTTTTTTTCTCTCTCTCCTGTGTGCAGTAGGCACAAAAGGTATGAAGCATGGCTGGCTTTAGGCAATGAAGCTGAAGGCTTGTTCTGAGCTGAGCCAGACCTTCTTCGGTCTGAAACACATGGCAGATTTATATAAATACTTTATTTTTTCTTTTGTAATATTGAGCCAATGGAGTTCACAGCCTAAGGGCCTTATACACACGCACTTTAAAAAGCCAGTTGTGCTTTTGTTTATACTGTAACTTATTTATTTTGTGTACAGTTACTCCTCCTAGGGAATGGACTTTTCATTCTTACTGCCTGGTACATTAAATTTTTGAATTGCATGTTTCCTTGTGTGTTCTTTGGGGGGTGAGAAACAAGGAGTAACAACCAGTGAAATGTTGAGACAAAGTAAGAGCTTTCTCAAGGTAGTTAACATACATTGCAGAAACAGCAAGGTGTCCTTTCCTGCCTATGCTGTTGTTTTATTAGCATAAACCACAGGGGGGGAGCTCTCACAACTGCTTTGCAACTTCCTTTAAGAAACTTTTTTAGGAGAGGAACTGAATAAGGCAAAGACCTTTCAAAGTAAAATGGTATTCTTCATTTCCACTTTTCAAAAATACTTCAGTATTTCTCTCTCCAGTGAGAAAGGAATGCTGTGAGGCAGGTCAAACTCAGGAAGAACTTGAATTCTAGATGACTGCCACCTTCTTCTTAAAAAAAGAATATTTATGTATTGAGCTATATTACAATGAAGAATTTAATCAAACTGTAGTCTTCAGCTACCTTATTCAGGTTTAAAGTAGCTTTACTGAGAGCCTTCCCACGGAGGATGTTTGTGCTGGGCCTGTGCTGACTGCCATTCAGGCTCCCCTGCTTCGCACACAGCTGCAGTAACTGGTGCAGGGAAACTCTTGACAGGGTCCTGCTGATGATCATCTTTTGGACCATGAGCTATTAGCCAAGTGATTTAGGACTGGAGCTGCAAACAAAATTGAGCTTGCCCTTCTGATCTGAGCTTGTACCAAATACTGCTTAGTTTATTAATATGCTAATAAACCAATTTGCCAAGGGTGGCTTTGTCTTCTCCTCTTTCTACCTTTTGAGTACTGCTTGGTGTCAAATGCAGAGGACTCAGACAGTCCTTGATGTGGTCCTGCAGCTACCCATGCAAATCTCTTCTGTGTTGTTCCTACTCACATGGAACTGGCAGATCTCTCATCCCCAAGCACAGGCTCTGTGTAGCTGCTACAGCTATTTCCTACAAATGAGGAGCTTGCTATTGCACTAGGGTCACTGGAAAGACTTCCCTGCAGTTTTGGTCTAGAAGTACTTGAGTAGGGGTCAGTGGCTGAGTTCCAACATCAATTGCCACAGATGTGGCCTCACTGGCTGAGAAGATTCCTCCAAAGTGCGTGTGTGCTTTGAAAACGAGTCTCTGCCTCCATCAGAGGAGCTACTTGACCCAGAGGAAGTGCAAGATCGCCCCTGTCTGCTTAGACTCACTCCTCACCCTCCCAATACAGCATGTCTCTAGATGGCCAAGTCAGGGACCTGAGAGCATCTGAGGAGAGAGAGAGGAGAGTGAGGGAGTGAAGATCACAACTGGCAGCAGCATCTCACAGAGCTGTGAGTACCTGAGCTCAGCAATGGCCACTGGACATAGGTGAGCCTCTCTGCTACGAGTGGAGTGTAAGAAACATTCTAGGACACATTCCATGACAGAAGGCCTAGGTTCCTAGGGGCAACCAAATAATGCAAAAGTAAAAGAGGTTGCAGGAATATATAGTTCTGGCATGTGTAACTCTGCATACCAGGAGAAAAGGAGAAGATGGATCAGGTTTGGCATTGTAAGAGCATTGCTTTATTGATTACAGAATTTACAAAACAACCATATTCTAAGAAAGATTAAACAGTACAGAATGACAGAAAAGAAACCAAGAGACTGGGCTATTTGCTTTCCAGTTACTTGTTCAAACTACTTGAGCTTTTAATATTGCAATCTCATAACATTTCTCATTTTTTATAGCACAAAGTTCCATTTTATAGTCATTCTTAAAGATTTCTTTTCCATAGAGGCGACATTGTCCATGCTTTATAATCAGTCCATTGTTTCCTTCCAGCCACTCAAAAGTGAACTTAAACCAAAATGCACCCTTTTCTGAAGACCATTATAAACATTTAGGAGAACTAATGCTAGCTATTGAACAAAATTTTAAAAACTACTCCCCATTTAATCTACTCCTTTGGCATAATAAAAGAATGCTATGATAGAGTGAATGTCACTTAATTCCACATTTTCATCTCGGTGTAAGCTGTAGTTGTAGCATTCCTTGGATGAAGCAACAGGATGCAGCTTTAGAGTGCCACCATTTTACGTTGCAATTTGGAAATCTTGGTGCTATATGCAATTAAATCTCTATTGGCTGCTGCTTTTTCATCACAGATTGTAGCAGAGTTTTATAAAGAAAAATTACATAACTGAATTTGATTGCAGCTCTTTCATGACCATAAATTAAAAATAAAAGCTGTTCTCTAATCATGCTGTTCAGAAATCTAGCTGAAGAAAAAAATCTGTGCTGTGGCCTCTTGAAAATGGGATCATGCCTTTTTTTCTTCTCTTCTTTTTCTTTTTTAAATGCATGTGAGGGGAGAATTCTTTTGGGGCTACCATCAAACTATCACAGTCCATATGTTGTCCTGCATAAATCTACAGAAAAGTATGCCATCAGAAACACTTTTCTTCTGGGACTGTGGGTGGAGAAATTAGCGCAGGAAATGGAAAGCTGAGAAAGAAGCTGGCATGTAACCCAGCCCTTGAGTCTGGCTCTTTTCTTCCCTGCCTCTACCAGTCCTGCTGGAAGAGCATCACCAGACTGGGAGCTGCTGTGCCAGCTAAATCAGGGCTGTGTTCCATGATCTCTCTGGAGTGAGGGATGAAGTAAGAGCAGGGACTGTTAACATTGCATAAGGCACACATGTTTTGCAAGGTAGCACGACGGAGGGTGGATTTTGCTAGCCTTTCACTCCCTCAGCAGCATTTCCCACCAGCCGCAACCTCAACAAAGCCATCAGGAATGCTCAAAGAAAAAAAGGACTGCTTTGGGAAGGCAAATTGTGCATCATCTGGTCCTCAGCTGCTCCTTTACTAGGGAATTATCACAAACAATCACCCTCACCACGCTGAGTGAGGCTGGGAGTGATTCAGCAATGCCCAGTGCTATCATTAAAAAGGGGAGGTTTGTTGCCGGACAACTGGATCATTTTAAAGAGCTGCCCATGAGATGCAGATGTTCCCTGCAGCCAGCTGTTTCACCTGGAGCTGTCAGTTTCTGGAGGGCTGTTGAGAAGAGTGACAGACCAGGGATCTGATGTTTTCAGGCAAGGCACTCACTCATCTTCTCCACAGGCCTCCCCAGTCAGATATCAGTGTCAGGCTGGAGACGGTCTGGGGCAAACAACAGCTCAATGGCACTATGTGGTGTCAGGAGCACAGAGGAGAGCATGATTACCTGAAAGAAGGGGAACAAGAAACGAGTCAAATTGAAAGGGACTGAGACAGTACTAATGAGCCATAGACAGTAACCTAGTCTAGAGCTTCATCCAGCTCTAGACAGGCTGTGTGTTTCTGGTGTTTACTGACAGGGCAATACAACTTGTCCAGTGAAACTGCTCACTAATAACTGTTGTTAAATCACTTTAAGGAGCATACTGACTGGTAGTGTTGTATTCTTAATGAATGTGTGCTTTGACACATTTCTACCCACATCTTACCCAGTGGTTTATTGTGGTTGCCATTGCATTTACTGAGAGGCACCAGGTTATGAAGGAGTGGTTTCCCCTCCTACTGCACAGGTTTGAGTGATGCCTGTTTCCTCCCAGTTGAAGGTGAGGTGAGCACCATGGAAGTGCCTGCTATGGGGAGCCCCAGTCCCTGTTCAGAAATGTCTCTTCAGACCAGGCACAGGCTGTTCTGCACGTCAGGCTCAACCTCGAGCACTGCCAGGTGCTATCGCTTTTGTTTCTTCCAGTTTTTAATCCCAGACTGGTCTGATGAATGAAACCATTTGCTCACTACAACCATGATACACACCCTGCTAGATGCAGGTATCTGTTTTCCTTAGGTGAAAACCAGTATATAATTGCCTGGTGTGAAGGCTTCCCTGCAAGGCAAAGCTATCAGCAAGGAGTGAGTGTGTGCACTCTTGCTGTGAGGAGCTAACCCATGGTCCAAGTCACAGGACACTGCCTGTACTCAGCTCCAAGTTTATCAGTGTCTGTAGGGTCAGGACTGCAGGCAGGGATGTGGGGGCAGATTTAATTGTACTAGCCCACTTGAAAATGAATTTGCTTCCTCAGCGCAAAGCCAAAGAGAGGAAGCACAAACATCAACAACGGAGTGTGTCTGTGTGTCCATCTACTGCAGTAGCTATCAAACGCCTTGTGCTGTCCATCCCATGGCTTAAGTGTGGCAATGCTGCATTTCAACTTTTTTTGTTGTTTTTTCTTTCATCTGTTCACTTTGGATACTGAAAGGATTTCTTCTGTATTGGTGATAGCCTCCCCCTCATTTATTTTCCCTTGTCCTCCCACACAATCTGCAGCAAACTGACACTGATTTGCTCTTCTTTCATAAGCCTGAAAAACTCTCTGTAACTTGCAGATGCCAAAGGCTGACACTGTCTTACTTATGTTGCATGAGAATCAGACTATAGCACAGTATGTGCTCATCTTGTTATCATGCAGCTTAACTCTGAAAAACACGAAGGGACACGTTACCAAAGTTTTTTGAGTGTACAAGCCAAACATCAACAATAGCCACTGACAGATAAAAGCAATTTCTTGTTGGAGTCCTACCACTGAACCCTGAGGGGATTTGTGCAACTAATAGCAAGTCCAGAGAGAAAAACGAAATCTCCAACTTTAACGTCTCAGAAATGATGCTGCCAAATACAGTGGGACTTCTCTCCCACTGTGAATGTTTGTTCTTTCATTTTTACAAAGAAGAGGGGAATTGCCCAGATAAGTAATCTCTTCTGCAGGCAACTCTCTTCAGGACAGTCCTTTGCAGACCTCCTTGTTCCATACAGTATTCCTGTCTTTCACACGTCACCTCCTAGTGGCAGTCAAGGTGGAAAAGCCAGGAGCTTCCATCCTGGCCCACTGAGCTCCAACAGGCAGTGCACCCCTAGCAGAAGGCAGGGAAGGATGCAGCTAACATCTGATGGTGCATCTGGAGGGGTTTATCTGTCTGCCTGCCTTAGTCACAACCACATAGATGGTTGTGCATGGTGGGAGAAGGGAGGATGAAACATCCTCTCATGCTCTTTCCCCTTTATAACCCTCCTGATTAAAGCAGAAAAAGAGAAGTAATTTCTTCCTTCAAAAGTAGGATACTTCTCACTAGTTACGGGGAACTATTTACCACCATTCAAAACCAAATGATGTACAGGAAACACTGTATTCCTTTGTGCTTCTCCATAAGAAATAAAATTGACATTCATATTCAGATGCAGAGCAGTTCTGTGGATGGAAACATGTGTCTCTTATTCTAGATTTAAATGTCGTTTGCCTCAACTCCAAACAGTTGCTGAAGTAATCAGTGCACCCTGTGAAGTTTTCTTCAGTTACAGTACTCAATTTTTGTATTCACATATTTCTCCATTTTTCCAAGACCCAATAATTAGTATAAATGTTAGTGCTTTGTTTGACTGGAAGGGACTTGGAAGGCCAGTGTTTCCCTGAAGCCTGAACCTCATTGCTTGAACACCACAAAAAAGCTCTGTTAAACCCTGGCTTGAGTTAGATAAATGCCTGGCCCTTTGAAAAGGGAATAATCCTAAACAGGTGGTGCATATTCACAGCTATAGTGCAGAAATCCAGGTAAATCCAACCAACTTTTAAATTTTTTTTATGTGAGAGATTTGCACAACTGCTTCATTTCTTCTCTTCCTCCTCCCACCTCTTCCCCAAAGTCCTTTCACCTTTAACACAGCACATTTGGACAAAGGGCAAGATGCAGTAAAAGCTTAAAATGCTTTAGGAATCTGCCTCAGAGGGTGACCTGCTGCCAGGGTTAAGCCAAAGCAAAGCAACACCAGATCCCATGTCACCACTGTCAAGCCTTAAGTCCCTCTAGAAAGCTAGTTGAAAATCTCCCTGCATAGTTCTCAACCAACTCAGATGTTAACCCTCTGTTTATCTTTCAGGGTGTCTTAATACATTTTGTGTGTGGATTAACTTGTCCATCAGTGTGTCACGACTCAACTCCCCTCCAAGAGGGAAAAGAATTTAATTCACTGTTTTGAAGAGATTAGCAGTAGGCTAATGGGAGAGAAATGTGTTATCAGATCAAGAAAACATTGCTAAAAATGGTACTCCGTCTTAAAAATACTGCTTGAGACTGCCTTGAAAATACAACTAAAACATGGAAAACACATGTCAAAATGAGGGGCTGCTCTGCCTTTGGTTGGCTCCATTTTGCTAATGATTTCTCACTAATCAAAACTGCATTCCATAGGAATTGAAAACAAGATGTTTACAAACCACGCTGGAAACTAGAGTTATGTTTATGATACAGCTGGTTAAACAGCACTTTAGAATTTTTGTATTACCCTGTATATGTGCAGTACTCAACAGACACCTGATTGGTCCTCCACAATTAGTGATGATTTTTAACATCTCAGGTGCCACCAGAGCTCATCCATCCTCCTCCTCTCCCTCCCTTCTCCATTCAGGTGACAGCTACTGTAATCAAGTTCTGCTGCCAGAGTGGACGAGGCAAAGACCAGCCACACGGGTGCCATTGAAACTTCACTGTGGGAGCCATCCTCCTTCCAGGAGTCCAACAGCACATTCAAGGGATGCAGAGACTTGGAGCTTTCTCCACATCACCTGCTTCAGGCTACTTAAGGTCTAGTGGTCAGGTATATCAGAGATACCTGGCCAGACACAGGAACAGTACAGCTGTATCCAGGCTAATTTATTTTGCTCCGCAGCAATGCTAATTGCTGTGCCTGCAGAATCACCACTGGTAAGTCACTAGGTGGTACCCAGACTCTTTCTAGAGTATCCCTGCACTATGTCCTGGAGATGGACTGCCAGGGAGCCTGCAGCCTTTTGGACAGGAAATGTTTCTGTTTATTAAGAACACAAAGAAACTGATCTTTTGACACATGATGAAAGCTCCTTCAAATTAATGCCAGTCTGTTCTGAACTCTCCAACCTGAGTTTGAACTTTTGTTGCTCACTATAACATATGAAAAAACAGACCCTTGGTGCCTGAACACTCGTTGCCCACAGATGTTTCACAGCAAAATCCTAACATCATTTCTGTCCATGTGGCTGTGACTTTCTATAGGTTTGGTACCACTGCTCTAGGGAACATTATTTGATGAATTGTCTAAAGTTTTTTGTTTGGATAAGAACTGTATGTTTAGAGCTGTTTTTACCTGGGTACCAGGTTTGCGTGTTGCTACCAAATCCTTCACCATTTTGACCTCGGAGATTGACACTCCACCAACCATAAAGATGATTAGAAGAGGATGATCACCAGGGTGAGGACGATTCACCTGTAAAATGAAGGAAAGAGTTATTTGTACTTGCTCCATCCAGGTCCAAGCCTATGGATTACCAGTGATAGCTCCCTGAGCTGCTAGAGTAAGACCAAAGAGGAAGCTCAGAAAGAAATATTCATGGAATGCTGGTTTCTGTAGCAGCTGAGAGGGAATCAAAGGAGATGACGCCCAGTTAAAACTAATTAACTGTTTCCAGGGGAATAAAGTCTCCATGGATTCCATTGTAACCTAGGGGAGTTTCCCCTGAAGTCTGAGGGTTTCTCCCTCCATCCTTCCTGGTTACTTTCCTCCCTTTCCCAGAGTGGGAGGAGAGTACTTGGGTGGATGTATGCTTTGGATACGCGTACACATGAGGCTTTAAGGAATGACAGGTAAATTACTACCCAGTAGAAGCAAGGAGTCCAGCCTAAACATGCTAGAATCCCTGTCTGAGGTCAGCAAGGGAAAGAATTTTATGCAATGTGTTTTCACCAGTGCAGTGAATAATTTTTTACAATTCATCCAATAAAAATAAATCAGGTCCATTATAGTACAAAATCCGTTTCTATCTTGTTTCACTTCAGAGTTTTCAATACTTCCAAAACTGCCTGACTAATACAGAGAAACTTTAGCTAAAAGAAATACTTGTTTCATCTTTCCCCAATTATCTTTAAAATGGCACAAACACCCCACTTCAGTTAAGACTATAAAACTGCATTTTAAATGTGAAGGTGATGCTTTACATCAGTTTCCTCTTAGCCACTTCTAGAAGTTTGTTGTCGCCTAGCAAACTGTTTCCTCCTTGAGAAAACACACTTCCCTGACAATGCCTTGCTCCAGTCTTTGGGAGTGATGTCAACAGAGCCATGTGACAATTGTTCTTGTCACATCACCCTGGAATATGAAACACTCAAAATATTTGGCTCTGAAAAGTGACAAAACAGTTTAATTCCTTTTAGACTCTCCACCTCCTTTCCTTCCATGAGTGTAGGTTTTTGACAGCATTCACTCACCAAAATGAAAGTGGACATCAACCCGTGTTAGGGTGGCACAGTGTTCCTTTGCTTTCCCCACCACAGCAACTATCTTTGATCCTTGTGTCTCCAGCTCCTGAGGGTACAGCTCTTCTTTTCCTTATTATGGCTTTCCTATATTTAGTCTTTTGGCAGTTTTTCACGCTGCAGGTCTGTCAGGCTTTCTGCCTGGTAAGAGTCAGTAAAGACTCTTCCCTTTGAAGCCAGCATGGGGAGATGGCATGTTCTCTCTCTCCAGGCCAGCTAGCTTTGGTTACACAGGGCTCCCTGTTCAATACTGCTCCCCAGGCAAGGAGCTCTTGAATTCCCAGGAGTTTGAACTAGTACAAAAAACCTCCAACGGATGTACTAGTGAGCTGAGTATTCGTGTACTGGGTGTTTATTCTCTTTTTACTCGCCCTCGCTTTGCTGGCCATCTTCACTGAGCTGATGGCACAGATATCATATATACTACAGTTCCAGAGCACTGGAATGGTCTCCGCAGGGAAGTGGTCATAGCACCAAGCCTGACAGAGTTCAAGAAGTGCTGGGACAATGCTCTCAGGCACATGGTGTGATTCTTGGGGATGGTGCTGTGCAGGGCCAGGAGCTGGACTTCGTGATCCTTGTGGATCCCTTCCAACTCAGAATATTCTGTGATGCTAGGATTCTGTGATTATTAATGTCTGTCCTAGCGACAGCAAACTCATAATAAACATGCATGCAGAACACTGGGCACACTGAAAGGACACCCAGTGTAAGAATTGGAAAACACAAGCTTTGAAGGTAATGCTAAAGAGAAAATGTCTTGACAAATCATTTCCTTCAGTCAAAATAAATCTAGATCCAAACACATGGTGCCTATATAAAACTTATTATTTTTCAGAAGACTAAAGTTCAAACCACAAATTCCAGAAACACGCATTAAAAATGCTGTTAGTCATGCAATCTCTAAATTAAATTAAAACTGAAATGAAAGGGTCTTGGAATCTATAATTTTGTTATGCTATGTGTAAGTGTTTTGAAGGAGGACAATACTTTGGGTACAAAACATTTGGCTGTGTTAAGAATGCAAGTTTCTTCCAATTTTTCTTTTTTTTTGATAATACAACCACCTAAGGATCTCTCTTTTGAAGGAACAGGCTGTGTGCAGCTAAACACAACTCATTACAGTGATACAGAAGAAGAACTGAAATGGATTGCAACAAAAGTAACATGTATCTTCTGGGATCCTTCTATAGTTCGATTGATTTGGGACATTTCCAAGACCTTTAAATTTACTGTGAAATCTGAATTTTGAAATAATCCCCGAGTGAAATTCACCGTCAATTCAAAATGCCATACATTAAAAAAAATTCGGAGAGCTATCTTGGGCAATTAGAAAGGCTAACCAAAAAACTCTCAAAACCATTCCACTGATGTGTATGATGAAGTGAAAGAACCCAGAGGAAGGGGGGATGGTGCCCTGAGTCAGCAGGGTGTCCCAGTGGGACATCAGGGCCTTCTGTCCAGCTCTGAACCCGCCATAGTGGGTATGCTCAGGATGCTGGTGGTCAGAGGGCTCTTTGCTGGTGCACGTGTCTGCATGGAGGAGAGGGAAAGGAGATGGGAAAACAGGGTGCAGTGGTCAATAGAACTCTAAAACTGAAACGGGAAGGCATTGGAGGACAGGTTTGTTCTCGTGGCAGCTCACAAAGCAGCTTTATTTCTCTGAGGAAAGTCAGCAGAAACAATCTTTACTGTCCTGTGAGGGATAACTCCACCAACAAGGACAGCAGCACTGATGATTCTGGTATTTGTGACCAACCAGAAACCAACTAATTTAGCTGAATAACTGGAAAAAGGTAAACATACAAATCATCAGAAACTAGGCTGCTGTGCAGGGCACTTGGTATCAATGGCAGAAAGCTCAGATCATCATAAAACATGTGTGTCTAGAATAGCAGTCAAAACAGGAGTCCTTGAGGCAGGGAGGCCTTTTCCCTTCACCATCCCTTAGCTTCAGAAGAAACACATTTGCCAAAGAAACAACTTCTGGATGAGAGATATCTTTAAAAGTTTGTTCTGAATTAACACACCTGAGGCAATCACTTACCAAAGTATTTTTATGTGAGCTGGCATTTATATTAAGGCATTGAGAAATAAACAAAATCAAGGACGCTCACAAAATAATTACGGTGCTGATGGTGTGATTGTGTCAGGAATACAGGCTGGTCAGAAACTCATTCACACAACAATTAAACACATGCCAGCAAGCCAGGCTACAAACTAAAGGAGCAAGCATGGACACCCATTTGTGAGGTATGTGACGATGCCTATGAAATATTCATCCTACACGAAGTTCACTTGCTCATCTCTTAAATATTCCTTATAGTAGGATATTTGTCTTACTAGCAGAGATGGATTTATGGTACATATTGCCGTAATGTACTTATGTCTCACACACACGCTCACTCACTTATTAATAAGGATGCAATAGTCCTCAAACTAGTTAAAGGTGTCAATGTCTCCACCTAAGTTTGGGCCTTCTGAAGTCCTTATGTTCTTGTTTCTTTTTTTTTTTCTTTGTAAGGATAAGTTGTATTCCTGCTTTAAAAATGTTCAATAATCAAATACAATGAAATAAATACAATTGTGAAAATTACTGGTAAATAAAACCTATCATTTAAAAAAATCATTTGTGTGCACCACCTTCGTGACTCTGTTTGATGGTGGAACATGTGTTTTTAACTCAACTATTTTTGGAGTGTTGGCATAGATTTTTCAGTTCTGGCACATGAATGGAAGTATATTGGGTCACTTTTTCTAAAGCTATCCTCTTTTATCTTGGGGTTTTATCATAAGCCATGAAGAGCTGAGAATTTCAATTTAGGAAACTAACTGAATACATTTTGGATATCCATTTCAACTGTGGAAAGAAATACCTGAAATGAAGCACTGTGTTTTAGGCATATTTGATTTTGTGCTCAATACTAACTTTCTTTGAAATAACAGAAAAATAGCTGTGTTATTCTGATAGTGGATTCTAGAATAGTACCAATCCAACAGTCAAAACTATTTTTGTCACTTGACATTAAACACAGGTCTAGCAGGTATTTGCACAAAAGAGAAAAAATGTTTTTTCTCTTCTATTACCACAGAATCACAGAATCAAGCTGGAACCAGTCTTTGTAGCTTATCTAGTTCACCTCCCTGCCCAAAACAGGGCCAACTTCAAAATTACATCAGGTTGCTCAGGGCTTTGTTTGGCCAACTTTTGAATATCTCAGAGATGGAGAATTCACAGCCTCTCTGGTCTTAACCACTCTTAGAGTGAATAATTTTTTCCTTATATTCAACCAGAATTTCCCTTGCTGCAACTTGTGTCCACTGCCTCACACAGGTTGCTGATGCCTCTTCCGTGCTGAGGGGTGGTGTTGGTAAAACTGGAAGAACACTAGGCACAGTACAGAAATATACTGTACTCATAACCATAGTATTGATGTGCTTTGATGTAAATTTGGGGTTGTTTTCAATGAAGAATTCAGGCTATGCAGTAAGACAAGGCTGAATGTACAGCACGTTGGCCACTCCACACTTCAATTCTGTAAATATTTAGTGAACACTTAGCATGGGCTAATTTGTAAAGCAGAGCAAATTCTTGTAGAATGACTGTCTTAAAACATGCTAAGAGCACCCACGAAGAAATTTCTAACTAATAGGCTTCCTTCCTCCCCAGTGCAAGTTGAACCATACCAAGTTAAAGAAACAGTACTGAATATGGAGCTCCTCCTTCATCCCCTATGAGACCAGATTGTTCATACTTACTTCTCTGCTATCTCAAGACTGCTGTATGTCCTTAAATCCTTCGATGAGGTGCTATGTGGAATGCCTTTCGGAAATCCTGGTAGATTATATGAACGGGCTCTAGCTTATCAATTTGCTTGCTGGGTGTCTCCAAAGAGCTCTAAAAGCTACGTACTTGCCTTTAACAAAGCCACATTGCCTCATCCCAGACATCCTTATTTTGGTGTCCAGCATCACCCTTATTTAGATGTTGAGTCTGCTCCATTCCTCCTGTTTTGTTCAGCAGCTGCCACCTGTCTGTACTGTGCCTGCAGTGATGTGCCTCATGCTATTCCCAGCCTCCCTGTAAGGATTTGACTCTCCTAAACCCCCCTTAAGTTCTGCTGAACAATATCAACTCAAATACATAAAACTGTCTACTGCTGTATGATGCTCTGACCTCAGGAAGATCTTAGAGATGAGCTTGGGAAGGCTGGTTTACCTTCATGAACATGCTGAATCCAGTTTTAAGGAGATCGGTGAGGCCTGATGACACGTGCTCAATATCAACAGGATCGGGCCGATCAGGATTACAGATCTCTTCCACTACCTGTTTCAGCAGTGGTTTGTAAGAAGCCTGCACGAAAAGAGCAACATGTTGTGAGTAAAGCTGTTTAGACTCGGTGCAACTGCACTCTATATATTTTATTTCTATTAAAGATTACAAAAATAATTCTCCAGAAATTGAACCAGAGAGTTTGTGACCTTGACTGCAGATGGTGTGCACCAGCACACCAAACTGAAAAGAGTGGAAGACAGCCACACGTTTACTCTGCTCCATGTGTATTGTATCAGTAAAGAGAGAGAAGACAGGGGGACTTTTACTTTCTCTGCAATCTTTTTGGAGCTAGTACAGAAATGGATACCCACTCATTTAAAAGATTTTATAAACACCTAAACAGGGTTTGTTTTTTAAATTGACCACTCCTGCCTTCTCCCAGGTGTCATGTCCCCACTGAAGTCTGGATATCAGCAGGGCAGGGAAGAGGCCAACCTGCCTGTTTGCCCCTCATGGGAGAGCAGAACTAAGGAATCTCTGTTAGTCCTTTAGCTTCCATGGCCATGGCACTCCACATAACACTTCCACCTGTGGAAGACTTTAGAAAAACAGGCTGAACAACCCCACCACTACCATGAATGTCAGAGCTTCAGAGAAGTTAGGGGTTAGGAAAAGTGGAAAATGTAACGGTACAAATGGTCAACATGCTGGAAGGTCTACTCCTGAAGAATCAACCTTGTATCCTCTTCAGGATCCACAAACCCAGGCTAAGGATGAATTGGTAGACTAATAATTTCCACATTCCCATACCAAGGTTTAAACTCTATCATCCTGAAAAAGTTTTTAAGAAAAAACTTTTAGGGACTTATGGAAAGATGCTCTTTAATGAAAATTCAAGCTTCCTTGGTTTACAGATGGAGCTTTGCTTTGCTGCTTTTAACTTTGCCCAAACTGCAACAGAACAACAATCATTTCAATAAGTGCAAGCATCTTAGAAGATTAGCAACTTCCATATTAGCAATTTATTTTCCTTTGGGACTAGCCCAGGTATATATCATCCCCTAGATTTCCTAGGGAATCAAGTGTAATATCATTCATTTTGTAAAGATGATATCTACAAGAGACATCTTACAATATAATGCAAAAATGGATGGAAAATAGAAAGCAAGTCGCTTGGCTTGAAATGAAAATATTCTGCAGTCATTAAAGAAATGTTTTTCATCCAACGCTTTAGAGTGAGAACCAAAGCTTACAGTTTTTGAATACAATCCTGTCAACAAAGATTTATACAACTCATCCAGTTCTTCTCACAACATGTGCATAATTTTTAGTTGAGCCAACAACACAAATTACAGCTGACATGAGCTGCAGGATCTTTTAGAACATGTCAAAATTTCTGTCAAATCTAGTCACGCGATAAACAACTGTTTGAAAATATACATGCAGGCAGGAAGTCCTATTTATAAAAATCTGTTTAATATCTTCATAGATGAGGATCAGAAGAACATTAGGATTGAATATTTTTGGAGCTGAGGTCAAATCACAGTTTAACAGAGAGGCTTACTCCACAAAATGAAAGGAAAAATATCATCTGACTTCAGACAAAACTAAATACTCAAAAGACATTAAAAATGTGCTATGATTTTGCATGTCTGAATTTTCAGCATCAAAACTCAGTGCCTTTCAAAACAATCCAGTTAGGTTACTCCTAAGCAAACAACCTGGATTACATCCAAAGAACATACTGATGCTAATTATACTTCCAGGAAACTTTTCTTATCATCTCACTGCCCCTGCACTGAACTGTATTAAATGTTTAACAACTTTCCCCAATTTGGACACCAGACTGGTCCTTACGGCTAGGAGACTTCAGGAACAGGTTTTTTCCACCTTAGATTTCCAGCAACATTTTGCAACACTCATGACTTCTGTTTTTACAAAGTAATGCTTAATTTGAACTACATTCCTTAGCTGAAGGATTTTTTTTACTCAAGGATAGAATCAAATTTTATGATCTCTCTCTAAATCACTGCTTTCTGTTATAAAACTCTATTTTTAACTGGAAAAGGGAGACAGAGACAAAGGAAACCACTGACTATTATTCCTGATGACTTGAAGTAGTATCACAATTCATGTGTTTCTATTTTAGAAACAGAAACTGCATTTGTCACCCATTTACAAACGGGTTTCTCTCTCACACTTAACAGGGATGGGAGAGAAAATACCACAAGAATACAATTGCTGTATGGATGCAGACATCCTGCTTCTCTCTGACGTGAGAGGTCTTAGTCGAGAGCCATGTTGACCTAGCTCTGCCTTTCACAGGCATTTATGTCATATCACAGTGCTGCAGAGCAAAGCACAAATTTCTTCCTCAGATAATTCTTTGTTGACATGTGTACACCTCAGTTTGGATGAAGGACTTGAGGAAGTTCCTGATGATTAGGTCAATTATAAAATCTATACTTAAGTATCTTCTACATGGGCAGAAGGTGTATGGGAATAGCACGTACAAAATTAGTGCTGTAATTTTGACAGCATGCTAGAGGAATAACATACACAGGGAGAAGAAAGCTACACTTGCCTGGTGGGTGTTGCTGCCTGGATTGTGTATGGAATTAAACTGTTTCATGTGCATTCGAACTCTTGCAATATCCCGGAGGGACTGAAAGATACCATTCACTGCAGCTGTGGCTTTCTGAGATGTCAGGTTCAGTGACGAGTCACAGCCTAAAGAAATGAAGAAACACACAGCTGAGTGAAAAATTTTCATGTGTTTTGATAATAAACAGTAGGAAAAGGATAACTGGGAGGGAATTTTACATTATTTCCATCACGTTATATTCTAGAAACACAGGGGCTCATTAGACAGCATGTGCTCAGCACGGCACAAATCTCTGCAACTAAGCAAGGAGGCAAAAATCTTAGTCGGCACATAAAGTGAACAGCACCTCTCTAACACTTGTAACATCAATCACACAACATTTTCATTGGCACAGAGTACGTGTTGCTCTCCACAGCAAACAGAAGGTCCTGTGCCAGCAGACCCCAAGCAAGAGTCCCCTACCACATGGAAAGGAGCCAGCTGGTTTGCTGATCTCCTTGGGTGAAACAGCCATGAGGAAGGGAACTGCTCCTCCCTGGCTGGCAGCCTGCTGACCCCAAATAAATTTCCTACCTTTGCAACAAGAAAAACAGAAGAGTCTGTGCTAAATACATCAGAAATGATAGCCACACACTGGAAAGAGCTTCATTATCATAAAAAAGTCCTTATCCCTCAAAGTGGCACAGTGGTACTTTTAATGTATATTTCCAAAACACTTCTGCTTATCTTCCATTAAGGCCAAACTCCAATTACAGGATCAAGTAAAAGGTCCCTCCAGGTGTCCAGGTAGTGCCTTGGCAAAGAGAAATTCTTAGTCTTAGTTCCATCCCCCTCACCACAGGACAGAAGCATTGAAAAAAATGCTTTCTCAGCTGACTTGCTGATGAGAATTAGCCAAGTGAGAGATAAGTGGGTCACCTGATTTTTTACTGCCTTGTCAACAGAGTTCTATTCCTTTGGACATCTTCTTGCTTGACTCCTTGTCCCTGTGGCAGACAATCCATCACAAAATAACCCTTCTTTCCACATGCTCACGCCAACACACTCACTCCTGCTCATTGCTATTGTCTCCTCCAGGGATGTTGCTGTAGTGGCTTCTGCCTCCACCCTCCAGTTCTGCAACCAATCCTGCACCAGCAAACCTCTGTGTCTACACAGAATCCTGCTGAGAGCACAGGGTCTCCCTGCAGGTCCAGCTTGCGTTGTGCTGTACCCATTGAGCCTGGCACTGAAAACAGGCATCCAAACTGTCAAGAAGGCACCTGTTTGGGTAGGAAGACCCTGACCAAACTTTCCTCTACAACTGACAAAGGACAGAATCCTTATGCACTAAAGAAACAATAAAAAAGGTGGTACTTTGTACAGGGAATTTTTGACAGCTAATCTAGATGATGCTTTCACATCTTTGCATTCTGTAAAGCAAAATACACATATAATATATGCATACACACACTTACAGAGGTCAGAAACTATTCCTACAAGATGTTGATTAGACATTGAGCCTTCATTTGTCTGAATATTGTTTGTTTAGAGGCTCCAAGTTGGATCCCCAGCTGGTGCAGCAGAACAGATAAAATGACTGCTGCAGGGCTACATCAAACCAAGCTGCTGATTTATGCCATTATAACCCACAGAGCAATGAAGTGAGCACGAACTGGACCTCAGTGACTCCCACATTATAATTCTAAGGCAGACACTCATATATTTTTGTACAGGCTCTTGAAATTACTAATTTTTTTTTAATGAGTGCAAAATAACTTACAGGAATATTTTTGCTGTAATGTTGCATGCTCTGATACTCTCATTGACCAAAATTCATTTCAAACCAGCTTGTTACTTCCCATTTCTGGAACTGCAGGGCAGTTTCCAGCAGACATGGTCTGGCTTTGTAATTGGAAGTCCCCAAGATGCTCCTCACCTTGCCTGGCCCAGTACATCCCACTTTGCTTCCTGTTACTGTGTCAATCTTCTCTTGAGCAATTTCTAAGTGTAGCGCGGCCATTGTAACATCACTCATCATTCGAACCTCATTGCCAGGGAAATGCAGTCTGGAGCTTGGGCTTTCCTTCACAGGTTGTGCTGACACACTCATGGGCTGGGGGAGGTAATGAAAACACTCACCCTCACCACCTGTTTCACTGGCCACATGGTTTCATTAACCAACAGGAGAGGTGTGGGAGCCTTGGTGTGCTGGGCTGTGTTCAACTGTACCTTCTGGCAAAAGAGAGTGTCGAGGAGCACTGCAGCAGGGAGGGGCGCAATGCCTGTTTCCAGTCTCCACGTCAAAGTGCTGTGCTGGACCCACTTTGGGACCCCAAGAGGGCACTGGGAGTTGGAAGATCCAGTCTGGCTGTTTAAGGCTGACCAGACAGAGGAAACAAGGTGTACTTTCAAGCTTCTCTACAGTGTGGCTTCCTCGTGACTTTGAGTCAAGAAATCACATCTGAGGAAATCAAGGATCTCTATTTCCAGCCTGACATCCAGTCCTTCTTTTTAAATATGTAAATTAAAAAATAAGTTTTCTTTGGAATCTCTTATCATTGAAATGAAAATCTCTGAAGGCTGCTATCTGTTGCACTGCAGTAGGGTTGTAGAGGGGAGCCAGGTTTCTTTCTAGCCTGGAGAACAACAGAAGCTTGTTCTTTACAAGTGGCAGGCAGCTACAAATCACCTCCCATTCACACCTTCCCTGTGAATGGGGCTCTGCAGCATATGGAGAGCAGAACACAATTCCCCTTCTCTGCTTGCTTCATGCTACCAAGAAATCAGCTCCTTTTACAACAGTGAAGAGGTGGAATACATCAGCTGCTGCACAGCTCATGTGCTAATTAAAACAACACTTCCTGTTACTGTTTTTTCTTGGGAAATTAAATGCCATTCGGAGAGCATGCTGAAAGAATTTCTTTGAATCCAAAGCCCTATTATATATGGGAAAAGGCATTTAAATGAAATGTGGAGATTTTCTGTCAGACTTGAAGAAGCCCAGTTGTGGAGAAAATCACCACTAACCTGCACAGGACTAGATTTTAAAGCACATATCTGAGATCTTGATGACAAACCTAGTTCTGCAGTAAGTGGTGCCCAACCTCACTGATACTGCTTCTGTTCTGCTCCCATCCACTTGTGCTGAATTTGAGGAAAATGAGACTGTTGGGAGCTGCATTCAGTGCCTACCAAGATGAGACTACTGACTCTTATTTTTGACCTACTTTTGAACTTTTACATCAGAAAAAGTACATCTCCTCTTAAGCTACATATCTGCATAAGCATTAGTACCACAACTAATCCATTTTCACGAGAAGTTTGAAAAAAGCAGAATGAATGCACATGCTCTTCTCTATAGTACTGAGTGACCCAGAAACCAAACAGCACCAGTTTTTCTACTGATTTCTAAAACTGGAAGGAAAATGCTTTAAGAAAATGACACGGGCATTGTGAACCCATGAGATCTATAATTATAGAGCAGTCTGTGATTGATTATTCTTCCTCTATCCTCAAAAATGTAACAAATGAGAATTTCAGGCCTGAGTTTTGGAAAACCTTTCACTGTGCTTAGTCTCTTTTGGTACATGATCCAGGTGTTATAAACAAACATGATCTTTCTTTAAGCAGTAAGATAATTAGCAACATTTTGTGAAGGACTTTGATAATTCTGAGACATCATTTTTTGAGACAAAAGCCAAGGATGGGGCTTTTTAAGAGTTAATTAAATTTAGAATCCTACATGTCCACTTCAGCTTTTAAATATGCATCCACACTTTAGCAGTGCTGAGCATCCAGGGATTGCACATGTATGTGCCCAAGGGCATTTCAGCACATATCTGATGTTTATTATGCAAGGACACATCCTGCAAGCTCTGGAGCTCCTTGGGGAGGGATGGCAAGACTCAGTGGTAAGCTTGGAAAGGCATCAAATCTTTAAACTCTCTTCTGAAAACTGCTCTTTGGTGTGCAAGGGACACACAGCCCACATGGATAAGCACTGTGCTGGATCTCAAGCTTTAAAGCTGCACATGTAAAAATGTGGTCACTTACCTGCATGATTCAATATAGATTTAAAAGCTACCTTTGGAGAGTAATTTTTTTTTCTTTTAATTTTGGCCTTAATATCTGTCATTTGGACATTTTTATTTTACAGGAATATTTTATTGCCGCCTTCCTGCCAAAATGCAATGGCACAACATGTAATATCAACTTTTATGAAGCACTGCAAGCTCGGTACTGCTGGTTCTCATGTTACATGAAATTAAACCTGTCAATTCAGTGAACAATTACAGGGAAAAACTACAGAACTTACTACAATAAATTAATTGCAGAAGAAATTTATGTGAGGCTTAGATGTGCTTTCTGAAGGAAATTAATGCAACAAATTCATCAGGGAACCATTCAGTTGCTCCCTAAAGTCGCTCATATCTTAATTAAAAAAACACAGATGTTAACAAAGCTATGGTAAATGCTCTGTAAGTCTAATAAGGCCTCCCAATAAAGTTCTTGCAAGAACTCAGTAAAACGTCAGGTTTTACTAAACAATATAGACCTTTATGAACGTACCACCCCAGGACCTATATGATCAAAAGCCCTCAGGCTTTCACAAATTATTCTCAGATACCTTCCTTTTGTCTTCAGACTGGTGGCTGCACTGTGGCAAGGACAGATTTTTGCTCCCATCAAGGACTTTCCTTCTATTCACGTGGGGCATTAGCCAACACCTTTCAGTGATGCTGTGAAGTTTCCCCCTCGGATCTGCCGCCTCCCACCTAGTCCACACACCACTCTGAGAGGTACCACATGTGAAGGACAAAGGACGAGGGATGAGGTTTGTGACCAGGTAGGTCACATCAGGTGAGGCAGTCTCTACTATCGGTACTGGTTCTGCATAGCTTCCTTGACCAGAAGAAGATGTTCATCACCCATGGGAATCTAGATGCTTTACCCACTTGGACTCAGAGGGGAACATCTGGAAAACATGGCAAGATTTAGAAATGTCCTTTTTTTTTTTAAATTTTTCTTCTTTATGTTGGTTACAATGAACAAAATGTTACAAAAATAACGAAGTAAAATAAGTCTTTCAGTATTTTTGTTTGATTTTTTCATCTTTTTTTTTCCTGGAAAACAGAAGTGAATAGAATCAATGTTTTTTTGCATTCACAGTCCAATTTGTTTTTATATATCTCAAACTACCAAGTCAAGCTTGCAGACATGATTGGAAAATGCTTCCTTCTGAAAACAACAGTCACATCTAGAATTAGCAAAAATGCACAAAACTGTTTCAACTCATGGATCTAAGAATGACAATAATGGAGAAATGTGCAAGAGATACTTTCTTTCCCAATTTAAGTTCTGAGCCAAACTCAGAAAAAAGCCATAACTCATGGCATCCATAAACTAGTGTAGGCAGCTTTATACAATAATGTAAATGTATAGAAACATAAGACCACAATTAAAACTAATTCTTGCACTCCATTTATCAGCTACTGAAACAAAACAATATTTTTAACAGAAAGATGAAAATAATGACATTCTAATGCTACGTATAAGTATCTTTTCAAAAGGCCTCTTCATCCAGTATGCTATAGCACAGGTGAAAAGTCATCTGAAAACTGACAAAGACAATGGACACCTAGCCTGCATTCAATGGGCAATATTTAATGACAGAAAGAAATAATAGATTAGAATAATTGCAATTTAGACTTAGCCAGCTACATCAGATACTGCTACTGCCAAAATAAAATCCTAACTCCAGGCTCAGTTCAGAGCAGGTTTGCTGAGGGAGTTACAAGTATGACTTACTGTGGCCTGCCAAGCACACGCAGATCAGAAGAGAAAGTCAAGTGGCACGCCTTGCAGGGGCTACGCGTGTTAGGAGAAGCAAGGAAGGGTTCCCCTTTTTTCATACTATCAAGCACCTGCCAGCTCATTAGAGAGAACAATTTCCTATCTGACAGATTGCGCAAGACCTTCTCTTGTCGTTCCATCAATAGTGCAGGAACAATGACGTGCTACGCCTCCCCAAAGGCAGCACAAAGCTGTCTGTGGTGTGTGAAAATGTTTATGATGCTGAAAAGCAGAGGAATGTGGCTTGTGATGCTCTGCTGGAGACCTGGAGAACAGGGGTTTTACTGGGCAAGGACTATATTACACTTTTTTTTGTTCCTGATGCTGCTTCTCCTGAAAATGGATCTTAACACTGGACACTGAGGTGAAATATGAGCATAAAACAGGGTAAGGGCAGAAAAACTGCTCTTTTATCCTGCAAGTGAGGATAATTGAAGTATAACAACTTCCAGAGAAAAGCCTGAATACTTATGGAACAGGGCTTCATTGTATAACATAAAGAAAAACTTTTTAACACATAATAGTGAAAGCAACAGCCACAATTCTCCACACTGAAATCAGAAATTCTACTTTAATGGCAACCAGCCACATTGCAAGTCACATGTGACCAAGGACAAAAGGACTAGGAGCTGAACACTGAAAATTTCTGCATTCACACTGTGACAACACTTGTCCCTCACTGGAGCTGTTTGGTCCTGCCACCATCAGTGGTGCCATGCACACAAAGAAAAGGCTGCATCTCCCTGGTGTCCTGGCCTCACCAGGGGATGCCTCTGGCAACGGGCTGAGGCTGTAGGAGGGCTGCAAAGAAGACATGTGTGAGTCTCTCAGCTGGTCACACGTGCTCCCTAGGCCAGGGGTGTACACAGGGCACAGAGAGCCATATTCTGAAGGCAGACGAAAAGTTACACTGAAGCACAGCCCTCTCAAGCCCTCCCATCACAATGAATGGAGATCACGGCAAGGAGCTGGTGTGCTTTAATCCATGCACAGCATCTACTTTGTGTTACCAGCTCAACCGTACTGCTGTGCATAAACCAGACCCTCTGGAGACAAACCCCTGTCTCTGTACTTGATCTGCTGAATAAATGACCTAATATGAGGTTACTGTGTTTTGGATCTTTCTCTGAAGAATACAGAGAGAAAAACTGCCACTGTTGGTAAAGCTAACCGTCTATCTGTAAAGCACACTGTTGTACATGTGGGCTTGGGATGCATGAGTCAATTTTTGAAGCCATGAATCACGAACAATTTAATTTTAGTATAAAAGCAAGCTATATTACCAGTTACCTATCAGAGTTTGGTATTAAAATGCTTTGCATTTAGGTGAAAAGGTAGATGATAATTTAGCCTACAGCACAGGCTATTATATTATTTGGAATAAGCATTATGTCTCTGATAAGATTAGGAAAATCATATTTTGCAGAGGCATTTGGTTTCATTAATCTAATGGAAATATTTAAGCAAAACCACTAATGCATTTGAGTTGGAAATAAAACAGGAGAGGTCTTGCTCCCTCCAGCTTTGGTTTAAGTGGTTGTTTATATTTTTCATTACCTGCTGTAGAACTATTTCATTTGAAATCTTTGCTGTAGTACTGTCTCAAAAGATAATTCTTCTTGTTTTGGGAATTTGTCACATCTCAGTAAGGATAACATCCTACAAAAAGTACCTTCGCAGAAGACTTTTTTTGCTTTATGAAAGCATAAATTATTTAAAAGTCCTCCTATGTTCATGTACTCTCATAACCCATTGAAACTGTGCACTGCCCTTTGCAGAGATCATAAATACACAGCCCAGTCCAAACATCTAACGGTCTGTAGTTGAACAGGAAAAGGCAAGCAAGTAAAAAGCCTGGGCAAGGAGGAACAATAATAAAGTAACAAAAAAATGCAAGTTAGAAAGAAAGCACTGCATGAATTATCCCACTTTCTGTTAACTTTTAACTTGAAACTACTGTTATACAAGAGACAAGACACAGGTAGCATAAAATATACTTTGGATGAAAAGCAAAATGAAAGAAAGGAGATTGTGGAAAGGATCTGAAGAGAAGGAACCTTACTATGGGAAGATGGACCAACACAGTTCTACTTTTTTCCAAAGGCTGAACACCACCACCATGTGCCAAGTTGCTTCTTCCTCTGAATATATGGGTGTTGCAGATGGCTACTACCAAGACATAGCAGATCCCTGACTATGAATAAAACAAAATTATACAATTAATGCTCATTTTTATTCTTTTTCCTGTCTGTTAATCAGAAAGAACACTGTAGTGCAGATGGCAAGTATCAGGCAACGAAGAAAATGATCAGCAGTGCAAGCCTCAAGTACATGTAGTAGTATACTAGAGTATTAAGTGGAATGAACTCATATTTGTAAAACAGATAATAATTCATAGTATGTGCAATCGATAAAGAAGAGATGCTGGCAGAGGTCTCAGTTTAACAGAAAATGTAAACACACATTCAACTTAGATGGTGTGACAGGATGGAGTTAGGCCAGTGGTGAAATGCCTTGAATTACTCTCTGGTTTAAATTCAGAAGTAATTGTGCTATTTTAATTAACAAACAATTGAATGGCTTGTGGAATTGGTCTAGAATGTTTCTTAAGCATTCAAAAAATAGCATTTTTTGTCTTTAAAACCAATTGAAAACATTGTGTGCGTTAGTGAAAACACAGCTTTAAACATAGGCTTGAAGACACAGTAACTGACAGAAAATGCCTGAGATCTGTAGTCATTTCCATTTAGTATTAATTGTTAATGTTTTCAGGAAAAAGAAATAATGAAAAACACTAGTAATCTTGTAGTCAAGTTTCAACACCTGCTTATTTATTGTGGCCAAAAGAATAAGGATAACATGATTTATGCTTCAAGCACATGGCAAAAGCATAGGGATTTTTTGCATTTAATTGTGCCTGCCTAAGAATGAAAGAAGACATGCAATTTCAGAATTAACTGGATTTTTTTGTTGTTGTTGATGTTCTTTAGGAGACAAAGACATTAGTAAGCACAAGCAACCAGTCAAGTCTGATGGGCTGACAGCAGCAGTTCCATCGTGAGGCTGATCTGTGGCAGCCCAGTGCTGTTTGCTACCCTGGGGCTGGGCAAGTGCAGGGTGTTCATACAATGGCAATTGTGTAACTACAGTAGAAATATTTATATATAATGTATATAAGCTAATAGGTAGCTCATGATCAGTAGACATAGCTGCACTTCCATGGATACCTAATGAAGCCTGTGGAGGAGAGGAGACTCTCTAGATGCCTACCATAATCATGTTTCATTTCAGATGGGAAAAATAGTGACTAATTCTGATCCATTGAGTTTACATGGAAGCATGCTTCTGAACACAGAAGGCTGCTCTCAAAACCTTTCCCTATGCCATCACTGCTTGATGGAAATCCTTCCATCACTCCTTCTCCTTCCTCCTGTCGTGAGAAGACACAGAGAGATGCAGAGGACATGCACAGCAGAGCACCTCAGTCCTACTCAGTGCTCCCACCAGAGCAGCCTCAATGTGCATCACTCCCACCCCCCTGACAGAGATGTGTGGCAGTACAGGCAAGCCATGGGACTCGGCAGCAGCAAATGCCACCTCGGAAATGAATCACTGTGGAGTAACAAAGCGCTCACTTTTCCAAGCAATGAAAAAGATTAAATGAGAAAGCTTCCTCATATACTTTATTACTATGGGGTTTTTTCCACAGGGCTGTTTACTGAAGATTCTGTGCAACATTACAGCCTTGGCCAATGTCATGGTGATGTTCTACACCATCTTATTCAAGAAGTTTTTAGCAAACTCAGATGTAAAATTATGATAGCCTCCATTTTGTGTGATGTAATATTGTCTTATTTTCCTCATATTTGGGACCTCCTTTTATTGTTTTTTAAACAAATTTTTATTTTTACACCAAAGGATTAGAAATTAAGCTATTCTATATGGCATCTGAAAAATACACTGTTTCTTGCACAGGTATTTTGTTTCTTCGCTGGGGCAGAACAGCCCCAATAACTGAAAAAACCCTGAGGGTAGAGCCTGGAAATCATTCAACAGTGATCTTTATGCTACAGGAAGGTGGCAGAAGGCAGCACTATGCTCAAGCTCCTGGGCTGGAGCTCAAGCTCCTCAGTGTGTGCTGCAATGCAGCAACACACCATTTTCAGCTCCCAGGAAAAGCACTGACTCACAAGGATGACACTTCATCCAAACCTACCAGGTTTGCCCATGGCTAGACCAGAATGTTGCATTTTCTGGGCACAGCTGTTCTGCTTCCAGTTCCTGAGCTGAAGGGACTCACCCCAGCTGTCGCCAAGCAGAACACTCAGCAAGCAAAGATCCCTCTGTAATAGGTGGAATATCATGTTTAAGCTTCTACCACAATGCCCCAGTCTTGAATCGTCCTGTCACAGCTTATTATAACTCTTTGCACTCCCAGAAATTTAATTAGGCCATTTGTTGCTCTTGCAGAATAGCACTAGTACTTGTTTTAAGTTGATTATTTGCCACTAAAAAATATTCTGAAGTGGGATTAATCTCTAACAGCCATCTGAAAACCAGAAATCTAGTCCATACTCATTATCTCATCCCACAAAATCTCTTGGAAAGGCCAATCTGTCTGCATTGACTATAGGTGGACTCTAGAAAGCTTCACCTGCTAACATCAAACTCTGTGAAATAATTCCCTCTTTCAAATAAAGGGCCAAGTCATTACCATGGAATAAGCTCAAGCAATACAAATCTGAGATATCAAAAAAGTATTAATCTGTAGGCCAGAAGAACTATGACAAATGTAATAAGGCATGTGTTGTGTGCCTAAAAACCAGCTATGAATAGATGCTACCATCAGCCCCAGCACACTCATGCTTACTCTGCAGATATAAATAAACTGTCCTACTTTCTGCTTCCACCAACACTACAGAAGGGAAAAAGTACAGAGATACTAGCTAGAATATACCTTGTCCTGGGAATGACAAATTGAATGTGGTCCATTTGTAAGGAGTCTTTAATACATGTAATACTTGCTTAATTTACCTGAGTATTTTTACATGGTCTTTTTCATAGCTTCTCCAGAGTGCTGACCAAAGTCAAAATTCAGGGTCTGGCCTTCAAAAAGAACGCCTCAACCAACTCTTGAAGACAAAGGGAGACAAGTGAAGGCAGAATAAGGCCTTGATTGAGCAGAAAAGCAGTAGGAGCCGAAGCTCCAGTGCATGGAGCCAAAATGGACACAGGTTGGCTTAAAAATCTGAGCATGTTTTTGCAGAGATAGCAGCTAGAAAAACATATTTGCAGTTGTAAGTTGAGCAAATTTGATATGAGTCACAGTGGCTGTAAACATGCAACCCCCACAGAGCTGTTTGCAAATCATTTCTCTGCATATATCCACTTGTGTTCAATAGAAGACCGAGTAACTGAGTAACTGCAGAATACCAAATACAGTACATAAATGTATGGAAGAGGAAAAATTATATGGGAAGCAACAGTCTAGCCACTTGCCTTTCAGATAGGCATAAAGTTCAAGCAAATTTTGAAAAGAAAAACCAAGTGTGAAAAATGAATGAGGAATGAGGACAAAAGTTGACAAATGCAGGTGATAACCAGGCTTGCCGTACGTATTTCTGGGTTACATAACTCAGTGTTCAGCTGACAGAAGTCTGGTAGATGATTACTCTGATTTCAGTAAGATACTTGATACAATGCCACCTGGAAAAGTAGTTTGGAGTGAACAGATGGGACTTCATAAAAGCGTTGCAAGGAACAGGCTGAAGGAGAGCTACGTAGAGTCTTAGGGATGTTCCTTGTTTATTGATGACTTTTGCACAAGAAGTAGGAGTTTTGATGACAAAACTATGAACTATTGCTAAAGGTAGTAGGAGCCTGAAATATTATAGAAGATATGAGTCCTGAAGCACCAGAAAGGAGACAAAAGAGACCAGGACAGTAATACAAATTGAGATAAACCTCACCCAGGCCATCAACTTAGCTGGCAATAATAGGAAATCTCTCCAGGTGGGACTCTGTGATCAAAAACAAGAGGAAGAGAAGAATCTGGGTGGTATAGTTGATTCAGGGACAACTCTGGGTTACCAGCACTGCATAAGACATGCAAAACTCATCAGATAAGATACTTCCTGTAGATATACAGACCTGCTAGTTCTGTCCTAAAAATGGTAAAACTACCAACAGAAACAATTCTGGTCACTGGTGACTGAGATACTTGAATTCAAACTGCAACAGACTTAAGATCTGTGAGCATGACTACAGAAATAAGAAACTGTTTTTATGTGAAAAAATGGGGCTTGTTCATCTCAGCAACAGGAAAATTGAGGATATGTAAGCTAGCAAGTTGAATACAGTATCCAACCACCAAAGGAGCCTTTGTGTGAAAGTACCTGGATGCATCTGGAAATAAAAGGAGTTTCAAGATGGATTTTGATAAATTTATAAGTGAGCTTATACAGTACATTTGCCTTGGAAGGAGCAGAGGGTCTGGTTTGGTGGTGAGGAAAGCACCTCCTTGCCCTGTCTTTCTGCATATTCACTTGATCATTTCAAACAATTTTTGTATTTCAGAGATTAAATATTAAGTCTAGGAGAAAAAACATGCAATTGCTCAAACTCTCTATAAATATTCTCATAAATGCTAATGTAGGATTTTGACTATTGAAAGTACAGTAATGTCTGGCAGCCTTTTTGAAAGTCTGGTTCAGTCTAGCTGCAGGCTGCCAGTAGCCAATTTCACCAGGCACATTTTTTTGCCCTGACAAATGGCTCAGTGGATAGCTATGGGACAGCCTGTCTGAGAGGTTTACAACCCGCTAATGACAAAGTACTCAAAGCTGGGAATCAGGCTCTAATAGAAATGAAAATATTGCTCCCTCAGAAAGTTCTTACAATTCTCCTTCCTTCTCTCAAAATATAAATGTTGAGTAGGTTGCCTAGCCATTGAAAAAGCCTGGTAGGAATAGTAAAGCCATCAGAGAACATAGATGTGTAGGTCTTTAACTTTCCTAATAAACCAAACTGCTTCTACATTGAAGTGTGGAAAGGTCATCAGAGAGGCAAAGTAATGAAATAGTCAAGGGTGAAAGGAAAACAGGCGGCTTCAAGCTAGTGGTATGTGATATATTTCTAAAAGGCAGGAGAAGCAAGAGGTTTTGTGGTGTACATGGGGTTTTGTAGGATCTGCAATTTATCCTTGCAGGGAAGGACTTGCATCCCATATTTCTGGGTAGCATGGCAAGGCAGATTCCCTTCCTCACTATTTAGAAAGCTTAGCTGAATGGAGAGAAGGATGCAGCAGGGGATATATCTGTTTATAAGTATAAACACCTCCTGCTGCCTGTGCTCCAGAGAACAGGGAGGCAGCATTTAGCAACTGCCTGATTCTACAGCCAGAGACATGCATTTCCTTGCTCCTCTGAAAGTCTGGGCAAGCTGCAAACCTCTGAAAGATCATCGCTCACACATGCTCAGCTAAGCCTTGCTGGATTTTCACCATTAAGACGTCTAAGGAAGTTCTTGCCAAACATACTCCAGTCTTCCACAGGACATAGTGCTAACCGAGCAGTCCATCCATCATTGCTAAAGGGCAGCAAGCTGTGATCTGTTACTTCCCAGCTCCTAACTGTGGTCAGACAGCTAAAAATGTCTCAAACACCATGAGCCTGGCCCATTTTCTGGGCTTCACCCAGGCCAAGGCTGCTCAGTCGCTGCACTGGTGCCATGGGGTTAGACTCATTGCTTCAGCAAGGAGCAGGCTACTAATGGCACCCAAGCAATGATAAGGCTCTGTCTAAAGATAAAGCCCATATTGAAAATTAATTGTAGAAAGATTGCTTCTTTTTTTTTTTTGCATATTTAGTACGCTGTTAAACTAGAGAATTTAACAAAAAACCCAACTATACTTACCAATAAATTTATAACACTGACATCTATTTATTTTATTAAATCTATTTTTTGCCAGGTTAACTCCACAAAATTCAGCATCCTGTTTTTATACAAGGTTCAGGAAAAAGACATTCATGCTTGAGATGCCTAAAGGGCTCCAATCGTGCTCTTCATATTTACTAAGAATGTAAACAAAATGACATGACCTCAGTAGGAATCATTTACTCCATACTTTTTACAAAGGACAATAAACATGCGGAAGGAATTACAGAGAGGGAGTCAGTAAAGAAGACTAGTTCATCAGAGAAATGGTTTGTATAAAAAAAAAAAGCGACAAAAGGTAGGTAAGCACAGAAAAATGGGTGAAGTTTGAGGAAGAGTACTCTTCCCTTTGGGAAAATGTTTCTTGATGTTCTTGATGAAGTTTTAAGAGCAGCTGCTGTCAGAATGTATAATCAGATGTGTGTTACATGCAAGGAAGGAATTTTATCAGGTTTGTTTTAGGGAGCCTTAAAATACTATAATGGGAAAAAAAGAATCCCAAAAAGGCATTTAAAAAATAACATGATTATAAAACATAGGAATATGGGACCTATTATGGCTGAGGTTTATTATGTAGCATTGCAGAGGAATTGGAGGCAGTGTCTAAGAGTACTTGGCACTAAGTATTGACAGGGATATCAGGATGCACAGGGCACTTTCTGCTGCTTGGAGATCCTACTCAACATGAGAAGTTCCCCAGTGACAGGACCTGATCTGCTGCCCTCAAGATGGAGAACATAGGAAAGATCAGAATCAAAAATACTGTGTAAGCCACAAACAATATAAACAGCCTGGAAGGTTCACATCCTCATGGCTCGGTGTTCCTTTCAGCTCCTTGGATTTTGGAGAAGACTCACTGATGTATAGCTAAACTTCCAGCTCAGTTGGAATATACTTAGGGAGGATGCACTAAATGCTACCAAATGAAACCTCAGAAAACTGAGCAGTTGTGGGATATCATGAACTCGGTTTCTCACTGGAAAATACTAATTAGGTTTAGCTGACAATATTTTTACTAGCTTGTATGTGTTGTTTTTACATCTTCATGAGGAAAAAAATCCACACAAAGTTACTGAAAAAGTATTTGAAAGTGACATAATTGGAGCTACATTAAAAGGAGATTAGCAGTAAATTTGGGAAAAAAAACTTTTGAGAACCAAAGACTCCAGGAGTATTAGTCACACTTTTAACACAAGTTAACTAGCCACAAAATACTGCACTAATCCGTTCTGCAAATATGGGCTTAAAAACTTTTTCAGAAAGGCTCCTTTGGCTAATGGAAAGGTGGGAGACAAGGGCCTTGACTTCTAAAGAAGAGCTCTGGAGAGCTCTGTGTGGCTCAAGTGCCTTTCTTCAGTCTTAACATGAGCCTGTTCACAGAAGAACCATGATTCCAGTGACCTGAGTTGATAGACCCTTTTTGCTTTTATATTTTTTAATATTTATTATTAAAATATTTATATATTTTGCAAATTAGAACACCAAAGCCAGCTTGGTCAAAATGAAAGCCAACAACTGAACTGGCATACAGAATAGCCTGGATCTTTAAGGGATGCTCGGAATCATAATGAAACTTGTGCTGCTATTGCCTTAGGTTTCTCTGCTTTGTGTTAAAAACAGCATTCACTGTTTCCCTGAATGTCAGTGCATAGCTTCCACAGCCACCACACTTACTTCACAAATTGGGAAGACCATCTGCAAACACCATATACTTGTCACAACAGGATTTTCACTGCTGAAACCTCTAGGAACTATTAAAATATTTTAAGAAATGAACTGGACGGGCTGCGCTACTTTCTATGAAAATGCATTTCATCCCTTGTTTCACCAGGAGAAACACCAAAGCAAAACTGAGCCCCACTGAAAATCACATTATAGCTCTGTTAATGCAAATCAGAGATGTTGGAAGTGTATTTTACATATTCTCAACTAGCTATCAAAAATATTATGATAGATGTCAGCAAGATAGATGGCCAGATTAATTAAATTTTTCCATCTCTAAGCACTAAATTTAACTTGTTTTTCTTAAGAGAACTGCTGGCATGCCAGCCTGCTGTATGGGTGGAGACTGTGAATGCACAGGGCATGCCAGAGCTGGTCACTCAGTGCTGCACTGTGGATAGCTGATTAAGCCTCCTTGCATCAATGGCTACAGCCTGGCCTACTTAGATAAGTAGACAGATGTATTTAACCAATGGATCATGCATTTAATATCAAATCAGAGTGATACACATACATTAAAATAGGTAGCGAGTCAAATTCTTCTGAAGAGTATACACCTGCATCCCTCTGGATCATTTAGGAGGTAGTCCAATGACAATACATAGAAGTCATTGTTATAATAAACTCTGGTGTTTATTTTAAAGCCAAGATTTCTTCCTTTCACTTAAAGATCCCTCCATTATAAGACAGTGGGGGAATTATTTCTGCTTTGGTTAGTCTATTAAAATGTAATCAAGAGAAAGAAAAGACTGGGTAATGAATTGCACTAGTATTAAACTTCTCTACAGTGTATATGGTATGTAAAATCACTCTTTTAAGCCGTCATTTCAGTTCATAGTTCTATATATAAGATACTCTAAATAACCCTGAAACAGAGACTGAAGTTTGATTTGCCAACAAACTCTGAAGCTCAACAGGACTCACACTTTCTTCACAGCTGGAATCACTTCTTTGGCCTTTATATCTCCACCTTCAGGTTGCATCTTAACCCTCCAGTAACTGCAACAACTGCTCAGCTATTCAATGACTTTAAAAAATACTGAACAGATTTTAATCATATTTTCAGGGCAGTTAGCAGCTACAAGTAAGAAGTACTTGTGTGGTGTGATCAGACAGCTCTTGGCAAAGTACAAGTAAAGGCTGTTTGGTCACTGCTTCGGTACAGGCAGCCCAGGCTTTTCCCAAGACTCCTTCTCTCCTTTCTTTAGAGAAATCCCTTTGGTAATTCAATACTGCAATATCTTTCAAATCAAAGGAGTTAAGCCAATTGCTCTGACAGACATCTAGGAGATTCCCCACCCTAAGGACGAAAGCATGAATTTTAGCACAAATCAGTGTGAAAAAGCTACTTCAAAGAAACAGCAATACAACCCACAATTCTATAAACTACTTGAAATGATCCCTCTACACATTCATTAGACTGAAAAGGTGCATGCCATTGTATACAACCACTCACAGCCTTAATGCTTCCTTCTGGCCTCTGATGTTCAAGGCATGACCTCAGGGAAAACAGAAAAATTTAGAAAGAAGCAGTAGATTTTTAAAGGTAGCTGTCTAAGCAGTGATCCTCCCTTGGGTATTAGCATGAGTCTCGTCAACTTCTATTTGTTACTTACAAAGAGTTTTTGCAACTGAGGCTAACTAACAAAAAAAAATATTAGGAAGAACTAAGAATTGTGTGTTTAGTAACGTAGAAAAGTGCTGGGAGAAATCCCTTGCAGAAAGATGGTGAACACACTGAGTGCAGGCAATTATCTGTTAGTTGGCAGTGTTTTCAGCACATACTCATTTGTGCTTTTAACAAATTAAAGGGCTCCCTCAAGTCAAGAACTTAAATTTGTCAAATTGTGTTGCATCACTTCCAGAGAGCTGGGTTTTTTTCCCCCCTTGAGGTGAAGTTTACTGATGCAGTATATCTAGCAGTAACTCTATGTAGGCTGAAAAGAGGTCAGCACTGTGCATGCAGACTTTTTATGCTTATAAATCTACCTGGTATGAGAGCTTGGGATCTGATTATTGATCCCCAATGCTTGAGCCTGAACATTTTAGAAATCAAATGAAGATAAGGCTTTTGCCATGTTCCTATACACCCTGCCCTCAACAATGTTTATTTCTGATATATCTATATTTACCAGCTCTATTATCTTTAAAAGAAAATACTTTATACAAAATAAGTTTTATACCAAAAAACTTACGCCACTCAAACTCCAAGCCTAAGAACATCTAACAGATATAAAGAGTAATAAAAAGTAAAAATCACACAACCAACTAGCTAAGCTAGAGCAGACATTTGGTGGTGGTGTCACTCCAGTTATCCATGCATGATGGTACTTAAAGCCAATTGTGTGTTCCCTTAAAAAATGCATGTAGAGAAGCTGTGAAGTAATTCTGACTCTCTTTAAAAAGTACCTTTATGGTATGGGCATTAAATCCCATTAGTTGCATCTACATTAGATTTTAGTTTGGATTAGGAATTTTTATCTTCTAGTTCCCATTGCTGTGCTTTGATTTGTATTAGACAGTAACCTTGGAGTGCATAAACTGAATTCCTTCCCACTGAAACTAAACCAAAAATGCCCTCCAATGACTAATTCATGTCACAGGACTAGACAAGAACAAGTCTCCAGCTCATCAAGCTGGATTCACAGCATGAGCTGTGACAGTGTGTATGGAGAATAAGCAGAAGTGAGACAGAAGGTTACTTCACTCAAAGAGAAAACGTTATGATATACACACTGAGCTAAGAGATTTAATAAAAGAGAAGTAACATTAGTAGGCAGCAAAGATATGCAAAACTGCAATGAAACCTTCGGCTGTTTGAAAAGCTCTAAAAATAACAAATGACTGTGCTGCTAAGTTCCATAAAAGATAATGGTGTGGAAGTAAACATTTCAGAATTGCTAGGATAAAAAAGGGAGGAGATTGTTAGAGGATGTCTCTGAAAAGGAAAAAGAAGGAATGAAAGAAAAAAATCTGTGAGTGAGTCTAGGTCACCCTTTTTCTACAAGGTTGTACAAAGCAAAGCAGACTTGTGCTCAAGGAATCACTAATGTCATTAAGGTCAGTCTTTAAACAGATCCTAGTTTTTTTGTTTTGATTGAGTTCCTCTCTACACCTCCTCTTAAAAAAAATGAACAAAAAACCCAATTCTTTTGGGCAAATTCTTTTGCCTTTTTATTTCCATGCACTTACTATATTTGAGATTTTAATTCAGCTATGCGAGTAGAAAAGACCCATTATCAGTTCACGATACTCAAGCTTGCAAAATAAATCCAGCAGCAAATGTATACTGGTTCAGTAAGTCCTTCTCTGTGCTGTATCTGTGGTTTTGGGTCTTCAAAACTGGTACAGCTTGTTACAACTGAGTTGAAGCATGCAGAGTTAAGATGAACTCTCATGCTGACTTCTATATCAGTGCTTGGTACACAGATGTTAGGAGGGACTTAAGGAGCAGAAGTTTCTCTCTTCCTTGTACTGACAACTGCTTGTACAGCAGCAAGTGGCAGTGACCCCTAAGAGATCTGTGTTACCATAAATGATGATCAAGTATTTTCTAACAGGTTCTTCAAACCAGGTATAGGAGATAATTGCCTCCTTCTTTGTTATGCTAATATAATGTTTCCATAGATCAAGAAACAAAGGGATTTTTAGGAAGACTACGACACCCTAGACAATCTCTGAAGACTAATGAAAGGCTGCAGCTCAGCTGACAGATTTGCCTTACACCACTGCAGTATGCCTTCTGTGTCAAAGGACCAGACTGCCAAGTTCCCACTCCCATCGACGAGCTGGCCTGGTGCTTTTTAAGTTGTGTTTCCATGCTTTTATAGACGGGAGGGTTGGATTTCCTCCTCTCTGGAGGATCACTTTCCTCCTCTGACTACGATCATCCGAGTCACTCTGTAAGAGGTAGTTTTGGTGGGGAGCCAGAGAAAGGCACAGCTCAGCGGGTGAGCCCCCTTCCAGGAGAGGCGGGGGAATTAGGATGGCAGGATGCACAGCAACACTGGATGCTCATTCATGTGCTCGTTGAGCTGTACATCTCTGTGGAGACATTACAGCACCGCTGCTCTGTGAAAGAACTGCACTAAAAGGCTCAACTGCTCTCCTGTGTCAGAGGGCAAAACTGTTTCTCCTCACTTCATGGCACATGCTTGGAGAGCCTCTGGATTAAGCAGTGCCTCAGCACATTCCCCCTGCTCAGCCACACCACAAATCCCAACACAGGCAGCTTCATGCAGGGATGGAATCTCACGAAACACTGATTTTATCACAGCTCAGTAAAGATACCTGGCTACATGTGCCTAACATCCCAGATTATCCCTAGCTGAAATAAAAGTTGCTGTTTTGCTTTTTTCATTTCCCACAAGGAATGATTCCCCTTTATCACAGTAAATAAACCAACATGTCAACATAAATAATATCGTCCTCTAGTTTTAGCCACTAAACAATTCTGAATTTAATTTACATTGTGTCTGTGATACAAAAACATTTATTTGAAGAAAGCAAATGGAGTTTTAAGAGCTTCTGTCTTGCCACCTATGAGAACAAAACATGCTTCCTAAATGCCTGTATCCCTGCTCACCCTATTTTGCTCTGACAGTTTGGGTGCTCAGACACTCCTGTACTGCCCTCTCCTGTTCCAGCTTCAGCCTGCCACGTTTAGACAGAAAATTAGCAGCTGGACAACCAAGCAAGTAACAACTTTTTTTTTTTTCCTATAAGGTATAAAAAATTAAGTTTTAATGTCAGCTGTCAAAACAAAGCTAGATTTGATTTTACAGTTTTAAGAAGGGATAGAAACTTAATGGAAACTAATGTGCATGGTAGGTAATATAGCACAGACTGCACTGAAGACTGAAAGCAACTGCTAGACTGGATATAAAGCTTATTGCAATTTCAATTTGTTCCCCAGTCTTTCACCTCTCCTGTGTCCTGCCATTCTCAACTCTAACCAGGGTCATCTGAAAGATACTGCATGAGGGCTACCCGGGGACCCACACACATTTCCTGACATCTCAGGGAATTGTGTCAAATTTATCATGCTCAAAACTGCAGCTCCCTAGTCAGAAACACTCATGATAATAAACCCTCTTGGGCTGCTCTTGCAAATTACATTTGTCATTAAAAAGCTTTTTTTGGTATTCTAGGACAAGACTGAAGCTGGCCCAGGGTCTGTTGTTGCATGCCCTCCAGTCTTCCAGGTGACAGAAATTAATTTGTGGAGTCTCCAAACCCAAATCCTTTTTAATATATTCTTCAGGTTAAAGGCAGTGAGAATTCAGAGGATTCTTCTTAAATGCAGATATTGTTTTTTAACTACAGAAAAACTCATCTGAATTAGCAATTCCTTTCTGGAGGAAGAAAGACACTGCTTTTGTCAGCTGAGGACTGAAATATCCCAAGTGCCTCCCAGTTTCCCCATTTCTTTCCTAATGAGCACACTGACCTCTGCTGTCTTGGGAAAGAGCCTGTTTGGAAATGCAGCAAGGAGAACTTCCCTGTCTTCCTCTGCTTTATCCATTCCCTGCCTTACCTGGTGAATAAAGAAGTATACATTATCTTACTTCTCTTTACATTAAAAGGAAGACAGAAACCTTCTGGATGTCTGTCTCAACATCAGAAAATCTGTTGGAAACTCTGCTCTGCGCGGGCATCACCAGCACGTCCCAGAGGTGGTTTTGTTGTCTTTTGCTTTTGTTCAAAGAGCTAGATGTTGATCTGAAGGTTCCCTAAATAAAGCAATGATTCACTCACTCTCCTATAAGATACAGGGATTATTTTAATCAACAGCAACCATGTCAACAGCTTCTCACAGCAGAAGAACTGGTATCCATTTAAATCCATTCTGGGAATCATAAACAGCTTGTTGACAGGGGTCACATCCACAGGGGAGCTCACAGTTGATTAGTTCTCCTTCACAGAGCTTTTGCAGGCAGTGTGACTTACGCTCCAGGAGAGGATTTAAGACAGAGATGTGCTGAACTAACCAGAAACAATTTTAAAAATTTGTGTTGTGTCTGCCAAGATGTCTAAATAAATGGGAAATGAAAATAGCCATGAATTTTGAACTCAGCTTTGCTACTTTTGCTGTGCACTGTATGTCTGCATTTTTAATGCATCAGCTATTGTTCCCTATGCTGTGTTACACTGAATTCATAGCTTCCACTTCAATAAAAATACCTCTTAAATAATTACATGAAAATGCTTCCCATCACATAATTAGGTTTCAACTACAGAAGTGCAAGTAGTGGGGAGAAGATTTTTAGTTCACTTGAGACACAAATCTACAGGAAACCAGGAAACCAAATTCATCAGTTCTCATGTATTTATTCCTTCCCTCCAACCATTTCCAACCATGTAAAGGAAATTCTTAATTTCCTTTACAATTATTTCCACTGGATAGTACTGATTGAATTTCTACTTATTTACTTGCTGTTGTTTTCTTATCAGTGCATATTTGCAAAGCTCTCAATAAATAAACAAAATGAATGATAATGTGCAAGAAGTCTAAACAGACTAAGACCTCAATCCACAACACAGAAAGAGGTAGAGAATGCATGTACAATACTACTGTCTTTAGTAAGACTCTATGCACCTGAGTTACCTCATAACCACATTTCCCATATCAGGTCTTAGTGCAAGTCAGTGCATCATTTGATGACACTAGGGTCTGGACTTTAAAAAGTTTTTCCATGTTAGTTGCATGAAATGTGACCTTTCATTATGGCTGGAGCCAGAGACAGTTCTAGTTGAAGGTTGCCAATTACATGCAAAAGTCCTTTAGATTCTCATAATTCTGTCAAAACGGCATATTTTTATCCAATTTCTCCTCAAAAAGTAGATGTGCTAGAAGGAAAGAGTAAAAATAGTCCATCTGCTTCTGAGAACAGAAGAGAGAAATTCCTTGCCATTTAAAATATTTTCAGCAGCTCTTTTGCTTATCTTTGCTCTAACACCTAGAAGTAGCTGGGAAGCTTAAAGCCAGGTTTGAGATTAGGTAGGTATATATTTTACTGTGTCTGGTCAATATCCATTTTGATATGGCCAAGTCTTAAGTGTTTTTAAAGCACACAGCTGTAGCTCATGAATAATGGCACCTGAAACACTTAGGAGCAGCTCGGAGATCCCAGAACTGTGAAGCGTGAATCACCGCATCTAGCTCCCACCTGGGAATATTTCTACTGTTTATGCACAGCCCAGGCAAACGGAGGCAGGCAGAAATGACGTAACCTGTCCCAGACCTCACAGAAACTCACAGCAGCCCTCTGAGAAGATGCAGCTCTCTTGCCCATGCTGCAGCCTGGCTGCAGGCGGATGGCTCCTCAACTTCCCCTCCCTGTGGGAGCTGACCTGTCAAGTGCTGGGATGGGACTTTCCTTGGACAGGCGGAATTTATATTCCTGTGGCTGCCTTCTGCCACGGTCCAAGAAAGGAAACATGGGCAGACAAGCCCCAGTCTTGAACGAGAAGGGTTCATTTCCTGCAGATTTTGTAAAAAGTGGAAGAAAGCATTTTAAATGTCATCAAGGGAAGCACAATGTCTTCCTGTACCAACCAAGGGTGCAGAGGAGATGAGCGGTTTCTCCTGCCAAGCCCCATTTTCATTCCTGCAGAAAGCAGAGTCAATGCTGTCCTGTGTCTGCTCTTTCCAGTGACATTGCTAGGCATAGTGCCACACAACATGCTACAAGACCCCCTGCTCTGCTCAGGGAAGAATCTAACTATTCCAAAAGGCAAGTGGAAAACTGAAAAAAACACAAAAAAAGAAGACTGACTAATTGAGCCCAGCTCAGGAGATAGATCTGTGAATTATTATAGTTCTGACCCCCACAGCAACACAAATCCTAGGACATGCCAAGAACCAATTAAGCTGTCTGTAGTTGGGACTTCTTCCCAGAAAAAAAGGCTTTTTACTAGACAGAAGAAACAAGCAGCTTTGCAATGCTGGAAAATAGACAGATAAAGAAAAAGTCCCTCCTGAAAGTTTCATTTGGAAAATTCGAGGCCTTACCAGAATGAAGATAGTACTTTTTGGGGTGGGGGTGGGGGGTTAACGTAACTATATAGCAAGAGTAACAAATTGAACTTCCACTAAGTTCACGGGCTTCCATTTCCATCACTGTATGTCAAACACCAGCTCCTGGGGACTCCATGATGCTTTAAAACAAGAGGCATTCCTACCTCAACTGCACCCAGGTGCTTGTGGACTCTGGCTGAGGAAAGCAATTTTAACATCACTCTCAAGTATTCTGCTAATTTTCCAGTCTCATTTTGTCTGCCAGATACAACTTTCCTTTCTCTTTCCAGAGCAAAATGAGATATATGTAAACAGAGAATGTGGGATGTGGGTTTTCTTTCCAAAAGCAGTTCTTCAGCACAATGAATGAGAGGCAAAACATTAAATCCCAGGAGCCATTGGAGTCCCAGAGCTGCTCAGAGATCCTTTAGAAGGAAGATGAAGTAAGTTTTTCAAAAATATACTTTTCTATAAAGTGCTAATCAAAGCACTTATCTTCAGCGTAGAATTAATTTGAGCCAAAACTAAAATTTCAGCCCTAACAAGACTTCAAGTCATAACGAAAAACATTACTTCAAAAGTGATGGTGCTTTTAAAATTGTGTGATTTGTGTCAAGCTATAATGAAGAGGCAAAATATTTAGTTTTCCCAAGTTAATCTCTCTGTGCTGCTCTACAAGCCCATTGTTGATCCCCTAATTAATTTGTGCTGCTTCAGTATAATTTTGCAGCATGGCTGTTCTCGAGTAAGTTGTGTTATGTTGGGGGAAGTTCACTTGAGCACAGATAACTCATGTTAATTCAGCTGTCAAAATACAGCCAAAGAAATCTGAGAGCAGTGGTGCAATTTCCTAATATTATCTTCCTCACTCATGTTTCATTCACCCCTGGGACCGTAATTGAGTTGCTGCTCAGTGTAAATCCTTTGCTCTGCAGTCCAAATGGGAGATAAGGGGCAAAGACAATCAGTAACATCACATTTCTGCATGCCTGGAGAAACTGAGGCATACTCACATTGAACGTCTGTGACTATTTTTGGTACCCTGCTTGTGGGATTTTAAAAATGTCTTAATTTGTAACCAGTTAGTAATCTGTAAGTGAATTTTCCATACTGACCCATGGCCATTCAGTTTATGCAAAAGTCTTGGGTGATGGTTGTGGATGAAATGCAAACATATTATCTGGAGGATCTCAGCCAAAGACAGTTGACTGTTGGCTCCTTCCTTACTCTGCTTGCTGGGAACTTACTTCTCTCCAGCATGACTGATGCAGACACTGTTTTGTTGGCTCCCTGGTGTGTTACAGAGCATTACACCTCCAAAGCAGAGCAATATCAAAAGAAACTCCACAAGTCTGGACGCAATCAGAATTTTCTTTCATTAGTACTTATGTTTTAATACCTGATGAAGAAAATTTTGGAAAATAGTTTGTTATTTAAAAATTAGTTGTGTATTTTGGAGAAATGCTCAGTTAAAGAGTAACTTTGTCCAAAATTGAATAGAAAAAAAATTTACTAAATCTGACAGTTCTGATTAATCTGAGGAACATGAAAATGATGGGATTGTTTAGCACAGTGAGAAATAAGCTTGGAGAAAGGACTTTCTTCCACCTGATATACAAAGGATATAATTTTTTTTAAGCCTTCCATTTTACCCTTGAAACAGGCAGTCTTTGACTACAGCTAAATGGTATCCTTAAACTATTTATTCCTCCAAACTCTCTGCAGTTAAATAAATAACATTAGGGCCTTACTTTGCTTAACACTGGCAGGGAGAATCGTTTGTGTAATTTGAGTAGTCTGAGTTATTCAGTTATTTCTGAATTAGCATTCAAAAACTGGGGAAAATGCTTCAAAAATTCATGTGCCATTTAAATTTTGAATTCTTTCACTGGCTTTGGCACATCTCAGGTTCGTGTTTTCAGCCTCTTTTCCCAGTCACAAGAGATAGCAACTTACCTTTCTTCTCAGGTAGCTCAAACAGCTGCTGGAATTTGACATGAAAGACCAAAACCTGACAGATGTGGGCATGGGGCGGAAGAGGAATGACTGCAACTGACACTGACCCTGCCTGTACCAGCACTGAGTGGGCACCAGGCTCATTTCTCCCAAGAGATTGGACCTAAGAAAGGCTGATAGAAAACAGTCTTATTTTCATGCCCAGAATCCCTAACCAAATGAATTCTTCCCACATCCCTCTTGTGTTTCTTCCTGTTTCTGATCCTATTTTGACAAGGCTATGGAGTGGATATCAGAGCACCAGGCTGTTTCTGCTCAGTGAAGACTGCTCCAGCAGCTGAATGTTATTTGTGTCCACACATGCCCTTCATTCACACTTGCACTGAAGCAAAACCACCTTGCAGTTCCTGCTGTGCACTCTGCAAGGTTTCACAAGTCACGGCCAAAGCGTCCTTCTCATACATTCAAGGAAAAACGCCCCCAAGACTTTTACAGTAAGACGATCTCTTTCCTCTGAGAGTGGCAAGTCTGCAGCTATTCAATTCCACACAATAAATGGGAACCATATGAACATAAGGCAAAGGAAAGTGCAGCTAGTTTGCACTGCACCCTTTCCACCAAGCACCTCTCTAATCTTTGCATGGGGAAAGCTTCTTCTGTGGTTGTCAGATCTGTTCATGGTTTGGGATAGTGCCAGTACAGATGTGGCCCCTTTTGTAGGTCCCAGAACAGTTGTCAAATCTCTCTTTTACTCTGTCCTTTTTTCTCTAGTTTCTGTACCTTGCATATTTATTTTCCTCTTCAGACTTTCCTAAAGGTTTACTTTTCTCTCTGTGAATTTTGCCAGTTCTCCCAGTGCTGGTTCCTAATCAAGTTCAAGGTGTCTGTGCTCTTCCACTTCAAGGAATGCCAGTCACAATGGTTGTTGCTCTTTAGGGGAACCGCACATTTCCAAGATGCCTAAACCCAAACAGAAGCTGGAGTCCAATACCAGCTTTCTAATGCCTGAGCTGCAAACACCCAGGAAAATGAGCTACTAGCCCTGAGTAATGTGCCTCCCATCACTCACACAATGGTGACAGCAGGGAAGAGGGAGAGCACCTTTTTCAGTGGGTGACCTTGAAAGAGGTGCCCTACGGTACAGCCACTGCAGTATATCTATCTACTCACTTGCAGACTTGTTAACATAAATATAATGGGAGATGTTATGTCCAGAGTTCCGACTTCAACTGTTTCCACACAGGTCCACAATGTTCTGAAATGCAAATAATACCCCAACAGCTTAAATTACTGATTTAGGGAAGCTGGGATGTTGTACCAAAGGATGTACTGTGCTCTACATGACCTATGCTGCTGTTCTTTAATCCTCTATAGAAAAGAGACTGCCAGGATAGCTAGCTCTTTGTTCACATCTAGCTCTTTGTTCATACCTAGCACAACTGTGCTTATGTTGTTAGCTAATTTTCAGCTGTTCTTACAACTTCAGCTGGCAAGATACAGAGCTGTATTCCTGGAATTGCTGATAACTGTACAGTGGGATCCTGCCTCCACCAAAAGGTGCTGCTGACTGAGCTGGGCACTGCCCAGGGATTGGAGAGGAAACACGCCTCTCCTATCAAGCTCACTTACCCAGGCAGACATGCCCTTTAAATAAGAAATCTGTAGGCAGTTGTCCTTCCCGATTTGCATGGTTGTCATCTTTCCTGTTGTGTTTTCATACGCTTGTCCTTACAAGACAAAAGATCTGCTCTTGCTTCTCCTCAAGTCAGTGGGAATTCTGCCACCAATTCCAGTGGTAGCTGGATCGGGGCCAAAATGTTAGCCACTCCACTTCCCCTTAAGTCATTCACAAACAATACTTCCTTGATTACATACCAAGCCTGAGGGGTCTTAGTTATCTTGTAACTCTCCTTTGTATCTTCAGTATCTATGGATTCCATAGTGTAGGCAGGAACTGTTCGAATAGAAGGGCCTTAATCATCAAAAGTACTTTTCTTCCTCTGCCATGTTTTTTCTCAAAGGGAGTTTGTTGCTAATTCCTTTGGGAATGAGATGGGGAAAAATGGAAAGGAAATGACACCACTTTAAAGAGAAGCTAAACCGAAGAAACCTAAGCCCACAGAAAGATAGTTTCTGACATTTGAGTACTAATGTACCTATGATCAAATTCACCAGGAGAAAAAAATATCCTGGTCACACTGAAAACGGTAACTTTAAAATTATATTGGATTAAGAGATGATACAAGCCATGAGGGTAACCCTGGCTAGATTTTCAAGGGGAGTTGCAATAGAGGGCAGTGAATAAGTTCAGGTAACTGCACAGTCTAATAAGTCCAAAATAGCTTCAATTGATTCTGAGTATCTTCTTAGAATTCAAAACAGTAATTCTGTTGTCCTCTACACACTGTGATTACTATACTCTTCAATAAAGAGAAGCCATACCTAGATATTTAGTTTTTAGCCACAGGGGGAAAGACCACACTGCGTATAGTTATGCCTTACAGGTGGCACTTGGTAAAGGATGAAATGGCTACAGGAGACAATCAGTCTGATTCAGAAGGCTAACACAGGATCCTGTCCAAACTGAATCCTGCAAAAAATGTTCTCGCAACTGAAGAACTTTGGTCCTGAAGCTAGTAGTATTTATAAAAACACAAAGGAAAATTGATTCTGCTGCACAGCTGAAGAGCTTCAGTACAGTTTGGACATAGAGCAGATTTCGTATTCTTCAGGTGAAATAAATTCACTGTCCAAACAGGACAGATGAGAATTTGTTTTTGGTTTTGCAAAATGTGCATGCAGTGAGGATGATGTGGCAGCTGCACTAAGCAAAACACAGCTCTTCAAAAAGGCATTACAAGAGAGGAAAAAGTGTTATCAGAGAAAGTCACTACATTTTACTCTTCCACCAAACAGCAGCTGAATAAATGAATACATTCAATACAAAATCAATTAAAAAATAATTCAATATAAAGTAAGCACATAATATTACTAGGTTGTCTGTTTGAATTAAAAAGGCTAGGTATTGCAATTCATCATATTTTATTGGTCTTCTCTGATTAGATATTCTTAGAGTGACTTCTAAGACTGTGCTGATTTGTGCCCCTAATATTTTGTTGAATAATTTTATACGTGACATAATATTTGGGCTACTATATGAAATCATAACTGAATAATATCAAAATACTCATTTTTTATTTCACGCATGCAGGTCCTACTAAATATATGCCACACTGCTAGAATGGTAGCCTTTCACAATATACTTGAATGAAGAAGGAGGCAAAGTGTGCTAGTTGGCAAAGGAAGTTCTAAATGAAGGGCCAGCAGGTTACATTTGTATCTGGCAAGCAAAGTTAGGGATTTAACTTTCACATGGTAGGAATGTTTTAGGAAAACCATCAGCATGTCCAACCTGACTCCTTTGTAAGATTCCACTGGGATATGCAGGATTGGAAGCGAAGGATATAAAGGAAAAACAAGCAATCCAGACTCTAAGAATCTCTGTGAGAGAAAATAACTGTCTACACAGAGGTGGTTGAGGTTACACAAGGACATCCAGAAGCCGGACTTGGGACATCTTTTTTCTTCAATATTCACTTTGGTGCCCTAGAAAAACAACTTTTAAGTAACTCCTCAGAAAGGTTGTGGCATCTTTCTCTTCCTGTTTGACATTTACTGAAACAGAGCCATCGAGGGGATTTTTACATCATCGTTCTCCCTCGAATGGAGAGTGGTAAACATGGACGTGTGCAAGCTCACTTGTTTGATCGTTTGGAGAAGACTGTGAATGCCCAAAGAGCACAGCAAATCCTGCCTAGCTGCAGTCACCTGGTGACACTCCAACACATTGCAGGTGGGGTTTCTACACTAGACTAAAATACAGGGCAGTGCAGGAAGGGTTCTGAGATGGACTATGTGAAGATGACCCTGTACTTCATGTTCAAATCAGCTGCATGCCAATACTGCAGATTTGGTGGTGGAATGGGGTTTGCTTGTGATCACCCACAGCCAGGAAGGGTGGATTCAACCCTCAACCTCTCTGTGTGCAGCTGAGCAATCTAGGTATGTGCCAGCGTGGTTTCCACGCAAAGGGAATCACATGAAACAGCAGATTAGTGGGCTGCACAAAACCAGCTCCTGAGCTCTAATCCCACTGGGTGGTGCTGTTAACACACTGGGTGGCCTCATGCAGATCTATCGGCTTGTCTGAATTTTTGTATCTGTGGGGGGAAAAAAAGACTTTCATGGAGGTACTATGTGCTCTACCCAATTTATGTTTTTACTGCACTTTTCAAAATATCTGATTTGCCTTCTGCCAGATCTCTTCCATGTGAGTTGAAGGAATAAAGGTTTAAAGTTTGATCCGTGCTTATTCACAGCCAGTTTAAACTAATCAGACTGGTGTAAAGGGACATCCCTGCGAAGAAACCATGAGAGTCACCTTCAGCATGTGATCCCTCCAGGCACATTTACCAAACATACCACCGCCTTTTGCTGCTTCTTAGCAAGGTTTAGGAATAATGAGGTGGGTTTGTTACTACAAAGCAGTTCTTTCCATAGGAGTTTTAAAATAGATCTGTATCTGACTAAGGAGGTATGTAAATTTGGCTAATGAATAATCCTGAATAAAGCCAGGCAGATTGCAGGCTGTAGCTATAGGACTTTCAAAATAGCAATGGCAAGAAGCATCAGCCCTGCAGAAAGCCAGCACTGCTATTTATGCTGAGTAACTATTAATTTAAGAAAGAGATTACACCAATAAAGCTTATCTGCTTGCTTATTCAATGTTTACCTATTTCTCTTCAAAGGTGAAAAGATTTTGTTTTGTTTTCCAAACAATCCATGTCAGATATATATTAGATATTATATGTTATATCCACATTATATGTTATATTATAACCAGTCCTGTATCACCAAGGATTTGAGACACGCTACTGTATAGGATGCTGTTGCAGTAAATGCAAAGGCTGATTTCAGATGTCAAAATATGGTCAGGCCATCTTTTAGTCCAACAGGAGTTACTTTTTCCCCCTCCGTGTTTCATTTTGATTCCTAACTGCTAGTGTAAGCCACATGTCAATGAGCACACGATCTTTCACACTCCTCCACTTTTCCCTCTTTCAAACTGAGTATACCAGTGTGTCAGATTTACTGTTAGGAAAAATCCCAGTTTGACTTTGTGATTACTTTAATTAATCAAGGCCTAACGTATGATTCGGGCATCTGGGAATAATATTACAATCAATCCTGCAAGAAGCCTGTGCATATGGATGGAGGATTTGCATGTGCCAAAAATCAATTTCCTCTGTAGACATCAAATTTAATCTTGAGTAAGCACTCTAGAGTATGTTAAAGACAATAATCTAATGGAAAGTTATCATCTAGCTCTAGAACTCTCTGTGATAAACACTATGTAAGTTAACTCAAGTATTTACATTGCACTTCTGCAGAAGTTAACATTTCTGTCCTTAGGCTCCATTTATACTGGCTGTAGTTCAGAAGTTAAAGACCAAAACACACTCAAAACACCTTCATGAAAACAAAATTATGGTAAAAATTACCAGCATGTTTCTAGAAGGAAAGCACATCCTTGCATTCAACATGGAAATAAGACATTTTACTGAAGCCCCAAATGTTTGTTGGTATTTTGCGCTTAGAAATATTTTATGATTACTGGCATATAATTTTTCCTAAGATGGACAAGGTGAAAGGTGAGAAAAGGGCTGCAATTTCACATTTGCTGCTTTAACACTTGGGACAACTTAATTTCTATTATTAGAGCACTATTACAGGCCATGCTTGCTGTAAAATATTCATACTACATCCCTGTGCATCTTAGGAATTTCACAACTTCACAAAAAAAAAAGTTCTGATTCCTTTCATAATAATAGCAAATAGTTCCAGCTTTCCACAGCTGCAGAAGTTTGCTGTCCCTAGAGATATGTCATGGTACAGCTCTTGCTTCCAATCAAAACAGTGACAGAGTGGCCATGATTTACAGCTTGCAGGGGCTTGAGTAGGGGATAGCACACTACTGAGCACATATTAAACAACCATACAGAACTTTTAATGTGCAGCAGAGCTTTCTAGCTTTATATCCCACAACAAAATTTAAAAAAAAAATCCTGCCCAACAGCAAACGTAAATAGCAGCTGGTATTTAAAACGTCTCTTCTCCTGTTGTTAGATTTCAAAACAGCATGGCAAAACCTGCATGATAGCAAGGAAGAATAATTAAAAGGTTTAGCATCAGACTTAAAATGACTCTCAGGTTACATCAGCAGTTTTCCTTGCAGAATTGCTAAGAAATAAATACTGAGAAGAAAAACTGAAAATATGGTAATTTATTTTTAAAAATAGTGATTTGATATCTAAAAGGAGCATTTATATTTCTGTGTTCAAGTAAAAAGTCTAGATTAGCATCAAGAATAAAAATTATGATGTGATGCTTTTTTGTTGTTTGCACTTACTTCGCCTAAGCAGAATGGAAACGGGAACTATGCATTAAAAAGGTCAGAATTTTTATTTTCGGTGAAAACAAGGCTTAAAAGAACCAACAGAAGAATATAAAATTACGCTTAGCAGGCTGGTGATGTTTTGAAATTTAATTAGTTGCCAAGCTGTAGCTTTTGTTACTGAAGTCTAGATCTTACTGAATTCTAGCAACTTCATTTTGACAAAGTTAAATCTATTGCACAGGATTTGAGTAGTGAGAAAGTGATCTCAGTTTTCTTCAATAAAATGATATATTACATGAGTGCAAAGAGAATGTATTCTAACTGCTAATTTCTATCATTTTATTATATACTTTTGACTGTGAGAGTGTAAAGAGGCAACAGCAGCTTAAGAGTCCGTATTTCTGCAAATGCCTGGCTTCACATGCATGGTGATTTCTGGTTTTCTGTTTAAAATCCTGGCAGCTATGAAAAAAAGAAAACCTCAGTGATGCTGTATGGATTCGCCACTTGACAGAGATCTCAAGCCACAAATACAAATGGTACATGAAAATTTTATTTTCATGTTACGGGGTTACGGGGTCCAGCAGCAAAATATTTGCAAATGTTGCTATTCCTTTTTCTGCAACTGCAGGAACATATCTGGTAAAGGACAGGAAAAAAATGCCATGTTCAAACCCTTAGCTGCAATGCTGATTCTCAATATTATGGCTTAAAACTATTATTATCACATATGTTATGTATTAAGTAGAACGCCTGAAGCTATTTGTCTGTCTACATTTAATCTGATAGTCTATTTTTCCTCCCAAGGAACTAGTTTCTAACAGTCAGATTTTTCAGTACTTTTGTTCTCTGATAGCAGAATTCAGGTTTGCAGAATTTTTTGATTTTCTGTAATTTGCAGTCTTTGGCAGAGAAGCTGTTCACTTCCAACATGGTTATACAGTGAAAACGTATCTGCATTTATGGAGTTAATAGTCGTCTTATTAATTTTACTTGGCGCTTTTTTTTTTTAATAGAAACCTAATGAAAACCATGTTTATGTGCTCAAAGGCACAGAGGAAATTCATTACTCTGAGGAATAACACGCTCCACAAGTGAAATGAAAGTAATCTTATTTATGACAGGAAGGGGCCTTCACTATAGTCAACTCCACCACACTTGGACTGATACTGGCTGCATGAAAGAAGCTGCAAATTTGGGAACCGGTTTCAAGAATAAGCCTCATCTTAGTGAGGTAAACACATAGTAGTGTGATAAACACATTTGCAGTGTAGTCTTGCAAACATTCAAAATCTGCTGAAGTTCTTATATTTACTATAAACATGTGACAAAAAGAATGCAACAATTGCAAGAAAAGCAGTGATACGGTCTGTCATTGCGGGCGCCTTCCTTCCACTTCGAAATGAGCCTCCTGCTGCTCCTCGGTCAGTGGCCACCACAACACACACCCACGCCTACGGCCAGCCTGCTTGCTTATCAGATCTGGCACTTTGCTTTGGGCTTAACAGCGGTGTCGCAGCAACCAAAATCCCTAAGTTTACATGCACTTGGTTGTGGGGAGAAGAGAGGCTTATAAATACACTCGCCTGGGGAATCCATGAGGAGTAGGAGGTAGAAGGCTGTGGGGAAGGATAGGCGCTGCAGGGCTGCAGCCTCAGCTTGCTAAAGTGCTCGATATCCAGAGGTGTATGAGGTACCCTGCACAGCCCTGAGCAGAAAAGGGAAATCAGAAATGCCAAAAATGATTTACTGTCCCTTCCACCCAGCCCTGTACATGTGTGCGCCTGAGCATCTGGCATCCATGTGCATGTATGCATGGGTGTCTGAATTTGAAAGAAAGAGAAAGACCTTCCTGCAAAGAGGGGAGATGATGAAAAAATGCCCAAGTTATTGCTACATCTATTTCTATGTGAGATTGCATCTTTTTCTTGAGCAAAATCAAATCAAAAAAGAAGACTGTTTCTTAGCACTGTGAAAGGCAAACCCTATGTTCATCCCATTTCTAGACACTTCAAAAGAGAGCTTTCATTAATGGAAAGTTGTGATCTACGGCAAACTCGATGGCTCCACATGCATTTGCAATTTCTGTATCTAAACCCACATGTTTTGCATTCCTTGGGTTTCTTTCCCGAGTTGTCTTGAGTTAAAAAAGGACAGGCAGGGGGAAGCAGCTGCCGTGCTAAGGCTTCCAACCGGCAGTGAGCCCTGCTGCCCACAAGAAGGCACTGTGTGTTAACAAATAGGAACACGCCGGGATTTCTGGAGGGAATTGAGTTTTTGTCGTTCCCGCCGACGCTAAAGACCCAGCGCAAGATGTGTGGGTTTCTCCAGCGTCATGAAGGACAGCTGCCTTTGTGTGCCTGCAGATGTTTGGCCAGTTGCAGTTTGGATTCTTGACCAGTGAGTGAGATAAGCTCTTCAGCCTTGCACAAGGAATTAACTGATATTCTTGTACATCTTCCCCCAGAAAGCAACACATAACACTAAAACAAGCTTGACGAATTTGAAGATTTAGTTAAAGAAAAACATATTTAGCTCTTCCTTTGTTATATTGCTTTTGCAATTACAGTATGTTTGCATTTGTATAGGCACTTCACTTTTCCCTTGTGATCTAAATTCCCCTTCTGCTTCATGCCACAACAAAACAATTAAATCTTTTGTTTGCAACATTAGTCAGTTGTTATGGAAATGAATATGATTTCACAAATTTAAAAGTATGAACATTTTTGGATCACATTTTAAGAGACTAGGGAGACACAGACAAACCATGTCTTTTAGAAATAGTTTGGTACGCAGTGAGTGCATCAGACAGAGAATATTTTGGAAGAATATAAAATTTTTAAAGCACGTAAAAAAACTGAAGCCTTGCCTCAGTCTAAAATATTTGAAAATTCCTCCCAACAAGCAAGTCATACTTTAGATCTGGAGCATTCCTCCCAACAGGAAAACTGCACTTTAAATCATACGCAGCTTTTCGTTTGCACAGAAGATTTCTCAATCTTTTTGTCTGGATTTGAACTTGTCAACTAGGAGAGCAGAATTGAGACTCTCCTCTTCCCTTGACAAATTATCTGTTAGCTGACAGAGATGAGCAAGGGAGTGGGCAATCTCAACAGTGTTTTTCTGCAGCCATATTTTATTCACCTCTTAACATGAACAGAGAAGAGCAGGAGCAGCTGTATTGAAGAAATAAGTGATGTTGCTCTCTGCGATGTCTGTATACCTCAAATTGGTGGAAAGTGCCTGGCATGGGCCAAAATTATACATGATGACATGGCTAAAGGCCAGCACAAAGCCATGGTACAAGCTAGGTCACTGAGGACTTATAAGATCTACTTTCGGGTAACGTATAAACCAAGTCTCCTACATGATTGTGGATAAAAACTGCCTGAGCCCCATGCAGGAGATGAGAGATAGTGCCAGACGCCTTTTTGGGTTGTGGGAGCTGCCAGACTAGCTCCATACAGCTGAAAGATGTTGTACAGAGGGATCTGTCGACATTATCAGAATTGAATTAAGTTGAACTGGCAATAACAACAGAGGTAGTATATGGAACCACTTGCTTTCAAGCTGCTGCCTCTTCTCCCAAATTAAATTAGCCCCCTCCGTGCCCCAGCAGAAAGCCACCTAACCACAGCTCACACATACCACCTGCCTCGGGCTATCAGGCATGGAGGGGACATGATTTTCTCCCTTCCACATTTCTCACAGCCACTGAACAGGCTTGTATCACAAAGCACAAGCCGTGCCAGAGTTGTTTGCTCAAAGATATGGAGGTGGAGTTTATGAGGATATTCACACCCTTTCAAGGGGTTTTCAAAACAGTGCTTGCCAACATTTGCAACACCTATGTTCTCCCTCTTATATGCATGCCACACTGTTGTTAAGCATCTCAAAATGTTAAAAATGAAGGAAAGTTTGGGTGAAAATGTCAGCCCTAGGTTTCACTAAATCCCATAGCAATCCATAACCTACTCAACATAAGAGGGAACAACGGGGTAAGTGTTCCCTTGCAACACAGGAAACCAGTTTGTGATAACCACCAGCTGACCCTTTTCTCTCATGAAAGAGAAGTCTAGATTTATTAAAAAATATTCCTCAGATATTCTAAAATACATCCAATTACATTTTTTTCATTAGCATTTCTGGTTATATTAGAAAGTTTGTGGAGCACAGGTACCTGAAAACCAATACTCTCCTGAAGCATTTGCAGTTCAATCCCTTGAGGACACTGTCAAGAAGGAGAACTGGTTCAGCAAACAAGTTTAATTTCACCTCTTGGGCACACACCTCACATCTGGATTCAACGCTGGAGCAGAGCTACAGCTTCCAAAAATCTGTGTAGCTTTAACTCATGAAGCTACTACTCCTAAAGAGTATCATTAACTCCTAAGCTACTACTCCAGAAAGAGTATCATTTATCTTTACTGTGATGAGTTTCTGTGTTAGCTCATCAAAATTAACTATCAGGACACCTGGATTCTGCCATAGTGTGGATGTTAAATAAACCCACTAAATTTTAAGCCCGCAGTGAGACACACAGATTGAATGAATTGTGTGAACACTAAACTGGATTTAAGTATGCTAAGCTACAATAATGTAATAACACAGTAAATCAGGTAGGATGAAAAAAGTCTGAAACTACACAAAGAGAAGTGTGAGGGTGTGCTGTCATCCAGTAAGGTTATCCTACAGCAAGGAATCAGAGGAAATGCCCTAAATCAGCAGAAGAAATATAACTGAGGAGCTTCATTTCGCTCTGCATTAGCTGCCTAGATCCTTTGTCACAGAGATGATCCAATCAGCATGATTTTGAAAAGGTGGGTGCCTTCAAAGAACCTTTCTTCAAGCTATAGCCAGTTGCACAGAAATAAAAATGTACAAACCAGGTTCCTTGGAGTGCTCTCTTGCAACAGTTCAGCTGACTACAGCTTGCAAATGCTTTGGGTTCATGGGTTTCCTGCTTTGTGTCTTTCCCAAATGCATATAGACCAAGAGTGATCCATCCACAAGTCACTGGCACCCTTTCAGATCCTACTCAACCCTTGAATTAGCTGAAATATAGTCAAGCTTACAGCTACCAATTTGCATCTTACTATTTTCTTTATGCTTTAATAGGCTTTTCCTGAAAATGGATCTCTGCATTATCTGTACTGAAGATCATATGTAAACTCTTGAAGAACACAGAAAATATAGCACAGCTCATGCCAGTCTAACCTGATTAATAAGTATGTAGAGCATGTGCTCATATATAACTCTGGAACTGCAGTTGTACAATCAAATTAACCTTTGAACTGCTGGTGTTTGGTCATAATTTACTGCATCTAGTTTTCAACTGTATATACAGTGCTGCTAATAGTACAGATATACTACTGCATAGAAATCATAATCACTGCTAACAATGCTGATAATGGAGTAGAATGTTTCACTTCCACTAGAGAAATATAATTACCACTGTACATATATAATCAATTGTGTCTGTATCACAGAAAAATGCTCTTATTTGCAGCCTTCGCTGAAACCCAGTCTAGTAATATTTGAGTGAGGGTGGAAGGGAAAAACCAGCAAAGGCAGGGGAGGAAGAGACAAGTCAGTAACTTTCCCAAGACACTGATTTAATTTAAAACTAAAAAAAGTAGCTGGGCCACAGCATTGTTTCCACATTGCCTGTGTTAGTTCCACCCCATTGCTGATTACTGTTTGAATGTGATGTGCTGTGCAGAGGCTGAACAGAGCAGTCCCCGAAGCCTCCCCCAACTGACATGATCTTGCTGAGCAAGCAGGAGAGATATTCTTCCCACACCTCCAGTGAGGGAGGATGGCGTATGCTTGTCAGGCCAGGCCAGCCTCCATCCAACCAAACTCACTACAACAGGACTCTGCAAGAGCCTTCCCTACCGTGAGTGAGCACCAACAGCACGCCTAATCTGAGGAGACACCAGCAGTTGTTCCCACTTCGTCTGTTTGCTTTGAGCAGCTGTCTCTGCTGGCGGTGTCCAGACATTAAACCAACAAGTGGGATCTGGGCTGACCTCAGGTTTCCCTAAATCCACAGGGCAACAGACATTGCAAAAACTTTCAGCACAACCAGCAGATAAGTGTGACAAACCTCACATGGTACTGCTTCCATTTTCTGGTAGGTTCTCATGATGTGTGAATAAATCACCTCTCTCCATATGAAGTCCCATTCTCCCCTGTGACCAGTGAGTCCGAATTCCAACCCCAAAAAAAGCAAAATGCTTCCTTGCTGATGAAGAAATTATACAGGTAATGGAACAACAGCATTCAGAAATGCTGAGCTAGTGTTCCTTTGACACATATGGTATTGACTGACAGGGAAAAGAAAATATTTCATTTTACAAAATAAACCTACTATTTTATTATAGTTACTTCTATATATAAGAATATCCTGCTAGAAAATGCAGAGTTACCATAGTTAACTTAGAAATTACCTTAATATAAACACTATATTTTAAAAATAAAACAATCTTTCATAACCAGGTTCAGCATTTAACTTTAAAATATCAGTGCAAGGAGATAATAAATTAAAAAAAAAACAGAGAAGAAAATCCCCCAAACCTACTTTCCTTTCAAAATCATGGGTTATAACTTTTTGACGTGTTGAGGAATAGCATAGGAATTTCTTTCCAAAGCAATGTGTCACTGCATGAACGTTTTGATAAGGATGTTGTTTGAATTGCCTGCTTTTATATTAGGAACACATGGCAAACTTAGGTGTGTGTGCAAATACGACACAAAACTGTGAGGGTGCATCTACAGTGACCTGTTCTGAAGAGGACAGCTGTGCCCTGAAGCTCTCAACAGTGCAAGACCAGGCTTCTATTTCAACTTGTGTTTAGCATAGCTGAAAAAAAAAGCTGCATTATTTGTTTCTCATTTTTTACAGAAGAACAGTAAAAGAATACTCATTGTGTAATATTTTGCTCCTTCCGTAGAAAAAATGTCACACAATACAGTTTGTTTCCTTCAAAACTGCAGTTTCTTTCACTTTATGTAAATCATCACAATCTTTTATTGCTAAAAGAAAGACCTCCTTGCCAAGACATGCAATGGATTGCCTGCTCTCCCACAAGGGCTCTTGGCCTGAGAGAGACCTTGATAGGAACCGAGCAACACCTCCTGAGCAATGGTGCCAAGACAGCAGCTGGAACCCATTACAGAGCAGGACAATCCTGTTCAAACCACTGAATGCCAGGATCTCACGGTATGAAAGGCTGACAGGACAGTGCCGTAAAAAACCAAGGATCTTCATGAGAGTTTGGATTTTTGTGTTTCAAGTAAGTTTTGCTGGCTACTGAAAACATTCCTGTAATTTTGCTGTTTTGATATTAATGTGAAAGGAGCTATTACCCCAGTACTGTGGCTCTGAACTGTCAGTGGTTTTTCTGGGAGAAAAATAAAAGAGAAGAAAAGTAGACTGAAAGAGCTTCACAATAAAAGAAGAGAAAAAAAGGTAACTTTTAAGCTTAGAGCTAGAGTTAGTAAATATCTCCTAACGCCACTCAGGAAACAGAAATTCTACCCCAAGTTGTTGCGCACCTCTGTTGTGACATGATAGGTTTGCAATTATTTTCAATAACTATGACTTAGATTTCAATGAGACTAAAGATAAGTAATTCTGTTCTGAGCAAGTTTTTGATAATAATCACTTTATGGTAAGGTCTCAGTCCAAACACTTGGGAAAGCTGAAAGATAGGAAATGTGTAGATAACCATCTACTGCTGGAAAGTAATTCAAAACTTACCAAAGGACAGTATGGAATAGAAAGACTTCAGTTAGGAAGTGGGAGTAAGTCTTTGAAATAAAGAAAAAGTACCAATCAGCTCAAAATGCAGTGGTCTGTGCAGCCTCTCCCTTAGATAGTTCCAAGATGCTGATTTTCTTCTGCAAAGTCCTTCCTTATGGTGGTCCCAAAGAACTGCTGCTGATTAGCCCATATCAGGAGCAGAGGAAGACTGTGAGGAAGATGAGTAGTTGGCCCCAGCTGTAAAAGCCATGCCAGAGGGACCTGGCAGGAAAGACAGAGAGCTGCCAGCATCCCCTCACCAGCAGGATGGAATTCAAACCCTTCATTTCCACCCTACGTATTCTCCAACACAGAAAACTCAGACTACAAACTAACTCTGCCAAAACACCAGCACCTGAAATGTGTTTTGCTCCTTGTTTACACTATCTCAATTTCTGTGAGGCACTCAGATACAACAGCCTGGGAATGGGCTGCTATTCAGTCAGGATGTATAGCACAGAATAAACAACTGCAGATAGAAACCTGCTGTTTTCGGGGTCTGCCAGACACAAGCAAACACCAATGCAATTTCCTCAAATCACTCATGTAATCTTTTGCATTTGCCCATCTTATTTTTGATAAACCTTGAATCAAACAGCAGTATTACCTTCTCAAATGGCCACATACTTACCAGAGGCAGTGCAGGGGGAAGATTTGGGCTATATTTTTCATTACACAGGTGCAAAAGCTCTGACTAGCAAAGCCAAACTCCACAAATCACTGCAACAGAACTGTATGGGCAGTGTAAGCTCTGCAGGGCAACCACCAGAAAGCTGCAGAGAAGGAAAGGTGTGAGAGCTGAGGTGGAGGAAGGACAGCCCAGAATGAGAAACAAAACTACCAGAACAAATATGCTGGCAGGGGGTTAGTTAGAAATACACCTCTGGCCTAGTTAAGTAATGGAGGGAGAAGAGGATTTGTGACATCTCCTAGGAGAAAAAGCCCAGCCTGCCCGTGGTAGGGAGTGAGGGACACGGCTGTTCTGGCTGTGCTTTTGGGCTGATTGCAAAGCCTGATTTCTGCCACTCTGGGGTCATGATCAGACTTCTCCTCCTGTGGGGAATGATGACAGAACAACACTCTAGTTCAAATCTGGATTTAGGTGGTGTGAGAGGAGAGATTAATATAATCACAGAAGACCTTAATGAGCTTATAAGTGGCAGACAAAGCTTGCAGACCTGGGAGTGGTTGCATGGCACAAGGGAGGCTGCCCAGGTGGGGAGGCCAAAAATAGCCTTAAGCATCTGGGTCTGTTGCTAAAGTGGCCAGAAAAGACTGAGAAATCAGAAAACGAAAATGATTCAGGGTCCCAAAAAAGAGCCAAAAATGATATTTGTCCAGCTTCAGGCAGCTAACAGATTATCAAGTTTCTGGGTACAAAACCCAATATAAACTCAGGAAAAATAAGCTTGGACTTTGAAGAGCTAATGTCTGTGCACAAAACAAGGTGGAGGATCACACTTTGGGACACAGGGATATTGGGGAGTCAAATATAAAACTCAAGATGAGAAACAGGCAAAGAAGGAAAATGGGATCAACAATTTCTGGCTTTAATCACTGCATAAGAGCCAAGTCTGGAGCAGTTAAGACATGTGATGACTGCCTGGATTCTCCTTAGGGACAAACTTGGCTCTCAGAGAAGGAAAACTACCCCTCGCACAGGACAGGTGGGAGCATGAGCAGGTCCTGACTATCATATTCCACCAGCAATTTATGGTGTTTGACATGGACGCACAATAGTTTTCGCTCTTCAGATGCTGCTTTCCCTTTTTCATGAGGGAACTTTTAGGTATGCTCCTGTCCAAACAGCTTAGAGAATTCACTTTTTAAGACTGTAACTTAAAAAAATCCTGAGTTTATTTTAATATCACATACATACTTTCAGTTTGGTGCGGCTGAGAGTGGCAGTAAGTAACCAACTACTGGCCTTGTCTATTGTGGATATAAGGTGATCAGGAAAAAGGCAGTCAAAGACTCAGCATGGTCTATGCCTCTGGAGGCTCTGCAGCCGTGCTGTTTCACTTGCATGTCTGGAACAAGCCCGCAGTTACAATCTCTAGTGGAGGTGCCGCTCCAGTCATAGACCAAAATTAAATTAAAGTGAGAAGCACTGTTTGTTTGTGTCTGGGTCAAGAACCGTTGCAATCAGACCTCACATTTCGTGACCATGATCAGAACCAGATCAGTTACATGGGGGATGTCAAATACACCCAGCAACATTGTTTGGATTTTTGCTTAATTTTTAATTTTCTTTTTTCACCAAACAAAACCACCTTATTTGATTACACCTCACAGTTTTTGCAGTTTTCCTGGAAAGGATTTTCTAGAATTTCAATCTCTATTGTAAAATAAACCTGCAGGCTAAATCTGAATATACTCTCCTCCTTTCTGAAAACCTTGTGAGCAAATTCTATTCTGTTCATGCAGATTTCCTAATAAAAAACATTTGAAATACCAGTGAAATCAAAAAGTAACAAAACAAAACAAAAAAATACTGTGAAATCTGTTAGTGTATCCTGTATGCTTTTTATCTATTTGATTATGATAGTTGGCTCACAAATGGTTGCCTTGGGATACAAAGCAATGGCAGAAACTTCTGAGTACTCAATTGTTTCTGTAAATTTGGCCATACAGCTGTAATATTTCCTTTACAAATTACAAAAACACTTCCCTTCCAGCCCTAACTTAGTACTAAAGCTCTGCACTCCCCGTATAAGATTTCATTGATTTCTTCATAGACGTTTTACAAACTTGGCAAAAGAGAATAAATCAGAAGTAGAATCAAATCAGAGTAATATTTCAGGCTAATTATGTATAGGCTATACTATACAGTTAGACTTAAAAGAAATACAGACATACCAGGTAACACTTGCACAGTTAAGCACATGAACAACTGTATTCAGACCTATTCTTATTCCATGATACACTTTTGATTGAACTTAAAGCATTGGCAATCCCAGGTGAATGTAAACCTATTTTAAAGGAATTTCTTCCCCTTCCTTACTTCATGCTAATAACAAAGGGAGTTCAGACTGCTTCTGTTTAAATGTTCAGATTATTTTCAAGGGTGGGTATATCCAAATGGAAGAGTTACTGTAGTTTATGATCCTTGATTTGAGGATAGTTCCATCATTCCTGTAACTTTTTTATCCTTAAGTCTTTCATTTTTTCATATGCTGTAAACATTCCTTATTTTATACATGACTATAAACATGGCATTTCCATGGTTTGAAGATATGCAGTAATAGATATACATGTATTTTTATGTACATATTCATTGCTGTATCAAAGCAGATGGTGTGCATCCCCAAATGAGGAAAGTTTACAGTTAGTAAACCATCAGGGGACCTATGGAGCAGGGCAAGACAGCTGAGATCAATGAGCAAATCTGGTCCCTGGTATGTCAGCTGGAAGTTGATTGCAATAGCTGTGCAAGGTTGGCATTTACTGAGAGGGAAGGCAGAGTCCCTTTCTCACAATGTCTTGGGGCTTTAGGAATCTGTGACTGCCTGAGCTCCCCTAGAAATGGTGCCTAATGAGCAGTGAAGCAAAAGCCAAATATGCTATGGGGAGCCTTTCAAGGCTATCAAGATGGATAAACTGGAGTGCAATACATCAGAGCAACAGCAATCAAGCTGCTTAATTAGTGAAAGACAACTGTTGATGTGAATTTTTCCAAATTATTCCTAACTTCTCCAAAACCAGCCTTGCTGCAAGATTTGGCTTACATTTAACTACAAGAAACTGAAATGCAGACCATGGAGTGCTTAACTTAGCATTACCAACAAACACAGTTCTGCATTTAAAGGGGTACCTCTTTTTTCTGGAAAACATCTCTGTATGTCTCAGAGGCTTTACCTCTGAGATATCAAAACTTACTGGTTAATCTATCATGAGAAATAGCTAACAAACAGCTTCAGAAGTAGGGCAAGTCTCACCTTAAGCATTTTGAAATGCACACAAAAAAAATCTTTATTCACAGAGTAGGACTGCATGGGCCAAACACATCATACATGAGCTTCGGTCAAAACTTCTTTGAAGGCAATTATGCTAAAGGTTCCACTGTTGGGAAATACCGAGGTAGTTACATCTGCACTGCTTAAGCCTGTTTCAGGAGTCTTTGCTAATAACTGTTTACATCTTCAGTTCAATGGTTTTTACCTTTCCTTTTAGGATTTCTACCTTCATGACCTGCTTCTGTAGTCTGGTGGCTATCAGAGTTTTCACTACAACTCGCTGCAGTCAGTCAAAGCTGATCAGTAGCATGATATCATACAGGCATGGAATAAAGACATTTTAGTCCTAAGAAATCTGGTTCCCAAGAATTTGCCAACAGCACCAGTGGAGTCAGGATTTCAATTAGTGCTTCCAGGCCTTGTACAAAACAAACCAAACCAAACTCCACAATACACAAGCTCATTGTTCTAAACCTTGAAGGGATACAAATTGTACTCCAGTATATATCAACTCTTTTTTCAGGTGACTTAACTGCTTTTCAATAAAAAAGCCCAATAAATATGGGCCAACTTACTATGACAAATTAAGTAAAACAGTATTTTTAATTTTTGAAGGAATAAAGATACTAAGACTTTCTAAGCAAGTCCATAGTATGTACAGTGTATTTTTTAGTGTTTCATAAGACTTTTAACATGTGGTCTTAAAGAAACACATGTACACCAGCTGTGCAGAAACAAAAATAAACTTCAGAACTCCAAGGACCCATTTTGAGGTATCATTTAGGTCAATCCTCTGCAAACTAAGAGTCTGAATCTGTACGACTTAGTAAACTAAAATCTCCATGATTTCAGTTGCTAAGTAACATACTCTGAAAAGTCTCCGGTGCGTACAAGTCAAAGGCAGCAGGGTACTGTGCAGTCAGCTGGACATTTTCACTTTGATAAAGATAAATGTCTGAAACACTCCCCACTCCTGGAATAAAGAAAGGAGTGTTGATCTTCATTGTCCTACACAATCCTCTCTTCCTACTGATCTCAACAAATTATCGTTGGCACGGCCTCAGTGCTGAATCTCGATAAGGCTTTTGATGCCCACCACCACTGCTAGCTAAGCCTGCCCGGCCAGCTATTGTACAGTTTCACACTATGAGCAAAATTACACACTTCTCTTTGAATAAAAGCTGTTTCTTACTTTCTATAACTTAAACAAAATCTTCTAACTTATTGCTTTACAAGTAATATGGAGCAAGTCAATGAAACTAAGCATTTCCAGTTCAGGTAAATGGATTAACTTTCCAGCATTCATGCCGCACGCCACTGGAAGGAAGATCACAGTGACTTCGTCCAGCTAATAGTACTGCCAATTCACTGCTGAATATAAAATCATTTCAAGCTGGGCCTGCAAAACAAATGGAAGGCCTGCCAGCTACAGGAAATCTAGGAAAGAGGGAAATGTGTTTTTTACCGTTGAGAAGTTAAGGACAAGCCAACATGACGGTGAATTGCTTTGAGAGTGGGCTGAGTCATGAGACAGGTCCAGGGTAAGTTAGGGACAGGGACAGGCACCACTACAGCCCTTAGGGAATCTGCAGGTGGATGGGTTTCTACTATTTGAAAGTACTGAAGCTCAACTAAAGTTAACTCTTAGTTAAGGACAAGCCTAGACTTAAAGGAGGGACTCAGAAGACATCTGACCATACCAACAGCTCTCATGCCCATCTGAAAATAAAGTTTAACACAATTACAAATGTACACAAAACATAAGTTTAAACAGCACTAATAGCCAGGGAGGAGCCATCTCTACAAACTTTGACACCAGCTGATCTTTTCAAATGTGTCAAATCTGGACACGAGACGTATGACTTTGTATCACAATACCAAGCTGTGCAAAGAACCTGTGGGGCCCAAGAAGCTCCTTTTAGCCAGTCATGCCCTTCAACATCATTCTCACTATTGTGGTGTGCTCTCCATGGCTAAGTAGGTCCTGCCATGGTGTGTCCAAGGTGGTGCCCAGGAAGAATGATGCAAAAGGTGTCAAAACTAATCTTTAAAAGTCTTCTGTATGAATACAAATGCAATCTGTAGAGGAGCATTAAATTAGCATCCATTCTTTTGCAATGTTCATAATGTGTGGAAGCTTTCCAAAGTACTTTGTCTTCATAATTCTCCTCTCAAAACTTTCAATAATTCATATTTAGTACAAATAAGCATATTCTCTCTTGCTCAACAAAATAAGAAGCGTTTTGTTGTCAAGAAACATCTTGAATTTCACGAAACAGTTTTTTTAATGCTGTGAAAGTAAAAAACACTGACTATTCAATCTTTTGTTAAGATTTCAGATACCTGTGAGCAGGACTACACTATTTTCAAACAGATTGAGTTTAAACTCCTGACCCTGTTAGGCTTTAGATTCTGCACTTCCTACTGAAGCTTTAGCAAAATTCTTCTCATCCTGTCAGCTGAAAGTTCTATTTTGTTTCGTTCCACTAGTGTGTGAAATGCCATTAGTTTTATCATCTTTGCAGGACAAAAAAGATGACACGTGGACTTCCAAAAGTACCTTTTGGTATTTTCACACAGGTTTCGCTTGGAACCTGTATTTTCTTTTTTTATTTTTCACTCTTATACTGTAGTTAAGCATTTGTTTCCCACATTCTAGAAAGGTTTTTGCACACTATACATCTTTTATATATTGCTATGAAAATGTTGCTCTATTTATTCAGATGTTCAGTAGTTAAAAGTATCTAAGATTTACTTTCAAAGCCACAATAAGAAATAGAAAGTTTCTTAGAAACCACACAACACAATCAAACAAATGGCAATTAAAAGCTTTAATTATTCTCTTGCTACACTATTTTTCACAAAGTCTTTTTGATTACATATTTTCAGTAGTAACAGACTTGAGATGCTGCTTAAGTAATTATAAAATCATACAGTTGCAGAAAGTTATTTCCTCTATCAACTGATTTTTAGAAATCACCCTTTTAATTATATATA
>WBMZ01004965.1:0-17832 GCA_013400975.1 Atrichornis clamosus
AGGAGAGGAGAGGAGAGGATCAAGCCAGACTCTCAGGAAAAAAAAAATATTCCAATAAAAGCAACTTATTTTTCCTTTCTAGCACGTATGTAATATTTCAAAAACTGGAACTCTGAAATGAGGTTTCTAGTGGAGCCATCCCAATATTTTAAGGCCTTTTTTTTTTTTTAAATGTCTTCTCCCTTCTGCCTCATTTTTATTATCACCGATAAAGTGAGCAAAATGGATGGAATTGATGAAATATTTCAGGATAGCCCAGTATACATGTTCCCCCCATCCAAAACTTTTTCTCCTGTGAGATTTCCTTTGACCTGAGTTTACAGATGGCCCATCCATCTGTGCCCAGACCTCAGCTCTGCTCCAGGCACTGACAGCACTGTCGGAGGGGGAGTTTCACCTACTAAATCAACCACAGCGGTTCCTGCAGCAATTTCATTTTAATTTGGCAGCCTCCCTTCCAGGTTGCAACCAGGGCTTGCTTGACTTAGCAGATCTGGTGGTCATGCAATGGCACATGATTTATTAGGTGAACTTTTCTCTCTCTTCCACTGGCAAAGTGGTGGGAGACAACTTTCTGCCAGGTTTTCTAACTCTGAATGGTACTTTTTGCTGTGAGAGTGGGTGAAATTTTCTTTTTACCCAGGGAACAGCAAGGTATCACTTTAAGTCAAGGCACGATGATGGATTAGTTTTAGATATCACACATCACCAACCATAAAAGACAGAAAATCCATCTACGTGTCTGACATCGGTCTTGTTATGGTCTCACTGGAGCACCTCAGGTTCTTTGACATACTCTGCTCCCAAATGGGAGATACAGATGTGGGCAATTGCCATATTTTTGGCAGATTTAGGGAATGTGAGATATAGCCCAAGTGATTTTACTGCCAGTCATGTCAGTAGGATGGTCTTACAAGAGGACCATCTATGGGATCATGGATGCACCTTTGGGGGTTTTCCGTTGCTCTCAATGTGTGATGGCAATGAAAGATATTTGGGTCTTCAAATGTGTCCTCCCACACACATCCTCCCTTTCAATTTCCGCTGTTTCTGATGGGCAACGTAGTTTGCCCAAATATAAGAACTCTGGTGCTCACATAATTAATGGAATACATAATTAATAATAATAATAATGAGATGTTTACGATTGTTTTTTGGGCCTGCAAAAGGGTATAAAAAGCTGTTGGAGACTGGACCAACTGGATCAACTGGATGGAAGGCACCTTCTGGATGGATCTTCCCCCTGGCAGGGAAACCTGGAGGGTACATCCAGCCTGAAGATGGGGAGCACTCTTTTTTGGATGGATGAGTAAAAGTGCTCAGATCTGGTCAAATACAGAGATAAATCCTAAAGTAGCTCCATATGTGCTTTGTGAACGTGAATTCTGCAAGGCCAAAGACTGCAAATCTGTACATTTCTAGCTGAGCCTGCGTATATCATAATCTTTTAGTCATAGGCTGTTGGCCAAATCTTAGACTAAGTGGACTGAGCCTCGCCAAGACCTCTCTGAGCAGTTTAGAAAGCCAGGGGGTCTCATGACTCAACAGGAGAAACTACGACCCGGTAATGCTGTAGCAGGTGATGGAGTTGTTATTTAGGGACTGCCCTGGCAATATTTAGTGTATTAACTATAAATCTAATCATAATCATCCACATCATCACTGTGCCCTACTTCTCCCACGGGGCCAAGAACCTTCTTTCAACTACTCTGATACCCAGTGACAGCCCTGATGGGGCAGAAAGGGAAAGGCAAGGAGGAACACCAACCAAGTACCTCCAGGGGCTTGAGGCCATCCCAGCTGCTGACAGGGTTTGAGAGGAGTGGGGATCGTGACTTGACCTGTGCATCCCCAGGGGGACATTGCAGCCCTTTCTGCACCCTGCTGAGACTGGAAACACCTCAGCTTTGTCCCCACTCACATGTGGAAGACACATCCGTGCAAAAGCAGCACAGAAAAGGGAACAACACAACCCACCTCGGGTCAAGTTTCCCACAAAGGTCACTCACTCCCACCCACACACGGAAGGTGCTAACACAGCTCTAGGGATTCACAGTCCCTACGAAATCCACCAGTTGCCTCTGACATCTGCCTCTGACAATCCCACTCTCCCAGTTGCCTCTGACATCTTCTGCAGCCAACGTGACCATCCTTCACACTGGCAGGTGTTTTACAAAATTCAAAATTAGTCCTGCAGACAAATGTTTTTGGATACAGAGAGCTCCTGGTGAGCTCCCAGTTCACAGCTGGTGGAGTCTTCATTTGTTAAAAAATAATTTTTTTTTAAAAAGGCGGTTGAGTTGAATGCATGTTGTTCCAACACGTTTCCGCTTCTGATAAATGCTTTTTAAAATTAGCTCCACTAGAAAAAATAAATGAGAAAAGCCACTCACAGTAGTTCTCCCAATCTGTTTTGGTTTTTTTTTCCAGTGGAAAGGGGTGTTAGGGAGAAAATAATAACTCAGAAAACCATGGAAATTTCCTTTTGTGAATTTATAGTTTTTCACATCTAAAAATGTTTGTTTATATTTCATAACCAAAAGTGGGGAAACTTGTCTCCTCAACTCTACTCAAGTTGAAAAAAACCCCAAATTTATATAACAAGTTCTTTTTAAAGTGACCAATAATCGAAGCAGAACAAAAATATTTTAAGGCAACCCCAAGTTTTTTCCATATTCCTCTTCATCAGGGAATGTAGGACAAGGAGTAATGTGTTTAAACTGAAAGAGGGGAAATTTAGGTTCAATATACAAAGGAATTCTTCCCTGTAAGAGTGCTGAGGCCCTGGCACAGGTTGCCCAGAGAAGCTGTGAATGCCCCATCACAGGAAGTGTTCAAGGCCAGGTTGGACGGGGCTTGGAGCAACCTGGGATAGTGGAAGTGTTCCTGCCCATGGCAGGGGGGTTGGAATGAGATTATCTTTAATGTCCTTGCCAACCCCACCCGTTCTGTGATTCTATGATTCTATATACATAAAAAAATTCAGCAAAAATAGTTTTGGAAACGAAATGGTGGCATTTTGGGGGTTGTTCTGTGCAGGTCCAGGAGTTGGACTTGATGATCCTTGTGGGTCTCTTCCAACTCAGGATATTCCATGATTTTATGAGTGCAGCTTAGTTACTGATAAGATTTAAGTAAAAATATTTGATGCGGACCTGTTCCTGGAAGAGCCAAGCTGAAGAAGTCAACAGACACCAGGATGATGAGCTCTGTGTTGCGCCCAGCTCTGAATTCCTGTGGGACAGATGTGCAAGTCACAGGAACACCGGACGCTTGGGCAGAACCTCTAAAACGTGCTGAGTGCCCACATCGTGGGATGACAGAATGTAATTTTAGCAATCTTCAGAGGGGCAGCTGAGGTGACATTTTGTCTAGAGAGAGGCGGACGAAGGTACAAATGTTCCTGGAGGAATGGGTCAAAGGGAGCTCTACTGAAGATCACAGAATCATGGAATATCCTGACATGGAAGGGACTCACCAGGATCATCCAGTCCAACTCCCACTCTGCACAGGACGACCCAACAATCCCACCAGAGCTCAAGGTGTTGTCCAAACACTCCCTGAGCTCTGGCAGCCCTGGGGCCATGACCATTCCCGGGGGAGCTGTTCCAGTGCCCCATCACCCTCTGGGGGAAGAACCTTTTCCTGATATCCAGCCTAAACCTGCCCTGACTCAGCTTCAGGCCAGTCCCTTGGATCCCATCACTGGTCACCAGAGAGAAGAGATCAGGGGCTGCCCCTCCTCTAGGAAGTCATAGACTGCAATGAGGTCCAAGTCACACCACAAGGCCTTGCTCCAGCAATGCTCCCACTAGCATTTGGGCCACATCTTCGTGGTGGAAGGGAGAGGATATGATGAAACATCCTACGGCTCACACACCTTCAAAGAGATTTGGAGAACATACCCTAGGGGAGCAACCCATGGAGCTGAGCTTGGAATTCCAGAGGCAGCAAGTATTTGCAGGGTTTGGAGACCTGCCTTGCCCCTGTGCTTGGCGTGTTTTGAGTGCCCAGGGTGGGCTGAAGCAAACAGGACAGGGTTGGGTTGGATCTGCTGGACGCACAGAGGGCAGGATGGAGGTACCCAGGATAAGCCAAGCCCGGCAAACGTTTGCCCATCGCATTTTTAGAGTGAGCAGCCCTGCACCACCTACTGCTGTCGGCTGGTTTCCTCTACCTGGGCAAGAGAGGTCCAAAGCCATTTCCGATGTGAATCCAGCACTTTCTGCAACAAGGATATGGATGGCACTGATAGGAGGCCTTGGAATTGCATGGGTGGGTACAGGAAAATAACAGAACAGAATTAAGCAGTAAAGCAGAAGTGTTGGCTCACCATTTGTCTCAACCCCATGAAACTGCCATGGAAAAAGAGGTTAAGACCCAAACAAGCCAACAGAGTTTCACTGTGAGGACAGCTCCAAAAAAACCCCCCCAAGCCCACTGAAATTACAAAATGAGCCCCCTTTCCATCCAGATTCTAGGGTGGGTGTAGCAAAGTGTTTTCACCAAGATCAGATATTTCAATTCATTTTAAAACTTAAGAATGACTCTTTTTTAAAGAACACACTTTTTAAAAGGAAATGTCATCAAAAACTCTAAAAAAAATTACTTTGAAAATGCAGATCTAGTCTATTATGAAGGGTTTAAAATGCTGAATTTCTCTTTGCAAGTCCTCCCCCATCCAGAAAGAATTGCTGAAATCAATTCCCTTCAGATGCAATAATGTAAGTATTCCAGATTTGCATTTTTGCATCAGCAAGGAGAAAAAAAGTTCAGTAAAAAAAATTTCCTCCAGTTCGAGGCACATCACAGATGCATTCAATTCTCTTTTCCCTCAATAAAAAAGCTCTTCAAAACATCTCCTGACCTGGCACCCTTGGATTGCTTTGCAAGACACAAAACTGAAGAATTACCGAAGATCTTGGTGGATCAGCTACTTGAATAAGAATGAAGATTTGCTACTGAAGCGTTTTTTGCTGTGACTCTTATCTACTTTTGCTCAGTTTCGGTCAAGTTCTTTTTGGCTCGTATTTTAAAATGGTTTGCAGCTTTGTTGCTAAGAGGGGGTTGCAAGACCACTCCAAACCAATGTGCTGTGCTATAAAGAGCACTGAAACCATGCACAAGGTCCTTCTGAGAGGCAGAAGGTGGAGGCTAGGGCCACCATGCTCTGTGACACAGTGACCAAAGCCTGGCTGCCCCATCCCTGGAGTGTCCATCCCAAGTGCCCCATCCCAAGGCCAGACTGGATGAGGCTTGGAGCAATCTGGGAGAGAGGAAGGTGTCCCTGCCCATGGCAGGAACAAGGTGAGTTTGAGGTCCCTTCCAACCCAAACCATTCTGTGATTCCATGATTCCAGCACTGCAGAAACTCCCTGTGAAGAGCTGGAGAGCCCAGAGCAAGAAACATTGTGGTTCTTGCTGGGGCATGAAGCAGCTGTGGGGTTTGATGCAGCATCCTTGCTGGAGAATTGGGAATATCCTACTGGCAATGTTCAGACCCCATCCAGTCCTGATATTTGATGGATACCAGGTTGTATTTGTGCATTGAGGACTCTTTCAAATGCTCTGATCTATGTAAAAGGTCCTTGAGGGAAAATGAAGGACAACCCCCAGGAGCAGCGGGGCTCCCCATCAGAGGTGAGGTGCTGATGTTGGTGCTGTTCCATCACAAAACCTCTCATACCTAAACACCCCAGAGTAGCTGTAGGTGCCTCCTTCTCCTGGCCCCATCCTCCTCCCTCCCTGCTTCAGTCCATCCCACCTCCCTGACTTGGACCCTGTTCAGGTCCCAGTCTTGGGCACAGCCAAATTGTCTTGGAAATACCTGTTCCCTGCCAGTCCAGCGCAGATGGACAACAAATCCATGAGCTTTGTGGTCCTGTGATTTACCCCTAAGTGAGGGGTACACTTTTTAGGAATGAGACTGAAGCCCACTGGCTTATTTTAGGATCTCCTGCTGCAATCCAAGCCAGATTTCCATTTCCATTACATCTTATATCTGCCCTAAATCTACCATTTTTCTCAGGCCATGTTTGCAGGTGAACCTGGCCCAAGTAAAAGATCCAAGCAGAAAATCCATCTGTTCCAGGCCTTTCTGAAGAGCTGGGACAATCCCTAGGAGAAGGCTGTGTGTGAGATTGGGGCGGGAGTGGTGGGAGCACAGAGATTTCCAGGACGCTGAGTTTAAGCAGATGCAGAAAGTTTTTTTGACAGGGAAGAAAAAAAAAAGAAAAGAGAAGAAGATAATAAAAGCTTCTTGCTCACTCCAGAAGTAGAAAACAGCCGTCTGCTGCCAGAGTGGTCATTCCCTAATCAAAACATCTGTCTGGAGGAGAAATGGCTGCTTACGTTGAGCTTTGCATCCCGCTGGAACCTGGCAGATGCTCGGCCAGTCTGCAAGAGGCGGTGGGCCAGGAAGCAGAGCCAGGGATCAGGGTCTTGGAGAGGGGAAAAGCAGGAGGGCAGACTGCTTATCCCAGCTCCCTTCAACGTGCTTTCCTCATGAGCTCATCCCAGGCATTGCAGCAGCCAGGTGGGATGTCTGCTGGGAATGTTTCTGCAGGACTTGGGGGTTGTGGGATGCACTGGAGTGGCCAAAGAGAAAGATGGATCCAGGAGAATGAGTCACATCTCTTTGGGTACCTGCAGCTACTCTGGGGTTCATCAGGTGTGACAGGTTTTATGACAAAACCGCATTGCCTGGCAGCAATTTCTGCAGTGCCTGGAGTTCCAATCCAAATTTCAAATCTCTCTGCTGCTCAGTGTGGGTGTGGGCCAAATTGTGGATGGGTCCTGGGTGAGCTGGGGCACAGCAGGGAGAAACCCTCTCTGCAGGCCACCCCTATCTGACAACCAAATCCTATGGAATGCTCACAGGCCATGATGCCTTGGCCAGAATCCCTGCTGCTCTGTTTCATAGCATTTGGAGGGCACATCACAGGCATCTGTAGGAATGTGGGGAGATCCAGGCCCTCCCAGCCCTGAAAACATGAGAAGATGAGTGGGACATTCCTCCACACCTTTATATGTGGCCACCCAAATTTCTTCCCTGGGAAAGACCCTTCATCCCAGAGGATGACTTTTCCTAGCCAGAGGACAGCATTTTGCAGGACCCATGAGCCATGTCCCAAGAGGAGAAATGAAGCTGGTGGCAGACTGGCCCTCAGGAATTTGATTCCTTGGATCAAGTCTCAGAGGGAATGATTCTCCCTCCCACCACCTTCAGCCGAGGCAAAAGGCCATAGGGAAAGGTGTGCATCTCCAATTCCCCACCTGAACACCTCCAACTGCATGTCAGGAATAGCTACAGGATGACAGAGCACTTCCTTACTCATCACAGCTGTGTCCAGCTCCAGCCAGCCTTTCCCACATATAAATCCTCTCTCCCTCTCCAGGCTCTGAGGGACAGGAGAGGATGGGAGTACCAGGATGTGCACACCTGGCACTTCTTTGTCCTCCTCTCCTTTTGCAGTAAACCAAGGGAACAGCATCCCTGCAAACCATCCCTCAGTGCGGGGTCTGGCAGTCATTGGAAAGTGCCCCCACCATCTCCTTAACCCATGGATTGCAGGGAAAGGGAATAGAACAAGGGAGCATTGGGTGAAAGAGGGATGGGAGAGAGACGATGAAGAGAGAGAAAAACCTTCTGGGCTTTTCCCTGCCCTCCGGGGAATGTGGATGGGATGCTCCCTACTTGCCTGCTGCCTACGCTGCTGCTCCTGGCGACGCGATCCGAGGACGGACGAGCCGCTGGTCGGACCCATGACAGATGCTCCATGGGGCTGAAGGCCCTGCCTGAATTTCTCTGTTAGAGGCCTCTGGCTTCCACCACATCCACACCATCCATGGGACCGACTGCTTTACACCCCCAGATCGCAGGAGCAGCCTGGTTTTGCAAATGCTTTTAATGGGTTTTCTTTTTTTAATCAGGTCTTTGTGCCAGAACCGACTCTTTTCAACCCCCCTAAGGACTTCTTGCTCTATTTTGATATAAAAATTATCATCTGGGAGGGGGTGGGAGTTGCACTTCCCACACAACCTGGCCAATGAAAATAACAATGAGGAAGGTGAGAAACCCAAAGAGAATCCAGACACAAACCCTAGCAAACACCACAGGCTGTTAACAGCTGTCATTAAAAACACCAAAAATAGCTGTGAATGGATTGTGCTTCCACTATGCAAACCACCAAATTTTAGGAAACAACCCAACAAGCTGGCTTTGCCATGATCTTTCCTTTCTGTGATTAAAAAAAGACCTTTTTCTGACGAAATGCATCTTGTTCCAGCAAGCCCCATCCCTCTATGAACCTGATCAACCATAGCAGCATGGTCTAACGAATGAAGACCCGGTCAGGGACTTGTGGGTGGCTCTGAGGAAGTGACTTTCTCATTTTGCCTCAGCATGTTCAATTGAGAGACTGAAACTCTGTCCTGGGAGATAAATGTTGTATAAGAAGCAGGATTTGTTTCTACAAACTCCTGAGGCTTCCCATGGAGGGTGTGTAACGAGCTGGCTCCTCTGGGGTGTTTTCAGTGTATTTTCTTAAGCAGTTGCAGACACAAGGCCCCCAAAACCCACCGTGTAAACCTCTGGGGGTAATTACATGACGACATTTTTGCGTTGTACGTGACAGCAGGAGGGAAGGGACGCTTGGTCCCAGCCAGCTCGAGGCTGGAATGACCTCACCTAGTTTACACTTCAGCTGCCCCCACTGAGCAGGACAAACACGACCTGACATCTGCCGGGTGTGATGCACAAGCTAAAGGTCACCCACACGCTGGTGATGTTGTTTACAGGAGAAAAGGCTCCACGGAGCAGATCTGAGCTGAGGTCATGGCAGAGGACTTTTACCAGCCACAGGACACAAGGACAAGAAGAGGGTGGCTGAGGACACAATGCTGCACAAGTTGGGAGCAGCTGCTCCAGGGTGCACTTGCCTGATGTCCCCTCCAGACACACGGCATGGGAATCAGCCTTGGCCCTGCAAGTCTGCTCCTGACAAAGGAAGACAATCCCATGGAGGAATGCAAGGCTGGCTGGGCCACACACAGGGGTCTGCAAGTCCTCAGGGGTCACACCATGCCCCTTACCCTAGAGAGTCAGCACAGAAACACAGAATCATAGAATCACAGAATCACAGAATGGTTGAGGCTGGAAAGCACCTCTGGAAAACATCTACTCCAACGCCCCTGCCAAGGCACATTACCTGGAGTAGGTGACACGGGAACATGTCCAGGTGGTTTTGGAATGTCTCCAGAGAGGGAACTCCATGCCCTCCCTGGGCAGCTGTTTCAGTGCTGTGGCACCCTCAACACAAAGAATTTCTTCCTCATGTTGAGGTGGAACTTCTTGTGTTTAGTTTATGGCCATTGTTGCTCATCCTATGGCTGGGCACCACTAAAAAGAGTCTGGGACTCTCCTCTTGACACCCTCCAAGTCAGGGTGACTCTGAAGACAACCAGGACACACACCCAGCCCACCAGCCCTCAGCCAGGTGTGCCTGCTGTTAGAGACACAGAAATGAGGAAGCCCTTGAGGATTTGTCAAACTTCTCCCTTGCCAGCTCGCATTTTGCCTTCCCAATTCTCCTCCAGGTAAGGGCAGGGGATGGAGATGAAGCTGCTCAGCTTTGGGGCTGGGGAGGAAGAGGACAGTGTCAGGTTAGATGGAGGGCTTTGAGCTTTAGGGCAGGGGCTCATCAGTTTGTGGAGAGTGCTCTGAGGTGCCTGACCTCTCTTCACTAAACAAGCTTCACTTCCTATCCCTACAAAAAGGGAAGTTGCTCTTTTAGAAAGCTGCTGTCATCCACCGCTGAGGTGGGCAGGAGGAGCTACCACGAGGTGCAGCAGAGGCTTAGCAGTAAAGTAGTGTCTGCAGAGTCATCTTGGGAACCAGGGCAACAGCGTGGCAGCTCCAGACAGAAACCTGCTTCTGATTTGAGACACGTTTCCAGTGCTGACAGTGGGGAAACCCAGCAGCTGCAGCTGCCTGCTGCAAAGGCTCTCCCAGCAGTGGCCGCAGCTCAAGCAGCTCAAAAGCGAGAAATAAAGAAAGGATTGGATATGGCATGGTTTGCCTATTGCATCCCAAGGAGGTCTTTCTGGTATCTAAGATGTCCTGCGTGTCACCTGGGGCACACCTCTTCATCTTTGTGCCCCCTCTGTTTCCTCCAGCCTGGGTCATGGCCATGAGATGAGACCTGGAGTCAAGAAGCCCAAGCAACTTTCCTTACTCGGCCCAGGGATGTCCCTTCAAAGCAGCTGGAGGGAGAACCCTGAGAAAACTGGTGGAAAAAAGGCACTAAAAAGGGAGCAAGTCTGTCATTTGCAGCTCTGAGTCACTCCAGATGGGCACCATCTGCCCCTGCTTCCCTGAAAGCACAGGCTGCAATCCCACCCAGCCAAGTAGAGTCTGTCTAGGGGTGGCTTCCACCCTATTTTCATACATTCGCCCCCAGATGTTCTCCAGTATCTTCAGGTCTCTACAAGTGTGCCATCATAGAGTTGTAGATTCACAGAATGGTTTGGGTTGGAAGGGCCCTTAGATCTCAGCTCGTTCCACCCCCTGCCATGAGCAGGGACACCTTCCACTATCCCAGGTTGCTCCAAGCCCCGTCCAACCTGGTCTTGGACACTTCCAGGGATGGGGCAACCACAGCTTCTCTGGGAAACCTGTGCCAGGGCCTCACCACCCTCACAGGGAAGAATTCCTTCCTGATATCCAATCTAGACTTCCTCTGTCAGTTTGAAGCCATTCCTGGGAAATGTGAAAACATCCCTGCAGATGACCCACAGCCCACCAGTTTGACCCCCCTGCCAGACACCTGCACTGGTGTCCCCTGCACAGCCTCCTTCTGCAGCAGCTCCAATTCCCATGGCATTTTATCCAGTTCACACTGGAGCAAAGGTGTTCCTGTTGGGATGTCCGCTGCAGAGGTGACTCCAGCTTCAAACTGAAACCTCCAAGAGGGATGAAGGTACCTCTCCTCTCTCAGCAGGGCCCCGGGACTACTTCCCTATCCTGCTGATGTAAAAGCTGGGCAGCTCATTTCCCTCCAGATATGGTTTTCATGGTCTGGATGTGCTTTCTCTTCCCTTTTAGGAATGAGTGGTCTCATTCACCATCAGAACCTCCCTGTTCCCACTCCTCTAGTAGATTAAAAACTGATTTAATTCAATGTCCTGTTGCTCCTGGAAGAGGCTGATGTGTTATAAACAACCCACCAGTCCCCATTTTGAGACTTTTGAAGCTCTCTGAGGACTTTCTGAACTCTGAGGCAGCATCTCGACTACTAAAACAGGCAATATTGGGGTTCCTTCTTCCCCCCTTAAAAATTAGGTGCCTGCATCCAAACCCCTTGTAGTCCCCATTCTGCAGGTGGTGTTGTGGCTCCTGGATTATGTTTTGTATAGTCTGGCCTGATTTCACTGCCCTGCTGTTGGGTCTCTGCTTTCCAAGACACAGGCTGTCCCTTTTCCCCTGATCTGGGGGAAACCAGGGGGTTTCCCCCGATCCCAGCCCCGTGTTTGGGATGACACTCAGACACAGGCACCTCGTGTAGCCCCAGGTACCAGATCACCCGGAGTGAGGGCGGTGATGGGCTTCCTCTCGTTTCACTAGTGTTAATTTTTTTTTTTGTTAAATCCGGTGGGTCTTGCAGGGATATTTCAAGGGACTGGGATGAAAAAGCAGCAGTGGTTTTGGCTGATGGCAACTGGAATATATTCTGCTAGTAGGTGCCACACAGAGATTTTGTCTGGATCCCGTGAGGAAAAGCCTTTTTGGAAACAGAAAGTGACTCCTACTCACACCAGTCCTCCCTGCCAGGCTTCTCCTACACTCACAACATGACTATTCTTGGCTACTTGCAGCAGCCAAGACCTTGCCTCAATATTATTTCCTTTTTGATGCTAGTAAAGAAAGAAAAAACCCATTACTTTTTAATCCCTTATCCAAAATTAGAAGATTAACTCCATTTTCAGAATTAAAATAATATTGAAAAACCCTCATGGTGCTGGAAGGAGACAGAAACGTGGCAGACCAAGGCCAAACCTCTCACAAAGGTTTGTTACAGAAGTCATTCTTTATGGCACAGAAGTGATGGGGCTGATCCACTCTCAGGCTACCTCACACTTGATCTGGTCTAAATTCCTTGCTTCAGAGACAGAAGAAATCTTATTTCCTAAAGTTTCTCGCCTTGCCAGTGTCCATGCTCTCCCTGGCATCGGCAGTACTGCACCTAAACAACCAGGATTCCTTCTCACCTGGTTGGGACCTCTCTTGTACAGATCCCACATCCACAATTCCCTTCCACACACAGTTATTATTCCTTGGCAGACCACTGGGTGACTTTCACGCAGAATATTTTCTCCCCCTTTTTCACCAAAATTTCCAGGGGAAAAAAGCATTCCATGGGAAATCACCATCTTTCAAAAGGTTCTGTCACAAAAACACCATGAATATTGGCACCTTTCACTGGAAAAAAAGAATAATAATTGTGCAAGCTTGCTGCATTAATGTCTCAAGCAGATGTGCTCTTCTTCCTCTGCTTCTAAAATGGTCACAGCCAAATATGTAAGAGACAGCCAGGAAAAACTGTGGAGATAAAAGTCAATTTAAAGCTCTTATATCAATTTCTCTGTGTGTTTAGTTCAATCTCAGTTCTCCTATTTTCCGTCACGTACTGCGGGTGACACCTTGATTTTTCCATAGGTCGAATTTAACCTCTATTCAAAGACCACTCCTCAAGAATCATCCTCCCACAGACATATTTTGAGACCTTCTGCCCCAGATTTCATGGTTCCAAGTCATCCACATAACCCTGGGTGCCACCACGGCTCAGGTGTTGGGCAAGAAACTGGGCTGAAAGGAGTCCCACAGCTCCTCTGCCCGCAGCACTTTGTTACGGCTTTTCTTCCCCATCCCAGGCTTCATGGAGAAAAGCGACCTTCCATGTATGAGGAAACACCATCCCATAGTCAATTGGGACCATGGAGACCTGGGCACAGGGCCAAGCGTCTCTTTTTCCTCTTGGACATGAGGTTCCTTTATCAAGGGACAAAAAGATTTTTCAACCAACCTTCATCCACCAAAATTGTTCCCTATTCTGCCATCATTAAGGCAGACCAGACATCCCGGACAACTGAGCAATTTTTCATTCTTCTCGCCTCATTAAGTAGGAAAAAATTCACTTGTAAGCCACTTGTTTATTATTTCTGCTGTGTCTCCTACGTGCCTGGCACACAGGACCACGGGGGTCCTGCTTGCTGCTTTTTGATCAGTAACACATTCCATGGCTTCCAGAGGAGCACAAATTATCAGTGAGATTGGGTCAGATTTGGAGAATAATTACCTAAGTATGTAAGTAAATAAATAAAGAAGGGGGGAAACATGAGGGGATGATTTTGAAAAGCACATTTCACTTCAGGAGCCACGTGTATTTCACATAGTGGCAGAAATGCAGGACTGGTCCCGAGAAGATCATTAATCTGAGAGACCTCCTAACCTGTACTGCAAAGCTTTCAGTGATGGGAATTCTCACTGCTTCCTATCAGTCTATTCCAGCCCTCCAATTCCCATAGCCTTAAAATTACTTCCAAACAACCAGCACCAACATCCTTCACTGAAAGACCTACAACCGCTTGTCCTGCCCATGGTGGATTTCCCACTCCTGGAAGAGTTCCAAGGCCAGCTTGGATGGAGCTTGGAGCAACCTGTTCTAGTGGAAGGTGTCCCAGCTGTAATGAGATCAGCTTTAAGGTCTCTTCCAACCCAAACCATTTCATGATTCCGTAGGGGACAACAAGTTTATTCCCTCTGTCTTTGCAGTGGCTCCAGCAAATGAAGCAACATTACTTTGTGCAGTAATTCCTCATAGATCACACTTCCCACACCTTTACTCAACCGTGTCCCTCTCCTTCAGGCATTTATCATGGAGTTTGGAAGTTTGAATAGGCAAGCCCACAATGTTTTCCAAGTTAAAACTGACCAACATTAACAAAGACAAAATTGCTCCATAAAACCACAGAAACATTGTTCTTCCACTCAGTTGCAACTTTTTCTTGGAAAAAATTATAATTGAAACACAGTTTTTTACTTCAACACAAGGAGCTGCTGTGGTTTGAGATTGATTTTTTTTGGGGGGGGGGCGGATTTTTTGGCTGGCCAGTGAGACGGATTTAACCCTGATATGGAAAACCTGCTCACCTGTGAAAAGCAAATGTATTGTCCAGCATGAAGCAATGGAATTCTGGTTTACATTCCTATTGCATACGTTGCTTTTTGGCATTTATTTTTAAGCAAGAACCATGACCTTGTATAGCCTGTTTCGTCCAGTGATGCCCAGTGGTGCAACCACTTCTTCCACAAGGTTCATCAGGACCCTGAGGCTGTACTTTGTTGCCAAGACCTCTGCCAAGGGGGAATTGCATCCTTTTTTATCCCCCCAGCTACTTCTAATCTTGCAATGTGGTGTCAGCCTCAGGAGGAATCTGACTCGCACCACATGAATTGAAGATGTGGATGGAAACTTTGGGGCTGGCAGGAATTTCAACAGGATTAAGCCCCAGGTGTCCTTCAAGATTTTTATCCACGATAGAACCCCTGCAGGAAACGACTGGCTACAAGGGGATTCACCCACATGGAGTCAACGCTTGCCTGCCTCTGGAGCCTCATCAACCATGCAAGAGCAGTGAGGAAGCTCCTTTTTTAAGACAGAGAGAATGGAAAGAATGAGGGCAAGGAAGGAAGACAAATATTGGTAAAGTAACAGTGTGCCCAAGAGCTCCTACTCTGCTCAAAAAAGTTCTGTGATCCCTGTGAAATTCATCCATGTGAATCCCCATTCCCACACTTGTTTGAGATGACAAAAAACCTGGGCTGTTCCTGAAAATGTCCTCAAGACCTTTTAGAATGCTGATGTGCCCTAAAGGTGCCACAGAGAATTAAAGGTTGAAAGGTCAGTCAGGAAGAAAGTCACAAAGCAGAAATAAAGGAGCTGATAGCCACAATTGAAATGGACACACGGCCCAAACTACAGGGAAATGGGATGCCCATCCTGGGATATTGCGGGTTTATTCAAGAGGGGCTGGGGAGGACACCATCTCAGCTGAGACCCTGGGGTATTACAGCATCCCAGAACACTCCCCACTGATTAAGCTGATCATGGAAAGTCATTAGAAAAGAAGATGAAGAAAAATCAGAAGCACCTTTCTAAAATTTTCACTTAGATATGCCTCGGGCCTTTCTTCCTTCATCAGAAAATTCAGGTTTTGACTTTGCAGTCCTCACAGGGCAGCCCTATATTGGCAGAACAAAAAAAGGAATTGGCCAGAATGTTTTTTTCACTGACTTTTAGGTACCAGTATATTGAAAATGCTGCAGGAGATCTGGGAGAAAAAAGCAAAACGTGAACAAGAAATCACAAGCTCTGCAGCCCTCAAATCTTCTGATAAAAATGACTTAAACCTTGACAGAGTGACTGACCGAGCATGTTAATGAGGGTGCCTTGGCTGCCCTGCAGCTGTCCTTTTTTTATTCCTAATTTCCATCTGCCTTCTCCGTCTCTAGCACGTACCCGAGCAGGGACCATGTGCGTGTGCTCTGCACGCATCAGGAACTATCACTGCTGGCAGTGCCATGATTTCACACTGTTAAAGATCCATAATCAATTAAATATCACGGCAGCCCTGCATGAGAGGCAAGAAATAATCCCAGATCACGAATGGGGTACCTAAAGCATCTTGAAGAGCTTTCAGTGGGGCATCACTGGCCACAAAGCCCCGAGGAAACACCTGAGGAGGTCTGAGATGCAAATACCCCACAACACGGCAAGTGCTCTTCCCTCCCAGAAATGTCACAGCAAGCAAGGATATCCTAGATATCCATGCACCAACTTAGAGCACTGTGGAATTTTGAGACTGACCTAAATTTTAATTAGGAATGAAAGTTATGGAGATCCTGCAAAGTGACCATGGTAGAAGCTGCAAGTCCACTTTTCCTATACCTCCATTGGAGATCTCCAACTTGCCTGAAGCTTTGTCTACAGTCAGCGTTAACTTTACACTCGTTTTACCAGTTTGAGTGGAGGAGCTGGTGAAAACAAATTACGTCCAGTGAGACTATTCAAACCATCTGTGGGGCAGAAGACAGAAAAAATCCTCGAAGATCCCAAATGTGCCTCTCCTCAGATGAGGAGTTAAGGATTCGATCCTTCCCTGCACCGTCTGCAGTACCCAAAGGTTGCTGAGTTGGAACCTGAGCACCCAAACTTCCACCTCCCCTCAGCTTCAGAACTGGGTCCCTGATTTCACTTTCTCCCCTCTCTCTCATTTCCAAGGAATTCAGCTGAAAGAAACTCATTCACTCCTTGCTATCATCTACTTTCACTATTTTTAAGAGAAAAAAATGTTGATCTGTGCCTGAGAGAGAACCCACTGGGTAAGTATCCAACTTACAGCATCAGTCCCACCTCAGAGCGCTCCCAATTGCAGCACTGGGAAGCTGCCAGAAGGAAAGTCAGACACACACCCTACCCCGGTCCACGGCAGCAGTTTGGCCTATCAGACATCCCAACCCAATCCTAAAGGCCTCAATAACCTCTGGTCCACAGGTGGGCCAAAGCTTTAAATACTCTAAGGGAATGAACCCAATTGGAAATAAACAGGAGGCAGGCAGGAAGGAAAACAGCTGGAAAATCATTTGTGCTTACCTTGCGAGTCCTATGTTTGGATTAAATCATATCCCACTCGATCTTAGCTGTCCACCAGAGCTGAAAAACCCCTTCCAGAATATCAGCTTAGGAACATCAGCTCTTTTTGATAAGTTTCAATCCTTGGAGCATGCAGAAAGAGAAACCCTAATTCTTCTTGGCGTCGTCCGTTGAGTGCTGTTGGTGGTTTCCTGCCGCCAGCAGCTGAATGACAAATGGAACTGGTTTGTTACCCTTATAGCAATTGAAGGGCTGGTAGTACAACCACACTGCTCACGCTGAGCTAATGTTAGAACGGGGTCTACCTGAGAAGAATCGTTACCCACAAAGGCTCCTCAGGCTGTAAAAAGTCCTGTCCCGCAACAAACTATGTCCAAAATTGCCCTCATTCAGGCCGGGTTGAGCTGAAAGCCATCCCCTGGAGCCACGGGGTATAATGCTGGTCTAAAAATGGGAGGAGAAATAAGGATCTGGAGTTGCCTAAATCGGCCCATTCACAGCTCAGAGCAATCTGGGCCAATAGAAGGGGTGGGGATATTTATTGCATGCACTTAACCTTTCAGAGAGCTTATCACCAGTCAGGTTCAAGCCTGAGCAGTTTCCCTTTTTGTAATCAGCTGGGTTACGGTGCTGTAACCTCACTCACTTTCCATTTGAGGTTCCGTTTCTGCTTAAAATCTCACCTAGAAAGGCTGGTCATGTTCTTCCTCCTTTCTTCAACAAGAACAAGACAGCTGGTGCCATTTAGGGCTTGGGGGAAAGAGAGCACAGGAGACAGCTGACAGCACATCCTGATATCTCTCTATCACTTGTGTGTAAGATTTTGTGAGATCTGCCCTCCTTCTATTCGGTGCAATTAACTGCTTGCTGTACTGCACAGAGCTCTGCCTGTGCTGAGCAGCCAGTGCCCACCTGGAGCTGCTGTGGGCAAAGACCAGCTCAGATCTCACCGCACGGGGGTGTTTCTGTGCCCCCTATTCCCAAGGGTCTTTGGGACCAGAGAATCACAGAATGGTTTGAGTTGGAAGGGACATTGAAGATCATTTCATTCCACCCTATGCCATTGGCAGGGACACCTTCCACTATCCCAGGGTGCTCCAAGTCCCATCCAACCTGGCCT
>WBMZ01004965.1:17851-89334 GCA_013400975.1 Atrichornis clamosus
TGGGGAAGCCACAGCTTCTCTGGGCAACCTGTGCCAGGGCCTCAGCACCCTCACAGGGAACAATTCCTTCCCAATATCCCATCTCACTGTGCCCTCTGGCAGTGGGAAGCCATTCCCCCTTGTCCTGTCCCTCCAGGCCCTTGTCCCCAGTCCCTCTCCAGCTCTCCTGGAGCCCCTTTAGGCACTGGAAGGGGCTCTGAGGTCTCCCTGTATCCTCCTCTTCCCCTGGTGAACACCCCCAGCTCTCCCAGCCTGGCTTCAGAGCAGAGGGGCTCCAACCCTCAGAGCATCTCTGTGGCCTCCTTTGGAATCACTCCAGAAGATCCACATCCTTATTTTTACCTTGCAATAATGTGAAGCTCCATCATTCCCATTTCCACCCTCACCCCCAGGGTTCCAGACCCATCAACCCATCTGAAGGCCAGGAATCTGAGCTGTGTCACCTCCTGATCCTGCTGGATTCTGATAAAGCCTCCACACATTGAGGCAAGGGGAAAGGAAAACCAGCCAAAGCTTCATCAAACAGGACAACAGGGATCCTGAGACTGGCTGAGTGACGGGTTATTTATCAGCTCTTTTTTTTTGAGATGAGGGGTGAAAATCTTCTGTAAGAGAAGGCTGAATCTTCAGTGGTGGTCCTGCAGCTTCAAGTATCATCATTGGCTGAGATAACAGCCTCCTGCCGATGAATTTCTCTGGGGGAAGTTGTCTGGAGGCAAATTCCTAAGCATGGATCTCTCTGGAATAGTGGACATTGGGAATGTTGCAAACATTTGATTTTATGGCTCATTCATTAGGCTGAACAAACAGCAAAGCAGAGGAAACTAAAAAGGAAATACATTTCTATAGCTGTGCACATTTCAGTGTCCCCAAAAAAGCGACAGTTTGATTTAGAAATATAAAAAATGCAAACAGCTGGGGTTAAAAAAAAAGTTAAAAGTCCAATTATTGGTCTTTCATTTTCTTGTCCTGGGTTGAGGCAATTGTCCAGATTCAGTTTGTCAAGCCACCAATTTTTGAAGTGAAACTGTGTTGTCTGAGAATTAGTTACAAATCCAGGAAATTTCACCCAGATCTTGCCATGGCAGTGAGTAGAAAGTGACTCTGGCACTGAGCAGGGTGACAAGCAGAGGGAAGACGCAGCTTGGATCCATCATTCATTCAACCCAACTTAAAGCAGGTGTCTGAGATGGGCTTTTCTTACTTTTCCCTCCCTCACAAAGCCAAACAAATAAGTTGAGGATAGTCATAGAATTTTTAAACTGAATTTTGAGGAGATAGTGTTCACTCAAGACCCTTCTAATCCTGTGGTTTTTTGGTGATGAAGCCTTACTGAGTATCCAGGTAAGATATTCAGGTAAGACTGGAGAAGGAATTTTTGATTCACTGGCACTTCTGGAAATAATTTACAACAAATATTTTGGGTGAAAGCAGACCTAAAATCCCTTTTTTCCAGCAAAGTAGAGAGGTGAAAAAAAATGCATGTCAGTCCTGAGGTCTGAAATGCTTTTTACGTCTACAGTTTGCTGCAATGAATTGAGTTAGTAGGTTTATCAAAGGAAAGCCATTACAAATGAACTAGTCAAAATATTTGGAAAAGATCTTGATTTTATTTGGAAATTATTTCTAGTTCTTCAGGTCTTGGGAAATTCTTTTGAGTTGAGGGAGGAATAATTCACTAACTCAATATCCACAGTTAAAGAGTTAGTTATGGAGTGACCAGATTTATTTACTTTTACCTTTGAAAAAATGGGCTGAAAATTACACAATTTTGATAGGGTTTCAGGCATATTTGTCCTTTGCTTTTGTCTTTGATGTTGGCTTACCTGGGAGAAACACATAGGGAAAACAATGTGGATATCCTGAGGAAGAAACCTTCCGGTGGAAGGCATCCTTGTCACAGCAAGGGATTGGAATGAGATTATCTCCAAGCTCCCTTCCAACCCAAACCATTCCATGATTCTGTGAAGACTGGAACAGGCCAGTTCCAGGTGCCTTGAGATGGTCCATTGAAATGAGCATCCCGGTGACCACAACCCTCTGCAGCCCTTCTGTTCCCCCTGTTCCCTTGGGGACACCAGGGGACAGCTGGTGACCTGCTGCCCTCTGTAGGTGCCTCTGCCACGTTCCCAGGTTGATTTGCTCCCAGGTGATCTTCCAACCATGCCAGGAGAATTTCCTGGTACAAGTCTCATGGAGGGACTGGAGGCTGCACCTGGCTAGGATGGGATGATGATGGCTGGGAGCACCCTAGGGAACCATAGGATCACAGAGCGGTTTGGGCTGGAAGTGACCTTAAAGATCATCTTGTTCCACCTCTGCCACAGGCAGGGACACCTTCCACTATCCGAGGTTGATCCAAGCCCTGTCCAACGTGTCCCTGACGCTTCCACAGCTTCTCTGGGCAACCTGTGCCAGAGCCTCATCATCCTCATGCGAAGAATTTTTTCCTAATATCGAATCGAAACCTGCTGTCTCTCAATCTGAACCCATTCTCCCTTGTCCTGTCCATATTCTTGTCCTGTAAGTTCACCTCAGGTTCTGGAAGGCTTTACTTTGGGGATTTTGCTTTACAGGGACTTTGCTTTAGGGGAAATGCATTTATTAGGAGACCAGCTGAGACGAAACCATAAATGCTCCTGCAAGATTCCAGCACATGGTCCCACAGAATGGCCACACAAGCCTGCTAGGAAGTCCAGCTCCTCCATGCTTTGTTGACAGGATGCCTGCAAGGAAAAATCACCCTAATCCAGGAGAAAGGGGAAGAAACAGAAAGTTTAAATCCAAACTGAAAAGAACTGCTGCCACTGTGATAGAGGAATGGTCCTTTCTGCCCATTTCGGGTGATAAGAAGCAGCTCAGAAGGTCCACATGAGATTTAGGGATCTATAGGGCACCTTACAGCATTTGTGGTGTCCAGGTCGACACAGGGGTTCCCAAGAAAGTCTGGATGCCCCATCCCTGAAGTATTCAAGGCCAGGTTGGACAGGGCTTGGAGCAACACGATCAAATGGAAGGTGTCCCTGCGCGTGGCAGGGGGTTGGAACAAGACGAGATTTAACATCCCTTCCAACCCAAACAATTCCATGTTTCTATGAACTACCAGTACAGAGAGCAATTCCCAGGCTGGGCTTTTGCAAAACCACATCCCAGAAAGAACTCAGGCTTGTATCCATGTGCTCCCAAGTATTCAGTAGTCCTCTGGGAAAGGCACTGTGCCCAGGGATGTTGTGGGAGCTGGCAGCCTCTGGAGCTCTGAGTGCAGCAAAAAGGATTCCTTGTACCTGAGAAAAACAAAAAAAATACTGAGCCACAGGTCTGGACAGTGCTGGTGCTGCACAGGTTTATTTTGACTGATCACACCTGATCTCAGCTGTCACTGCGGGTGGTTGGTGCTGGAGCATCACCAGTGGGAGCATCACTGTTCTTCAGCAGCTCCCCACCACAGGTTTTTTGGATGAAGACAACTTAACCAAGATAAATCCAGGCCAAAAAACATTAAAACCTCAGGGATTGGCTTCAGGAGGACGTGGCTGCAGCCTTTCACTGCTATCTTATGGCAGCTCATTTGAAATCCATTTCGCAACTAAATTGAAAATAAACATTTACAGAGGAAGGAGGGGGTGACAGTGTGTGGTCTGTTCCTGTGAGGAGACAGACAGACATCCAGCCTTGGTAGCAACACCTCTGCTGGTAAACTCACCCTGCTAGACCTGCTCTCTGGCCCCGAGGCCAGCTGACCCCGTCTGGCCACGTCTGTGCGATTAAACACTCTTGGCTATCAAATCTGGGCGGCTGAATCCGACTTGTTTGTCAGGAAGGGGCCACAGACCTGTTCATTCCTGAGTCAGGTCCTGGAATTGTTCATCCCACATCAAAACCAGACCAGGGGCTGTGTTTCACCAGGCTCCTGTGTCCCTGTCTGTTCCCTGGCACTGTTTGGTTCATTGGCACAAACCCAGTTTGGGTTTGGATGAGATGTTGCAGGAAATGTTGAACCAACATCTGCTTGGTGGACCAGGCTCTGCTCCGCGGGGCCCAGCAATGGGACAGGAGGAATGGGCAGGAACTGATGCCCAGGAAGTTCCACCTGGACATGAGGAGGAAATTTTTCCCTGTGCAGTGACTGAGCACTGGAACAGAGACCAGAGAGGGTGTGGGGTCTCCCTCACTGAGGATATTCTGGGTGGACACAATCCTGTGCCATGTGCTCTGGGATGACCCTGCTGGAGCAGTGAGGTTGGACCAGGTGACCCACTGTGGTCCCTTCCAACCTGACCCATCCTGGGATTCTGTGATTCCCTGCTAAGAGCTCCAGTGCAGCTGTAGGTTTGTGTCAGATGGTTTTAACAGGAAGGCAACAACTCTTCCATCCCCCTGGTGCCTCTCCATCATCATCAGCCTTCAGGTGCCTCCCTGCAGCACAGCAGTAGCTGATCACCAGGCTGAGTTTGCATATGCAGATCTGAAATCTGACAAAAAAAGGGTGCTGGCAAAGCAAAAAAAAATTAAAACATAGTTTGCATTTTCATCAGAAAAGTGAAAATGCTGTTCTTCACTCTGAATCTGCATTGCTGCATCCAGGGCACCCCCTTCCCCTGCACCTCAAACTTCCAAACCCTGTACAGGCACAGCCTCTAATTTACTGTGGAGATCTTGGGGTACCCTCGGCCAGTCTGGCATTTGAAGGGAGGTGGGAAATCCCAGCCCTTCAATGCAGAGCTCAGGAAGGGGCTGTAAATCTCTCCCTGTTCCCCGTGGAGTAGGGGGTGGAGGGATGGTTTAGGTAGGAGAAGGGAAGGGTGAAAAAAAAAAAAGGAAGCTGTAAAGGGGTTTCTCTCACAAAAGCTGAATGTGGGAAGGTGGGAAGGGGCCTGGATGGTTGGGGGTCGATGGCCAATGCTTAACCCTTCGCAGCACCAGGTTTGCCACTCCAGCAGCTCTGAGCCACAGATGGGAGGTGTGTGGGATGCTTTGGAGAGCTGTCCCCAGGCTTTGAGGGGTTAACCTCCAACCTCTGGTGAGGCAAGGAAACCCCCTCTGTCCCCTGCCTTTGATTGTGGACCCCACTCAGCCAGCAGCTGGGGCACTGCCTCTCTCAGTCCCTCCTTGGAAGCAGCTAAAATTGTTTCCAGCCCCACTGGGGCAGCTGTGGAAGCAACAGGCGCTTCCCCAGTACAAATTTCAGGCAAAGGCTGGTTCCTAAGCTGGTTTCTGCCCTGGGGATGGAGCTGGTACCAGCCACAGAGCCTCAGGGTACCACCCCAGGGCTTCCAGGCGATGCTGATGCATCCTTGCAAAACTCCCCTCCACCCACAGGCTGACCCTGTGGCATCTGGAAAACGTTATCCCAAAGCTCTCCCGAGTGCCAGAGGACCCCAAGCTCCTTGAAGGGCTGATATCCGTGCTGTGAAACAGGAGCAGCGTGGGGACACCAGACTGGTTGGTGTCGGGAAGAGCCACAGGTCCCTTTGGGACCACAGCAGCACTCTGAGCATCTACTGCAAGCGTTGAGGGTACTTCCCCTCCACTGGACCACTCCATCCCTGTTATCCATGGCGCAGGCATCACCGATCCTCCTCCCTCTCCTGGGTGCCGGAGGATGTTTAGGACCCAGGCTGTGCAGCTCCTCCCTTTCAGGTCTCTCCAGGGTTATTGCTTGGTGGGAGGTAGGTTCAGGGCTTGGTGGTATGAATGAAAGAGAGAGAGAGAGAGAGAGAGAGAGGAAATCTGGACTGAAAAGCTCAAACTGGAATAGCTCGCCTGTCTCCAGGCAACAGGCCTGACGCAACCGCTGGGGAAAAAAAAAAAGTCCCTTAAATGAAAAAAAAAAACCAACCACCGCACACACAGATTTCTAAAGCGAGACACAGAGGAGGATGAGCCAGACTCCTGAAGGCACTGGTGACACCGCTCTGCACACACCAAGTTGGAGACCCGAGGTGGAAGGAGGGAGCCAAGATGTCCGTGCGAGCCTCTCTCTGACTCCGGCCCCGGTAAGTTTGTTGCTCGTATTGGCTTGGGGGCACAGCCACCCTGGGGACACCCAGCACGGGAGCTGTCTGAGAGCTGCCCAGAGCTGGAGGGGACCCCCGGCTTTCTGAGAGCCCCGGAAAGGGGAAGCAGCGAGGACGAGGTCCCTGGGGAAGCAGCAGTGGAGGCGATGGGGACCCCACCATGCACCAGTTCAGCACTGGGGTCTGGCGTGCTGGCTCTGATGCGCTGGGGCTGGGGCTTTGCAGTGTGTCCCCCCAGCCACAGTCTCTTGCCGTGCAGAGATGCCCTGCAGATGGCCAGCACGCTGGCTCCCCACTGATTGGGACGGGCTCAGAACTGGTGCAGGGTCTGAGCCCTCCTTTCCGGTGGGGTTTGTGGATTTTGCTCTCAGCTGGGAGCGGTGTGGAGGTTCTCACCCCCTCCAGGAGGATTTTTCTGCACTGGATGAGGTGTAACAGGGAAGAGTCCGGCCAGGTTTCGGGACAATCACCTGTTGCTCCCTCTGCCCCCAACCTGAGATTTGCAGGAGCCCTGGAAAGGTCTGTGGGGTTGTGCAGTGCAGACATGGTGGGATGAGCGTGGTGGCCTCGCAGGGCGTAGCTACCTTGGATTTTTGAAGCAGGCACTGTGTGCTGAGCAGAGCAGGTTTCCACCTGCTCAGCTCTGGCCCTTGCAGCTCACATTTACACCAAGGAGAGGGGAAAAAAGCAGCCAGAACTTCTTCAGAGCCCTTTATAACAGCTTGGGGCTAATTGTTAAAATAATAGCGTCAGCCCACACCCCTCGCAGCACGAGTGTTTGTGCAAGCCCAGCCAAAACGCCCCGGTGTGTTGCACCCCAGGGCACCATCCCCATCCTGCAGCCTGGACCCCTTCTGGTCCGTGCAGGCTGACGCCTCTCCCCCGACAGGCACCTCGCTAAGGACACCCCTCCCTGTTTTCCTGCGATGCTCCCGCTGTTATTCCATACTGCTGCACGCTCCCGAGCTTTCCTGCATCAGGGACCTCAGTGCAGGGGGGTAAAATGGTTGAAAACCAAGTTCCTCTCTTCCAGCGAGGAGCTGTGTCCAGCTGATTCCTTTGGCTTTGTCTGCTCATCCCCTGTATCCGAGGAACTCCCCACTTTCCAGTGGGAACGAGCCAGTTTTGGCTGCTCTGGTCTCCTCTCTGCCAGCCATCATTTCAGCACACGGGGGCTCCTGCTGTTTTATGCATCCCAGGTCTCCTCTGCTTTCAAATGCCCATTACAGACCCCCCCCCATCCTTCATGGGAGGGGGTCTGTACCACACAAAAATCCAGCAGAACAGGAAGAATCCAGCTTCTCCCAGGCTCTGGGCTTGCAACAGCCCTGCAGCCATTAGGTGCTTGCAAAATGTGGCAGAGGCATTGCAGGGGAAAAAAAAAAAAAAAAAAATAAGCAGCCTCAGAGGATCGTAGCCCTCCTGGGGGAAGGGAGAGGGGTCTGTTTACAACCAGCTCATCTTAAATTGTGATAAATGCTAAAGTGGAGCTCAGCACTGGGAGAAGACAGGTCTGAGGACAGAGGTTGTGTGATCATGGCTTGGGTAATTGGATGGGACAGGGGGCATGTAAAGGGGATTAGGGGGTCACCAGGGGGCTGACCCCACTCCCCTGATCATGTTGACTTGGAGCCTGGGGGTCTGCAGTGGGAGCTGGCCCTGGCGCTTGTCCCTGCAGGGAGTGAGCTCAGTGCTGGGAGCTCAGCAAAGCCAAAAAAAAGGTTGATGGGGTTTTTTTTTTTTCTGTTCTGAAAACACACCCTTCCATGCTGCATTTAGGGAAAAAATAACTCCCTGTACTAGTCTCCTGGGAAGAGAGCATTTCTCAGCCTGCCCTGGCTCATTCCCAAGGAATCCCAGCCCTTTTCATTACCCTGGTCGCACGGGCACAGAGGTCCTCGCCTCTCCTTGCTGAAACACGGCTGTGCTTGGGGTGGCAGCAGGGAAAATAAGGGAATACCCGGCTGTGCCAAGCCACAAGTCCTTTGGGAGCATCTCTGGCAATGGGTGAGACGTGCCACCTTCCAGATTAGGTCCAAAACCTGCTGGGAGCCTGGGGCAGTGCGTGGAGAAGAAACCCTTGCCCATAATCCGTGGCTCCCTTCAGCTCAACAGATCTCACCAGAGCATGCTGAGGGTGAATGTGGTAAACTCACTAAGAGCCTGTAAAACTGCCTTTGTTCCTGCTGCTTAATCTTTTTCTTCCTAAGAGAAATCATACCTGGTTTGGGCTGATGGGTTGAGATCTTTGACCCCATCCAGCTTCCCAACTTGCAAATACTTCCAACTCACTGGAAGACTGGTTTGCTGGAATGCCAAATATTTTTTCGTGCAGGATTTCCACACAAACCCTGGAAATCTGCTGACCAAGGGGGGTCTAGCTGGTCTGAAAATGGAGCTGCAAGTGTCTATCTGAAGCAAGCAGGAATCTCAGCCCTGCTTCCTCACAAGGAGCCTGCTGGAATCTGTGTGGGGGACACAGGAGGGATGAGATGTAGTTGGGCAGGAAGGTACAGATGTGTTTATTGAAACAGGTTCTGACTCTATGAGTGATGCTGGAAATCAGCCAGGGAGAAGTGCCTTAGGGCAGGGAGTGCAAACTGGTCCCCTCTAATCTCACAGAATCACAGAATGGTTTGGGTTGGAAGGGAGGTCCCTTCCATAAAGCTCATCTAGTCCAACCTCCTGCCATGGGCAGGGTCACCTTCCCCTATCCCAGGTTTCTCCAAGCCCCATCCAACCTGTCCTTGGACACTTCCAGGGATGGGGCAGCCATCTCTGCAGTCCTGGTCCACTCCTCCTGTGAGGCTGCTAGGTTTTCTGCAGGCCCCATGGCTCTCCCTTCCTTCCTTCCTTGCTGTGTTTTAGGGCACTTCCTGGAGGCCATTTGGAAAGAAGGAAGTGCTGGGGCAAACCCTCACCTTGCTCCAGGTCATACATGAATGGAAAGCGCCTTTTTTTCCCTCTTTGCCCATTTATCTGTGAATGCCATGTCCACATCCATGCTTGTGATGCCTGTCTTGGTCACATCAATGCCATCATCTTTCCATGGAGAGAGGGAAAGGTTCACATCCCACATAAGTGTGGCCAGGAGGTCTCCATAGGCACTGTGTCCCGTGGCACAAACCGAGGGCTTTGCCATGACTCCTCCAGCAGGGGCAGAGCCCATTCCATCCTCTCCCGACCATCCCGAGCAGGCAGAGGCCATTTGATCCTGACAGCACCAATTTCAGCCCTGGAGCATGTCCTGGCTTCAGGATCAGGCAGGTCTTCATGCTGCTGGAGCCTTCTCCTCTTGAGGGGAGGGAAGGGTTCATTTTGGGACAATCAAGAACGGCATTTAGGAATCAGGTTGGGTTTCTGCAGGAGAGGATTTCAGGTGCTACAGAGAAGGATTGGGTGGGCAAACACTGAATAATACAACCCAGGGAAATCAGCTCTCCTCGGAGTGGGTGGGATGGCCAGGGATTTTCTCTCCACCTCTGCAGGACTCTTGTGCAGAGCAGCAGGATGGGAGGGCTGTAACAGGGGACCCCAGGGTAAGGAAGCCCCCAGCTCACCAAATCCGCACAGCACAGCAGCTCCTCTCCTGAGACAGCTCATCCTGGCATGGAGAAAGGAATGGTTGATGTGCAGCCACCCTGAAAGGAACCACCAGCTCCAGGCAGCTGCAGTGTTGATCCTGACGGGTCTCTCCTTCCCTCACTCAGTTCCTGAGGCCTCTGAGTCTCCGCTGCCCTGAGGATGCTCCAGAGCATCCATCCACTGCTGTGAGCAAAGTCCTCCCTTACTCCATTGCCATGGCAACCCTTTCTCACAGGCATCTCCTCCTCTCTGCCCCACTTCCAACCTGCTTCAGACACCCGGGGGGGGTCAGAGACCTTCAGGGGGGTCAGTCACCCCCACCCCATCCCTGTCTTATTGCTGTGCCAACAAGGGAAGCAAATGCAGCTCTCCCTGCACACCAGGCACTGTCCCCCAGCTCTCCCTCCAGCTCGGTATTCCTTCATCCCACCATTTCAGGGTCAGGGTCCTCCTCACCCACTGGGACCTGCAGAGCTGGATGGTGGTGTTGGCAGGCAGGGTTTTCTGTAGGGGCTTCCTTTGTAGGATCAGGGGGTGTCTCCATGGCCCAGGGTGATAGCTGTGGAAACCTTTGGAGCAAATGATCAGGGGAGCCACATTCCAGACTCCAAGGATCGTAGAGGGTGTCCCTGCACTGACTGGAGTGTGAGCATGGGCACCCAGAGGAGACCTGAAGACTCCAGAGGTGAACTTTGTACATCTCTGAAAATCCTCAGAGCTTTTGCCCTGAAGGCCAGTTGCACAAACTGACTACTCAGTGAGAGGGAAACTGAGGCACAGAGGGGCTGAAGTGCCTTTTGAGGGTCATTAACAGGCTAAGCCAGTACCTCTGCCCTGTTTACTCCATGCCAGCATTGTCATCTGTGGTCTGTGTGGGCAAAAGGGTTTCTGTCAGCTGAGGGTTTGTCTCCTATTGAGGCTTTTTTTGTCTTCCCAGCCTCCAGACGAGCAGTATTCCTCTAACACAGACTCCTACAACCACTGCTGCTCCTCTGCAATAAGAAATGGTGCTGCAGTAATCCGCAGTCCACCAGGAGTAATGAAGGAAGGAGAATAATTTGTTCCCCACACCTCCACCTTGGCTGATTGTTTTATTTATTTGCTTTTCCCCTACCCATTTCCAGCCTGAGTGGTTTTGCACTTCAGCCTGACTTGGACTTCTACTGATGCCTTTCCATTACAGTTTGGGGTAGGTCAGTTGACTTCTCCAATGGAAACCTAACCCAAGAAAGAAATTAAAGGGTTTTTTTTGTTGTCTCAGTGGCCCGTTTTGTCCTGTGCTGTCATAGAAGAGAAGGAGAAAGCCCTGAGTAAAGGTTCTTAGTGAGGTGTGAGCAAACCCTCACCCCATTTTGGTGCTGAACTCCTGTTACCCCTAATTAGGGGTGGCATGAACTCCCTGTGGCAAGTGTGATAATGAGACAAATCAAGGATTAATCACTTAAATTCCCTCACGCAGGCCATCCTAGGGGGCAACCAAGCCTGGGGTAGGGGGACTGGGAGTATACGGATTTGAGCCAGAGGCAGGTTTGTTGCTGGGAATTTGGGGATTCTCAGGCACCAAAGGGTTTGAGTTACAGCACAAGGGCATTTTTCACACGCTTACAACTTTCAGATCTCTTTTTCCACAGCAGGTCTTTGATCCAAGTCCAAGATATTGATAGGAAATTAGAGGTGGCTTCTTTCTGTCACTTCAGAGTGTGGACAGGCTGGGGAACAGAGCTGCCTGTTTAAGGGGTGTCCCTACAGAGGGAATGAGACGTTTCATGTTACACCAGAGAGAAAATGAAAGATGGGCTGAATCAATGCTGCTTTCAGGGTAGAAAACTCAAATCTCCTCCAAAGGGAGGGAGGTGTTGTGACAGGGAGGGGGAGATGACAGCAGGGTTGTGACAAAGGGGATGCTCCAAGCTGCTGTCCTGCTTTCATGGTCCAGTGCTCTAAATGTTTACTGAGCTGTACCCAGGGCTCAAATACCAGGGGCCTTTTCCACCCTGAGGATCTGATACATGCTGAAGACACAGGACAAAAGAGTTTGTGGAGGCTCTGTTTTGTAGCTGTGGCATTCAGAAAATGATAAAAATATTATCTTTGCTGGAGATTGACAAATCCAGTAGCCCAGTGTGGAACTTTGGCAGACTGTTGGACTGCGGGGTTGGGCCACCCTGAGCAATCTCCACAGATGTCTCAACAGGCAGAAGAACAAGCTCAGAAGTGAGGTCTTTAAAGTCATCACATGTTTTCCTTTATTGATTTGGGTAGGCTGGAGTGGGAGGCAAGGTAAATACATTGACATGCCCTGAGCCCTGCAGAGCACCTCTCCAACAGGGCAGCCCACTGCTTTCCCCTCTATTTTTTAACAGAAGGAAAATTTTTGCTGTTCCAGGCATGGGAGCTGTTGGCTTCAACCTGACAGAGTGTAAAACTCTCATTAACATAAATAGGAGCAGGAACGGGACCACAACATGACTAATTCTCCACCCCCACGCTGTCTGTGTGTACATTATCACTCCTCATTCAGCTCATGTGCCCCCACACAATTGTGGGATAAATCTTACTCTCTCTTGGTGTTTATTTTAAATTGAATCTTCCTACTGAAAAGGTTTGAGAGGCATAATTATGGTCTGGATTTCAGAGTTGCACATGCCTTTGTGGAAATAGCAGGGAAGAGAATGGCTGAGTAACTCTAGAAAGCTGCATATATCCTGCCTGGTTTTTCCAGGCATCCTACCAGGCAGGCAAAAAAGTATTTTGCTTTGTGCCTGACGTTCAGAGGAGAGCTCTGGATCTATTCCTAGCTCAGCTAAGGATGAGCACACGACCTTGAGAATGTCTCTTATCAGATCCTGCCAGCAAGTGAATACGGAAGCCGCCTGAGCTTAACTCTTGAAGAGTTGTTGAGTCCTTGGTCCTTCCAGGTCCCATGGTTTGCCAGACCAGCTTTGGGCACAGCTTTCACGAGTGCTGACAGGAGGAGAAGTGGGAAGGAAGGTCCTGGCTTCTCTGTGCTAGTTCTACAAAGGGGTGTTTTCAAGGGACCATCCCCAGTGCGTGAACTGGGCGGGATGCAGTGGAAACCACAAGTCCAAGCCTCCCTGAGCAGCTGAAGCCAAACCTTGCCAGCACCCCAGTTAGTCCCCCAGTTAGCTGGGAACATGTTCCTGATCAGAGCCTGAGGGTCAGGAGGGAGATGAATCCTAAGGCTGCACCTTCAGCAAACCCAGACCTAAACACCAATCTGAGAGGGCTGTGGTGTGAGGAAGGAAAAATCCCTGTTGCCAATTCTCCTTTTGACTCAAACTCTCGGAAGAAGTTTGGGCTCACAGAATCATAGAATGATTTGGGTTGGAAGGGAACTTAAAGCTCATCCAGTTCCACCCTCCTTCCATGGGCAGGGACACCTTCCACTATCCCAGGTTGCTCCAAGCCCCGTCCAACCTGGCCTTGGACACTTCCAGGGATGGGGCAGCCACAGCTTCTCTGGGCAACCTGTGCCAGGGCCTCACCACCCTCACAGCCAAGAATTTCTTTCTCATATCTAAACTAAACTTCCCCTCTTTCAGGTTGTCTGACTTCATCTGGACCTGATTTGCCCTAATGGGAAAATATAGGTGGAAAATATAGGTTTGCCAAGCAGAAAATCAGCAAAACCTAGTGCACTGACAACCTGACACCCAGCAGCAGCCACTACTGTCTCCAGAGAACGTTGGGGTCTGGGAATGTGTCGTGGCCTCCTTGGCAACCCTTTCATGGCATCTTGAGTTCAGATTGGAGGTGCAGGTAACCAGAGCTTTGCTAAAAGCCAGAGCCTGTCTGTTCCTGCCCCAAAGCAGTCCAATAGCCGAGGTGAGCTCACACTCCCCAGCAGCACCTTGGCACTGTGCCTCTCCCAAAACCCTCACTCCCCCTGCAACAGCAAGAGCTGTCTCTCTTTCCTTGCTCCCTTTTCCTTCTCAGACTGGAAACCAACCCTCTGTTTTTCTTCTAGGTGTTCATCCAAGGCCAGTGTGGTGCTTGAGCAGGACCCCACACCTCAGCTGTCCTCCAAGGAGCTGTGTTGGACACCCCGTGACATCTGGTCACACCTTGAGGGTTCCCCATCCCCATCCCTGGTCCTTTCCAGCCCACCTCTATGCCTTCTGACTCCTGGAGAGGATGTCTGTCCCCCAAATCCAAATAGAAGAGGCGCTGGACAGCGTGGATGCTGGCTCTGGAGGTGTTCCTCCTCCGGACGATCACCTGAGGACCCTCAAGGCACTGACGGAGAAGCTGAGACTGGAGACCAGGCGCCCTTCCTACCTGGAATGGAAAGCAAAGCTGGAGGAGCAGGCATGGAAGAGCCCCCAGCCCGAGGGAGACAGGGAGGAGGAGGGCACGGAGGCCAAAAAGACCACAGGGGAGGCTGTCCCCATGAGGAAGGTGCAGCTGCACCTCAACGGGAGCCCTGCCCAGGACAAGGGGACTGTCACCTCAGGGAGAATAGGCGGCTTTGAGAGCATCGACGAAGCTTTGACGTGGCTCAGGAAGGAGCTGGTAAGTGACTTCCTGCCCCTGTTAGCACAAATTTTTGAGAGGAATAAAAATTAAAGAATGAGGAAACGCCTTGTTCCTACCTGCCTTCAGCCCCAGGTGGAAAAGCAACAATCACTCATCATGTTTTCCACACCTGGTTCTTCCAGGTCCATTTTCTGGTGGCCTCTGCATCATTAGAATCCAGTCCACATTCTGGTCATCCTCCCATCCCAACCTTGGCCCCTGTCTCACACATCTGTTTATTTCTAGTAGTTATGTGCTGGTATTTTCACAGAGGAAAAGGCAACAAAAGTATTTTGTCCTTTCTAGGAACCTGTCCTAGGAAAACTCACAGACTCAGGCTATGAGGGCTGCATTCATCTTTTCTATGTCACGTTGCTGTCATGGTCTTTGGCACAAATTTATCCTGGGCCTGATCCAGGCAGCTCCCAACCCAGCTCAGGAGTCAGCACAGCCTGGGGATAAATCCCAGGAGGAAGCATGGATGCACCAAGCCTGAGAGAATTCGAAACTGTTTGGAAAACACTCTCAGGCACATAGTGTGATTTTGGGGTTGTCCTGTGCAGGGCCCAGAGTTTGACTCGATGATCCTTGTGGATCCCTTCCAACTCAGGATATTCTATGATTCTATGATTTTCTGGAGGCCACAGGATATCAATAGGAGGGACATGTCCCTGTCAGGGTAGCTGAATTCCGGGTTCGAGAATGAGTCCAGGTGCTCTTCACAAACATAGAAACAACCAGACACCAAGTCCACGCTTCCCAGTGATTCTTCCTTTCTCCTCACTGGCATGAAAATCATTATTATTTGGCCCAAATTATGGAAGTGACTCATGACACGTGGCTTTGCTTCTGTTGCCCAGTTGGAATTCTGCCTGTGAGCCCCAGCAGGAATATTTGCAAGAGGGGCTGGGACATCACTTGTGGTCAACTTTTGTGAAAATGTTCCTGTGTAGATGCTTGGCTTTTGAAAAGCACTGGAATCTTTGAGGGAAACTTCTGACAACAATTAAAAATAGTTTTAAAGATTTCTTTGCAACTTTTACTTCAGATAAAAGTTTTTTGTCAGCTTTCTCTTGCTCTTGCTGCATTCACTCAACTACATTGATCCTCTGAAAAGTTATTTACAGAGGTGGTTTTGGGTGTCTCACTTCAGTGACTTTATTTCTCAGGATCATGGCTTTAGGAACCCAGGACTATTAGGAAGAGTTTGAGATGATCCCCTACAATCCCTCAGTGCTCTGGAGAACCTCAGCTCCAGATCTGTGGCCTCAGTCTGGGTGCAATCTTAAATTGACCGTGCACTTGATGTAAACCCTGACTCTGAAGATGCCAAAAGACACTAAGAAGCAGATTTTCCTTCTCAGAGCCCTGGATTGTAAAAGATTTGGGTTCTTCTTCCAATCTCTGCCCATGACAGAAGTAGAAATTGTCCCAGAGTCTGAGTCTACTGCTCAGACTGGGGTGTGGTATCTAAACCACCATCTGTCAAAAACTGAAAGTTTATATTAAAGAAGAGAAAAGGCAAAGCAAACCCTAATTGTTCCTCACTTTCCATTTTCCTGCCACTTAATTATAGAGGCCTTTGCTGGATCAGGACACGACTTGTAATTTAGAACAATTTCCCCAAAAGAGAGAGCAATTGTGTGACTGACCACAGGGTGAAATATCTGTGCTGGAGACACGAGTGTGGGTAAGAGCTGCCAGCAGGGACACAGCCAGACCACCACATCACAGGAGCCTGGAACCAAAAGGTGCATTTCACATTACATTTCAAGGGTGAAATCCAGTTTGTTTTCAAATAAAGGAACAAGCTTCCAAGCATCCCAACACAGCCAGGATTTTTGCTCGTGTTCTGCCCAGTAAAGCCATCAGGAAGGCTCCATAGCAGGATGAAGCCCAGAAAACAACCAGATCCTGGGCTGATCCCCCAGCGTGGGCAGCAGGGGAGGTGGGGATTCTGTCCCTCTGCCCCGCGCAGGTGAGACCCCACCTGCAGAGCTGCGTCCAGCCCTGAGGGCCAGAACAGGAAGGATGTGGAGCTACTGGAGAGAGTCCAGAGGAGGCACCAAGTTGATCAGCGGGATGGAGCTGCTGTGTTGTGAGGAAAAACTGAGAGAGTTGGGATTGTTCAGCCTGGAGAAGAGAAGCTTTGGGATGATCTAATTGCAGCCTTCCAGTACCAAAACAGAACCTACAAGAGAGCTGGAGAGGGACTTGGGACAAGAGCCTGGAGGGACAGGACAAGGGGGAATGGCTTCCCACTGCCAGAGGGCAGGGATAGATGGGCTATTGGGAAGCAATCATTCCCTGTGAGGGTGGTGAGGCCCTGGCACAGGTTGCCCAGAGAAGCTGTGGCTGCCCCATCCCTGGAAGTGCTCAAGGCCAGGTTGGACGGGGCTTGGAGCAACCTGGGGTAGTGGAAGATCATGGCAGGGTGTTGGAACTGGATGAACTTTAAGGTCCCTTCCAACACAAACCATTCCATGATTCTCTGATTCTATGATATGGCTAATTAAGGTCTCTAGGATTCATATATCCAATGAAAGGGCAAAAGCTGGTGAATGTGGAGATGGTTTCCATTTAGGAAGGAAGTGCAGCAGCCCATGTCCTTTCTGGATGAAATGCAGAGTGTGCAGCTCCATCACCCACAGCCCTCAGCACAGCTCCCGGCGTGTTCAGACCGGGTTGTTCCAAAAGCATTGCCCTGGCACAGTTCTGGCTTGTCCCAGGGAGCATCCTGCCAAGCACTTGGAGCTTCAGGAGTCTGCACATGCTGGGGACTGTTCCCAACAGGCAATTGGTACAGGACCACCCGGTGGTGGATTTAACTCTATCCCAGCCAAAAGCAGTAGAGGCAGGAAGGTAAATTTAGTGCTGTCATAGAATCATTGAGGTTGGAAAAGCCCTCTAAGATCATTGAGTCCAACCATTTCCTAGCACTGCTAAGGCCACCACTAAGCATGCCCCCAAGTGCCACATCCACATGACTTTTAAATCCCTTCAGGGGTGGGGGCTCCACCACTGACCTGGGCAGTTTGTGCCAGTGTTTGACAATCCTTTTTCTGAAGAAATTTTTCCTAATATCCAATCTAAACCTGTCTTGGTGCAACTTGAGGCTGTTTCCTCTTGTTCTGTCTCTTGTTACTCCCAATCCATGAAAAAGACCATCTAACACTAAGGGATTTTCCTCTGTATCCCCAGAGTTTGCCCTGGTTCAGCTTCAGCCAGATTCAGGCTGCTCATCTTCAGAAGTGAAGCAAAGGACAAAACCAAGGTTTTCTTTTCCATCTGCTTTTCTTGGCCTTTCACCTCACAAGACCTGTCCCAGGACCTGGTTCTGCACGTCCAGCCCTGGCCCTGGTTTGTAGGACTGACATATGCCCACGGAGCCTCAGCCAGCCACGTCAGCTGGGCCCTGCTGAGAACATGGCCCCGAGAAGCTGATTTATTCAGACATGCAAACTGCTCTTGTTTTTGTGCTGAGAGGCTCTGTGGAGGTGTGCGAGCAAATTGCAGCTCTCAGCGTGTGCTGAGCTGCCCCGGGGCTGGAGCACTTCCCTCCCCAGCTCCCCCTGCCTCTTCTTTGCCCTTGTGTTTGCCTTTGCACTGTCAAGTGTGGCAGCCCTTCATCCATGCTGAGAGCAAAGCCATCACCAGCCAGGGGATGGTGACAGACTCGAAGACTGGAGGAGTCAAACTTCCCTTTGTTTTTGAAATTTGCCAGGCTTTACAAGGTGTGAAATTAAGCACTCAAAGTCCTTTCCCTCTTAAGTATGGGTAAAGTACAAACCTATGAGCAGGGACATCTTAGAGCAGTTTTAATTTTGTCCCATTCAGAAAATGTGTTTTCTGTCTTGAATTCACCAGTTTGGCACTGAAATCTGAGGGGTGTGAGCCAGAATGCAGGAAAGACTTGAAAAGGAACACAAATGTCTGATGCCCTCTCCTGGGAAATCTTAAAACACCTGGGTCCTGTTGGTCAGACATTTATTATTAAATACTAAGCACTTGTATTTTCATTTGGGATAATGCTATTGGCTTAGCAAGTGCTTGAGTGAATTTAAACAATGGTGCAGTGCCAAATTTCCTTACTGTGAGGCCCTGGCACAGGTTGCCCAGAGAAGCTGTGGCTGCCCCATTCCCTGGAAGTGCCCAAGGCCAGGTTGGACAGGGCTTGGAGCAACCTGGGAAAGTGAAAGATGTCCCTGCCCATGGCAGGGTGTGGAAATGAACGAGCTTTAAGTTCCCTTCCATCCCAATCCATTCTGTGGCTCTGTGACATCCATTGTTAAATTGCTGAAACTAAGGAAGAGTTTAGGAGGACCATCCCCAGGGGTCAGTTTGGGTGCAGCCACTCTGTTTTGGAGAGAGAGGTAGTTTCCTGGGGTGGCTGTGGATTTACGTGCAAAGCAGAGATGTAAATGCAGCTCTGAGAAATCCTGTGCCATTCTCCCGTGCAAGCCCACACGTAACCCCACTGAGATGTCCCTCTGCTCACCTCACTCACATGTTAAACTTCCAGGCTTTTCCCTTGGCAGTGGAGAAATTCCCAATGCTGAGTGCATTTTAACACCCCTTAATTTAATAAAATCCAGAGGGAAAGGTATTATGAAGGTTAGTTCTGAGGGAGCCAACACAGACTAAACAGCACTGAGGAAGAGTGAGATTTGGGAGCCACGACAGGCTTTGAATGTGCCAGCTGGCAAAGGGCTTTGGTGGTGTGGAACTCCCAGGCACTGCAGAAGGAGCTGGGATACCTCATTTGGGGCTGTGGGTTGCACCACAAGGGCGTGAGCACCTAAAATTAGCCATGACAGGGTGGCATCTGAGCACCTTTGAAGGAGCCCCAAACCAAAACACAATGTGGACTTCTCTGAAGGGTTTGGCCAGGATCTAAAAAATGGCCTGTGCTTATCCACGCTTGAATCCAAGTGGCTGCACTCAGGGAAGCAACAATTTAGATTTCAGTTTCTTTTGTTCTTTTGGAAATAAAGGAGTCTGGTCCCATGGGAGCAGCTGCCTCTCCACAGACCATCCCCCTGAGCTTCATGGACAAGACTGGGACTCCATCCATGGGACTCTTCTCTTCTGGGAAGAGGTCCCAAAGAGCTCCACATCTCCATGCCCTGAGGTGCTCCCTAATGAAACATCCCCCTACAGCAATGCAGGGAAAAGATGGACCACTGGAAATGGGAACGCTGTTGCTCTTCCTGTCTGTGAATGTATGGTTAAGGCAAAATTGAAGGCAACTACCCATAACTATTTGGTCTGAGCCCTCTAGACTGGAAAACAGGAAAGGATACATCCAAAGCTTTCACTCCCTCACCCATATTATACATCACTGGGAGACTCTGAAGCTCAATCCAAACAGAAAATCCTCCCTGGGTTCATAAGATCCTGTGGTCCAGCTTTGTATTTCAATCTAGCAGTTGGTTCTCTGTCAGGAAGGACCTGAATTTGGTTCTCTCTTCCACCCTGGGAAGTTCAAACCAGCATCCTGTCCATCCCAACAGCATTCTCCAGCCATGCTGGTGAAAAGCAGCTGGAGCTGGGTGTGCAAAAAGAGGCGGAATGTGTCAAAAAGTTGGTTTTATGAGCAAGACACACCTAAGGCTCTTCCTGCCCTGGCCATGAGAGACTCAAAGGAACCAAAATGCCTGGCTTCTGCAGGATGCTCCCCATAGGTTTCTCCAGGACATTGCACTCAGTGTGTGGGATCCTGTTGTTGTCCCACATGCATGAACTGGTGTGTGGAGTTACCTCGTGGTGACCAGCCCTGTGGGCGAACTGTGCAAACCAAAAACCCACGGCTTCCCGTGACGTGGCCCCTGTAATCCCATTATTCATTCCCAGGCAGCTTTGTGGAGCTCTGCTGGCCTGACAGTGCTCCTTTTAAAGAGACATCACTCACAATTTACAGCGATTGTTTGGTCCTCAGCATGGGACCAGGGAATGGTTTTAGTATTTGTGCAGAGCCTCTGCGAAAGGGAAGGAGAATGAGGATTTCTGGGTTCTGGCTGAAATTCCACTCATATTCTAGGTGGGTTTGAACAAAGAAGTGTTTAATGGGACAACTCCATGGATGCAGGACAGAGGGTTTGAATCTCAAACCAAGCCCCAGGGATAAGTGTGGGGAGTGAGAGACTATGCCCTGCAGCCCAACCTTCGTGCTCCACTCCCTGCCCAGTTGTCACCCCAAGGACCTGCCTCCACAGGACCTGTCACCATTCAGGGAACTCCCAAGCCCTCAGGAAGACAAGGCAGTCTGCCGAGGAGCACAGGGGGTGACAGCCCTCATCCCATGTGCCATCTCTTCCTTGTGCTTGTCCTCCTCTCATGGGAACATGGAATCGATAAGGTTGGAAAAGCCCCCAGAGATCATCGAGTCCAACTGTTAACCCAGCACTGCCAAGGCCACCATTAAACCATGTCCCCAAGTGCCACATCCACACAGTTTTAGTCAACCATTGCCAGGTTTTGTTCCTTATCTTCGTTTTCTAGAGGGTTTTGTCTTCCAGCTTGCATGAAACCAAACAGCTTCCTCAAAAGAGAGGGAAAGCAAGAACCAGACAAAAAGTGTAAAACTGGTTTGCAAGGGGAAAACAGCAACTCCAACTCACATCCCTCTGCACAATGGCCTCATAATTCTCTTTTAAATGCTTTTGTTTGGCAGTTGTGGCTTTTTTAATCCCACATTCTTCCACATATTCAATGAAAGCCTTTGTTGGCATTTCTTATGTAACTTGATACAACAGCAAGGAAGAGTGACCCAGGGCCAGCTCAATAACACCTGTGATTGCCTCCCTGATAAAATGTCAAATCACAGCATTTGTTGTGAGACAGAGAAAAATATCAACATAATGATTCTTTTAATTCTAACTCAGGTGGGAGAATAAAAACCTGCCAAGTGGCATTGCTGTGCTGGGGGCACAGGTTAGGTTGTCTGTGAGGAAATAGTGGGGATTTTTGAAAAAGGTAAATGGCCACAACCTTGCCAACAGTTTGAAAGAGATTTCCTGGGAGAGAGAGATTCACTCAGAGATTGGTACAAAGGTGACTTAATCCTCTCCAGAGAGCTGAGCTGGAGTCCAGTTGCTGGCTGGGAGCATCAGGCAAGGTCCTCCATGATGACTCTGTAGTGTCAGAGAATCATAGAATGGTTTGGGTTTGAAGGGATATTGGGAAAAAAGTCTTCCCTGTGAGGGTGGTGAGGCCCTGGCACAGGGTGCCCAGAGAAGCTGTGGCTGCCCCATCCCTGGAAGTGTCCAAGCCCAGGTTGGATGGGGCTTGGAACAACTTGGGATAGTGGAAGGTGTCCCTGTCCCTGGCAGAGGAGTGGATTGAGATAATTTTTATTTTCCCTTCTGACCCAAACCATTCCGATTCTGTGACTGCCTGGAGGAGGAGGAGGGTTTATGGCACAAGCAAAAGCAACCCTGAGGCTGCTTTGGTTCACACCCTTCTTGCAGCAGCCCTTGGGCCAGGCACGGAAAGGTCTCATGTAGAAATATCACGGCCACCTGTGGAGTCTCTCAAGGGGAGTTTTCCCTCCTCCCTTCCCTTCTGCATCTTCATGAACAAGCCACCAGGTCAGGAATAATTTATTCCCTACCCCTCAATCGAAATCTGTACCCACAAATTGAACAGCTCATTTTCAGGCCTGGAGGGAAACTGATACGGTCTGACCATATCCATGCTGTCAAAATCCAGGAAAGTGGACTCTATCCCAAATCAAAGAATCATAGAATCATAGAATCACAGAATGGTTTGGGTTGGAAAGCACCTTAGAGATCACCCTGTTCCACTCCCTTCTGGTGGGCCTGTTTGGCTTTTCTCTCACCACCTTGTTCTCTTTGTTGCTGTTGTGTTTTTTTGCTTTTCTATGAGGAGGGAAGTGGGATGAGAGGTGGGGATTGTCTTCTCAGCATCCGCTTTTCCAGCCCTGCCTGCTCCTGTTCCCCAGGCAAAGGCTGGTTCCTTCACCAAGTGTTCACCTCCTTCCTTCACTACCCACAGCATCCTGTGGCAATGAATCCTCTACTTAATGACGAGCTGCATTTCTAAAAAAATATAAGAGCTCTTTTCCTTTATCAATTCTGTATCTTCCACCTTCCCAAGTCAAGTGCCAGGGGAGGAAAAAATACCTCCAAACCACTTAGATCATTAGCCTGGAGGTGGGAGTTCTCTCTCCTGTGGGAAAATGTGGAAGAACCATCCTGAGAGCCACTTCAAATCACTTAGACAAGATAAGCCATGGGAGTTGTTGGGGCCATGTTCCCGGCTGTTGTGGGCCAGCTCTGATTTATGCAGGCTGGAAACTCAGGCTGAGTATTTGGGGATCAATTATTTGGTGTTCTTTTAATTGGTCTTTTCCACGTCTAATTGCTCAGTCTCATGGTGGCTGCTGCCTTATGAGCAAAATTAATTTGGGCTTTGTTTAATGTTGAGATGGAGGCTCTGAAGCCTGACGGATACCCAAGACAACAGTTTTGGCATGGCTTTAATTCCATTTTCCTGGTGCTCCTGAAAACCCAAGCAGGCACAGATTTTCTTGATTGTTAAAAATTCCCCATCCTGAGCTGGCGTTTGGTTGGGATGCATTGCTGGCTTGGAAGATCCCCGTCCCCCTCCCAGCTCGAGCACCTCTAGATGAGTTCACAGAACCACGGAATTAACTAGGCTGGAAAAGATCTTTGAAATCATCAAGTCCAGCCTATGACCTTAACACCTTAACACCACCTTATCAACTACACCATGGCACTGAGCGCCACATCCAATCTTTTTTTAAACACCTCCAGGGATGGTGACTCCACCACCCCCCTAGGCAGCCCATTCCAATGCCCAATCACTCTTTCTGTGAATAACTTTTTCCTAATATCCAGCCTAAACTTCCTCTGGTGCAGCTTAAGACTCCTCTTGTTCTGTCTCTGGTTGCATGGGAGAAGAGACCAACACCCACCTGGCTGCACCCTCCTTTCAGGGAGTTGTAGAGAGAGNTTGTAGAGAGGGGTCACCCCTGAGCCTCTTCTCCAGGCTAAACACCCCCAACTCCCTCAGGGCTTGTGTCCCAGACCCTTCGCCAGCCTTGCTGCCCTCCTCTGCGCACACTCAAGCATCTCAACACCCTTCCCTTCCCTACGACCTGGTGCAGCCTCGAGCAGGGGGCAGCAGGTTTGCCAATAAACACCCTCTTGCCCCCCGTTTCAGGCGGAGATGCGGCTGCAGGACCAGCAGCTGGCCAGGCAGCTGATGCGCCTGCGCAGCGACATCAACAAGCTGAAGATCGAGCAGACGTGCCACCTGCACCAACGCATGCTCAACGACGCCACGTACGAGCTGGAGGAGAGGGACGAGCTCGCCGACCTCTTCTGCGACTTCCCCCTCGTCAGCTCCTTCAGCCTCTCCACGCCGCTCAAGCTCATCGGGGTCACCAAGATGAACATCAACTCCCGCCGGTTCTCGCTGTGCTGACCGGGCTGGGAAGGAGAGGGAAGGACGGGGGAGAAGGAGGGAGAGGGTTGTCTCTCCACCTGATGGCCGGGCGAGGAGAGGCCGACGAGGAGCAGAGGGGACAGGGGCAAAGAGGGAGCCCGCAGCTGGTCGTGGTGGCAGCACAGGGGTGGGCACTGAGACGATGCTTGTGGGGAAGGCAGGACCTGCATGGAGGGAGGCTGGAGAGCATCCGAACTCAGCACGTGCACTTAGCCTGCTCCTGTGCCAAGACCCTGCTCCTTCTCTTCCCCTCACGGGACGCAGCTTGGTGTGGGTGGTTGTGCTCGAAAACCAAAGGAGGGGTCAAAGATCAGCCACAAAGCAAAATCCCTTTTCCCTTCCCCTTTCCCTCCTCCCAGGCTGGAGCAAAAATGTCGCTCTCCTCCATGGATGTCTCCTTGAGCATCAACCCTCAGCCTCTGCTGGTCCAAGCACAGGGTCCATGGGGCTATTTCAGGTGGGAAGTTGATTTCCAGTGGAAAGAAGCCCTCCCAGCAGGAAAAGGACTGTGGGTTAAAGGGTATCAGCCCCAAGAAGTGGTGAGAAGGTGTGTTTGTTGACTTGCTCCACAGTGTCCAGGGCACTCCAGCTTCATTTTGCCTGTGGTATGGATTATGGACTCAGCATGAACACATTCAAATAGAGACTCCAGCTGACCACAAGTCTCCTGTGTGCCCTAGAAGTCACGCCCAGAGCAATACACGTCTCTGATCCTGTTGGATCCTGTTGTCAGCCGTGGCCACCAGGCACCGTGTGGTTCTCCCTGCAAAGGAGACAGCGTGTGCCCAATTCATCTCCAGTCAGAGAAGTCACCCCAGGCTGACATCCCCCAACAGCAGCACCAGCAAATCCCGGATCCTCTGTAGCAACACACATCCATCAGAGAAAGGAACTTCAAGAGGAGAAAAGGGACTTTTGGACAACGAACTTGAAATGTGACTTTAAAATAAAAGGGAGAAATATTGCTGCGATGAGCTTTGGACCTGCAGCAACACGGGGGATTCCCTCCCTGCTGAGCAGAATGTGAGATGGATCTGTATTTTCTTGCCTTTCAGTGCACACAGCTGCCTGTACGTGGCACGGGAGGCAGAGACCTGTGGTGCTGCCCAGCAAGGGCAGGGACTCCAGAGGCCTTGCCATGGCAATCTTGGGACACCTGGCACCCAAGGCAGTGTGCAGACCAAGCGTGGGTGCCTTCAGGCTCTTTCTCCTGTGCCCACACCACTCCTGACCCTGTCAGAGTGGAACAGTCCCTCAATCCTGCTCATGGTGTGCCTGCCCATGGCAGGAGGGTTGGAACTAGATGATCCCTATGGTCCTCTCCAACCCAAACCATGCTATGAACCCATTTTCCCAGCCCAGCTCTGCTCCCCACCACGTGCCCGAGCAGGAGCTCCTGGATGAGCAGACCTGGCTGTGTCCACAGCACCAGCCCAAGGCCTGGGAAGGAGCAGGAGGTGTAACCCTGCTGATCTGGAAGCTGTGGCTGTGTCGATGTGCCTGTACCTGTCTGTAAGCTCTGTGTGTGTGTGTAAGTCGTCGTGTGTGTGCATGTGAGCCCACAGGACGCCTCTCCAAGGAGGCTCCGTGGTGGGTTCATGCCTTTATTCCAAAACGTGACGGGAACCAGAATCTGGTGAGACTCTGACGTGCCTGGGAAGATGCAAAGAGGCTTCCAGACTTGGGGTTCCACAGGGAGTTTGGGTCGGTGCAGAGAAGAGAAATAATTCATGTGCCTCCACAAGTCTCCATGGGAGGGACAAATTCTCGTCACAAAGGGGTTCACAGACACGTGGGGCTGGGGACTCTGGAGCTGGGATCAGTCCTCTGTCCCCCACAGTGCACAACCTCTCGGTGATGCCTCCCCATCCACTTCAAAGCTCACTGAGTATGTTTTCTTTCTGCTAAGAAAGGAGGAATTTTAGGCACCAGAGCTTTATCTATACCAGTTAGTCCATCAGCACCATGCCTGGGTGCTGAATCTTCTTGTCCCCAGGCAAGGACAGTTTATTTGGGTTGTGACCAGACTGCCACTTGGCCTCTGGACAAGACAACCAGCCATGGTGCCGTTTAGTTTACTAGAAACAGCCTTATTTCCCCATGGACATCTTGGAAAAAAACCCCACTTCATTAAAATTCTTCTTTGTTTACTTTTTTTCATTAAAATAAATCAATTTGTGTCCCACATGTTGATTTTTCAGAGGCGTTTTCAATCAGAAGTTAGAAATGACAGCTTTTCAGTGAAATAATGCCTTGGACAAGGGGGATTGGTTCTCTCTAGGGTCAACTAGAGTCAGATACAGGGTGGACCTGCCTTTGGGCTCTTGTCTGGTAGCCAAATGCAGGAGGTTAATTCAAGCACAGTCTTTGGGGGTCATTACACCTGGCATTAAAAAATCAGACGTCTGGGTTCCAGACATGTATTTTCTGCATTGAGGGGGATGGGGAATGGGTACAACTGCCAGCTGTTTGTCAAAATGCACAATTTTTTAATTATAAAACTTTGTCTGTATTGATTTCTGCCTGTGGTCTCTCACTGTGTTGGGTGGCTCCAGCTCTGCCTGCCAGGGAAGCACAGGGCTGGTGCGTTCCAGGACTGCAGGTGTGCCAGGTTTCCTGGCAGGTTTTCATATCCACACACACCCATCAGCATTTGCTCCACCTTGCAGTTCAGAAGAGATGGGAGGAAAATAAGGTGGGAGCACTTACAGTGTATTAGGACAAAAATGTATGGGAAAGAAAGCCCCCAGAAAAACTCCAACTCTATTTTATGTTTCATGTTAGTCAGGCACTGAGTGAAAAGTGCCTCCAGGCACTTGAAATATACCAGGTTACAGAGGAAAAATAAATAGAAACATTGTCTGATTTTTGCTGAATTTTGTTTAAAATAAAGAGTCACACAGATGTTGGGTCAGCCTTGAGAAACATGAGGACAGGTCATTGCTCCCACCACAAAACTCCCAGAAAGGAGCCTCCAGATTCAAGTGTCCACAATGAGGTGATCCGTGGCCCTGAGCACTGGTTCCTCTCCTGTGGCTTAGAGCCACATTCCCTTTCCTGGATGGCCTTCGGTGCCTGCAGGGAAAGGCTGGTGGAAATCAAGGCTTATGCGTCCGAGGTCCATCCTGAAAATGCCCTTTCATGTGACCAGTGTGTGGACCAACAAATCAAGGCTGCATCTCCCTGTGGAGCACCAGCGGCTGCTGCTCCATCTCTTGGAAGCAGGAATCTCCTGGGCATTGATTCAAGCAATGTGTCACCCAGCAGGGAGACACGTTCCTCATGAAATGAAAGAGCAAGATTGAGATAAGTCCATGGGAATAATTAACTGCATTTTTAATTTAGATGGCCAGACTGGGGGAACACAGATTTCTCCAGGCTCAAAGACAACATTTCAGATTGCTTTTAAATGCCCCTAAAAAGCTCAATGCAAATTTTGAAGGGGAAGGAATCAGTCTAGCACTTCAATTGTATAAATTTTGCTTTTACTCAAAATTTAAACACTTCACTTAAAATTCTTTACTTGGGAGGATATTCTTATCTGTGAGGGTGGTGAGGCCCTGGCACAGGTTGCCCAGAGAAGCTCTGGCTGCCCCATCCCTGGAAGTGCCTAAGGCCAGGTTGGAGGGGGCTTGGAGCAACCTGGGATAGTGGGAGGTGTCCCTGCCCATAGCAGGGGTTTGGAACTGGATGAGCTTTAAGGTCTCTTCCAACCCAAACCATTCTGTGATTCTGCAAAAATAGTTCTGAAAATTTTAAATTAAAACTGAGACATTAACACTTCATTTTCATTCAAACATTGTTTTGCTATTAGCAGTCAAAAATTTTTCCTTGAAATAGCATTAATTAAACTTTATCCACTTTCTCTTTCAGCTAGACCCAGTCCCTGAAATTTTAGTCAACCCAAAGCTCTATATTTTTCAGCATGAAGAAATCAGTATAAAAATTAATTGGTTTATTTTTTGTTTCATTTTGTTTTTGTTTTGTTAACTTCCTTTGGGTCAGTTAAGAGGAAGCACAAAGCAATTTTGCACATTTTACCTGACGATCAACTGGCTGCTCTCCCTGGCACGGTCTGCCACGACCTACTAATGGACAAGACCTTGCTCCCCTGTCACAGGCCCAAAGCAGAAATGATGAAAAGGGTCGTTGTTCCTGGGAAAGTGTCTCATTCCTCACTCTTTTGGCACTGGGAAGTGCTATCACATAATCAGTGAGTGATTCGAGGTCTCCCACAATCGCCCCCATAGAACCTTAATTAAATTCAATAGGAACACCATAACAAACACTGGATCCCCTTACACCAGGAAGGCCAAGGAATGATTCTTTTAAGGACTTAGGAATTTTCAGATTATCTCTGCTACACGGTATTTCAACTATCACAGTTTAACCTCCTTTATAGATACAGATATATGGAAAAAAACCTCCCAGCTGGAGTATTCCCAGCACCTCGTGGGTTTATTTCACAGCCTGACACTGTCTGCTGAGTGGATTTTCTTTTAGATCAAGGAAGACAGAAGGAGGAGGAAGGAAAAACAAGGGATTGCAATGAGGAGGCGGCAGGCTCCACACCAGAACCAGAGTCAGACTTGCTTCCCGCACTGCACGTTTTACAACCAAGTGTTGTGTCTGGTGGGATACACACAAGGGAGTGAGACATCCCAAAACCCTGGGAAAAACCACCCCTCTGGCATCACTTATAAACCAGATGGTGTCCAGAGGAGCCGTGCAGCAGCTCGAAGGAGGAGCAGCACCCAAAGATGTGCAAAGAGTTCCTAAAATCCTCACTTATCTCTGTGTGACCTGGGAAATCCAGAAAGCTGATTGGCACCAGCACCTCCCTCCCTTCTCCTGGCATGGGGCACTCCTGAGCCTTGGATCATCACACTCACTCCTGTGAGCCCCAAGCTACAGTGGTTGGGAATTTAAGGTGAAAAGTAAATGTGAAATTTAAGGTAAGCAATGATCGAATTTGGGGAAAACGCTTGATTGCAGCTTTTCATCTCTCCTCTTTTCAGTCTATTTTATGAAGAAATCATCGTTCAGAGCAGCCAAGACCTGGACTTGCCCCATCTTTGCTAAAGGTGCATGGTACCGGGTCTGTGTGATCTGGTCTTTGGGGCAGACAAACCATTCTGGTCACTGTGGCCTTCAGCACCTAAATGTGCTTTAAAATGCTCTAGGGCAGCCCCTGAGAGAGGTCTGCAGTGCCAAAGCTGTGTCTGCCCCATCCCTGGAAGTGTTCAAGGCCAGGTTGGACCGGGCTTGGAGCAACCTGGTCTAGTGAAAGGTGTCCCTGCCCATGGCAGGAAGGCTGGAACGAGGTAATCTTTATTTTCCCTTCTGAGCCAATCCATTCTGTGATTCCATGAAGATGCTCAGTGCTTCAGTCCTGCTCCTTCCCTGACCACCCCCCTCCCCAGTGGCTGTCTCAGTGCCCCCCCCAGAGGGGGATGAGAGGGAGGAGGGAGGTTATTACACAATGTTTTTGTTCCACTGACAATTTCCCCCTGCCAGTTGGAACAGGCTGCTCATAAATTGCAGCTTTCTGGAGGGGTTTCAGGAGTTTTGCATTCTTAGATCATTGTCTGCCCTTCCCGGGAACAATGGGGGTAGGAAGGAGCTGCTCCAGAAGTGCCATGCGCTACGAGGGGATTTCTCTTGGATAGGGACTGCTCAGGGAGGCAGAGGGATTTGCCCTCGACTGCTTCAGCTCCCAGCCTGGAAGGAAAATAAGGGTAGCTAAGGAGGCAGCTCAGTGGGAAGCAGGAATGCTGCTAACAGTGCTCTGTGCAGACCTGCAAAGGTCAGCTCCTCCCTACCAGCCCAGAAAGGTGGTTAGAGGGGTGATCCTCTGATTATAAGGTGGGAAATGAGACCTGGGATGCCCCATGCTCTGGGTGCTCAGTCTGAGGTGCAGATGAGCACCTTCTGGGCTCCCAGGGGTGAACACCTTGGCACGCTCATCCTTCACCACCCTGGAAGCTGCTGGGACTGGGATTTCAGACAAAATCTTGTCCCGCAGGTGAATTAAAATTGAAAGCCTGTGCAAGGGTTCTAATCAAACCAGTGGGATCAAGTTCTTAATACTCTTAAACTCATCCTGTGAAAGCAGCAGCTTGCCAGAGTGAGCTGTCCCCCTTCCCATGCTGCCAGTTCCAGCCAAAGCTTGGCTTGCCAAGGGTGAGCCCTGCCTGCTCCACGTGGTTCCTGGCACGGTGTTGGTCCCGTCCAACTGGCACTGACTTCAACAACCAGCAGGCAGGGCTCAGGAGTTAGTGGGAGCCAGGGATCGTCCCAAACTGGCAATCTGGGTGCTGGTACCTCATTTGGGGCATGAGGGTTTAACCATACAAACCTGTCTTGTCTGGGCTGTACCAGTTGGAATCCTGGACACAGGAGGGACCTTGGTGCTGTTCAGTTCACACACAGAGTTGCCACAACTGCTTGAAGAAACTGAGCCAGGACAGTGTGCAGTAATCCTTTCTTACAGAGGGCAATCACTGATGACTCAGGAATCTTGCAAAGGGACAATTCCCCAGTGCACTGTTAAGCCAAGGCTGTAGAGGCAAAGTTTTCCTGACTCATGACACACAAACCTCTCATCCAGAGGTGGAATTCCTCATTTGAATGGGAACAGCAAAAGCTGTGTCTTCACCAGCAACCAGGACCCACCCTCTGTCCTAAGGCCAAGTGACCAACTTGATCAAATCCGTATTATTAATCACAAAACAGCAGCCACAGACAAACTGCATCTTAGTAATGTCCCTGACCCATGAAAGCTCCCAAACCTGGCGTGGGGGTTCTTGTCCCATGCCTAACCCATGCCAGGGACTGTGATGACCATTGAGCAGTTGAAATCCAGCACATGGAAATGCTCGTCAGCCTTTTGGTTTGCTCCCAGCACAGTTACAGACACAGCACAAACACCAGCAAAGTCCTGAAGAAGTTATTCCTCCTTCCTTGGGTCTCTTCCAAGTCCACTCAGCAGAGACAGAAGAACCCAACCCTCTCAGACTCTCATGGGGAGGGTTGGCCAGCTCGTCAAGAAAGGTGACTATAAAATCTTAATTATCTTCATTAGCTGCCAGTCTGCTCTGAGTTGCAGTCCCAGGGAAGCCAGGATGTTTCCTAGTAACAGCATGCAATCAGCAAAAAAAAAAAAGGGAATTATTTATCAGACAGTTCCTTGCCATGTAGGAGGGGAGGATGGCAGAGGAAGGATGTTCCAGGGGCCCTACAGGGAGGAGCTGCTGTCTCCAGCATCTCTGTGAAGGATGTCATGGTGCAGTGCTCCTGGAAATCTCTCCTTCAGGCAAAAAACAACCACCAAAAGATCTTCCATGAGTCCCCTGGGTGAGATAAGCCAGGATGTCATGCAACAGCCCCTGCCCTGAGCTGAAGGGAAAGCCTCAAGCAAAGGGCTGACTATATATACCCATGTATTTCCTGGGAAAAGCCCTCCTTTGGGTTTTTTACCGTTTTCACATCCCAACTTCAGGATGAAAAAGGGCAGGGACTGATCTTGGTGCAGACAAACCTCGAGATTTGCCCTGTACCAAAAAACTAGGTGAAATTTGCCTCATTGTTCATGATTCCTTCCCAGTTCTGGCAGGGAAGGAAAGGATTTAGCACCAGGACTTCAGTCCTAAGGACTTTCTTCACATCCGCAAAATGCCAGCCTTTCTCCTGGCCCCAATTTGAAGCTATTGCCACTGAAGAAGAAAAGCTGATTGCTTTGTTTGCTTTCTCTCCCCTGGAATTCCCTGGAATTCTGTTTGTGCAGAGCAGCTTACGCACCAGCCTCCACAGACCCACGCTTGGAGTCCGGGATCCTTGTATTCTTGCTCTTCTTATGTCCAGAAATTAATTCCTGGAGGACATACTCCATGATTTTTCTAGGGCCTGTGGTGGGGCTGATCTCCACAGCTCCCACATCCTCCTTTTTTCTTTTCTTAAGGTGTCTGTAAAGCCTGGAGACACCTGAGAGTGGGCAGAGGCCAAACACCATGAGTTTTTTTGTAGGTTACAGGCAGCAGCCTCACAATCCCACCAGAGAGCTCCATCAGAGCATTGGGATGACTCTCATCCAGTCTCTTGGATGTAAATACATTTAATTTCACTAAATAGTCCCTATAATTTTATTTCCCCAGCTGCTGGTTATTCTCCTTCCTAAATGCTGCTGTTTTGTGCAGAAGCCTGGAGCAAGTCTGACCTATAGAAACTGAGGCTATAAAGAGCATTCAACCTTTTCCATAATCACCCTTTGTTAGGCTATCCCCCCATGCAACAATCCACACACATTTTCCCTGAAGTGTGCTGTTAAAACACTTGCAAACCCTCTTTTTGTCACTCTTAGCATCCCTGGCCAGTCTTTGCTCCAGCTGGTCCTCAGCCCTCCAGCTTTCATCCCTAAGTACCCCAGCGATGCATTTGCACTCTTCTTTCATTTCCCCTCCTTATTTCCATTTCTTGTATGCTCCCTTTTAACAGCTCAGCTCTCTAAAGAAGTGTCTTAATTAGCCAAGGAGGCTTTGTGCTGAAATTCCTGATTTTCATGTGCAAAGGCAGGGTTTGTTCCCAAGCTCTGAATAAGTTTTCTTTAAAAATAAATCAGCCAGATGTCTCGGACACCTTCTCCCCTCATCACAACCTCCCAGTTCCCCAAAAAAGCTGAAGTCAACCCTCCTGACGTCCAGAGTCCACAGCCTAGAGCTGAGGCTTCCCGAGCTTTTCTCCAGGTACACATCCAGTCATCCCACAGCTCTGAGAGCCCCACCTACCACCCGTGACTCCAGCTGCCCTCTGCTCCTCTTTCTTTGTGAGCAGCAGCTCAAGCACATTGGTGGACGTGGACATTTGGCATTGACCAAAGACTCTCCCTGTACTCTGTCCTGGTGACATCCCACCCGGAGTGCTGCATCCACCTCTGGAGTCCTTGATGTGTCCCTGGATGTGTTCAAAAACAGACTGGGTATGGCACTCAGTGACATGATTTAGTTGATGAGGAGGTGGTAGGTCAGGTAGGCCATAGGTTGGGCTCGATGATCTCAGAGGTCTTTTCCAGCCTAGTTAATTCTGTGATTTTGTGATTCTGTGACATAAGGACATGAACTCATTGGAGCAAGTCCAGAGGAGGCCACAGAGATGCTCCGAGGGCTGGAGCCCCTCTGCTCTGGAGCCAGGCTGGGAGAGCTGGGGATGTTCACTTGGAGAAGAGAAGGCTCCAAAGAAACCTCAGAGCTCCTTCCAGTGCCTAAAGGGGCTTTTAAAAAAGAGGGAGAACAACTTTTTACATGGGCAGACAGTGATAGGAGAAGGGGAACAGTTTCAAACTAAAATAAGGGAAATTTAGATTAGATACTGGGAAGAAATTACTCCCTGTGAGGGTGGTGAGGCCCTCGCACAGGTTGCCCAGAGCAGCCGTGGCTGCCCCATCCCTGGAAGTGTCCCAGGCCAGATGGGAGCAACCTGGGAGAGTGGAAGGGGTTTCTGTCCATGGCAGGTGGGATGGAATGAGATGATCTTTAATATCCCTTCCAACCCAAACCATTCCATGATTCTATTATTCTGGATCTATCCTTCCCTGGAGATTTTTAAAAGCCATCTGGACACAACCCCGAGTAACCTGTTCTAGGGTACCCTTGGACTAGGTGACCTCTAGTGCCCCTTCCAACCTTAACCATCCTGTGATTCTGTGGACCCGGAGCCAAGGTCTTGCACTTGCCAAAAGTTCAGCTGCACCTCTTCAGCCAGTGCTTGTGGCACGTGGGATTTTCAGATGCCCTCTCTGCACACACTGGATCACCCTGTGTTTTCCCGGCTGGGCCAGAGCTCAGCCCAGCCTGTGAAGGGCACAAGGACCTGTTTTTCCCCGATATCACCCTGCCTTTTCCCCCACCTCTCCTTGCTCTCACCGCTGGGACAGTTTATCATCTCAAGTCTGGCCGCCAGCAACACACCCCGGAGGAAATGCGGCTTTTGACGAGTTCAAGCCTGGCAGATCCAAGAGGTGCCGTCGTGTCTCAGCCTCCCAGCACTCCGAGCTTCGCTGGCCTTTCTTTCCCATCAGATCCCTGTGGAGTGTTTACCCTGCCTTCCCCGCTCCCCGCCTGCGCCTCTTTGTTTCCCTTTCACTGCTCGGCGGCCGCGGGGATTTGATCACCTGCGGCTTCTTCGTTCCGATCTGCAGCTCCCCTCCATCACCCGAACAGCAAAAAAAGAAAGGTCCCCTTTGAGCCTCTCCCCGGGGACCCGTTTTGTCTCTGGGCCCCCAATACCCTCCGAGAGCAGCTCTGCCCCATCCCCTCGTGCATCCCGCTCGCACAAAGCCCCCTTTGTGCCGGCCTGGGCTCCAGCCAGCCCGGGCTGCAGGCTCAGGCTTATCTTTAGGCAGAGGCAGCAGCGCTGCAGGCTTCAGCAGGACCACTCGAACGCTGAGACAAGGAGGGGATCGTGCCGGGCATCCGAGGGCCTCCTGCAGCACTCAAAGAGTTCCCTGCCCCGATCCTCACTGCCAAGAATCCCCTCTATTCCATGTTTTCACTCGGAGATGAAGCCTCCAGGCGAGGGGATGATGCTGCCGTGGTCGTCTGCCATCACTCACTGGCACCAGCCAGGCGGATGTTGGGCTGCTTGGCCGGGCTTCGGGAAGCTGGTGCCAGCTCAGGATTCCTTGGGGCTCACCCCGGTCTCCCAGAGGGATTGCTAAGGGGAGCAAGGGGGAATGGCAGGAATCTCTGCCAACATTCCCCCCGGGATGCAGAAATTCAATTCATCATGTCCAGGTACCTGGAGGGTTTCATACATTGCACGGACTGATTCCCTCAGGGAAGGAGAGGGATGGATTCAAGGGCTGCTTTTGAAATAGTTTTCATGGATGGAGTGGGCTCAGTAAGAGGGATCAGACAGCTGTTTTGCTTGGAAAGGAAAATTCCCCTCTTCCTTTTGGTTTGTCCTCAGCAGGCTGCACGTGGGGACCTCAGGCAAGGCATGGACTCCAGGCTGGTTTTAGCTGGGATGCTGACAAGCAGGAAGCTGAGCCCCAGCTCACACCACTCCTCTCCGTGAGTCCCAGAGGGATTAATGCTGCCTCACTGCTCCAGAAATGCCCTTAACGTCAAAGGAGGCCACACCCGAGTGTTATTGTAGGGTCTTTTCTAAGGGGAACGCCCTGATCTGTAATTGCCAGGTGGTTGTTGAGAAGATTTTTGCAGTCACAGCCTGATTTTTTCCCCCTGTGCTGCTTGCAGGTGGAATTCATCTCCTCGGGGACTTCAGTCTGGGGTATTTACCCACCTCCAGGACAAGCCTGAAACCTGAGGGCACATCCTCTTACACAGAGGTTTCCTAGGAATAGGAATAAAGGTGTCCCTTACAGGTAAGGGGGAAACCTGAATCTTCTGTCCCCAGCCAGCTCTGCCCAGAGGGGAAGAGGAGAGCAAAGCTGCTCCCTCGGAAATTCAGGAGAGCAAGAAGTGAGGGGTGTGCCAGCAGCAGACAAAGGCTTTCTAAGCAGGGGAGGGAGCGAGGAGCTGGCTCCGAGGCTGTTGGCCGGGTTGCCATGGATTTTGCGCTAATCAGCCCCTTCCTTGCCTGGAAGCAGAGGGAAAAGGGAGGGTTTTGAGCGTGGAGGAGCTGCCTTCCTACCTGAGCCATGTCCTGTGACCATCTGTCCAGTGGATGTGCCAGACCAAAGGGCCAAAATTCGCTGGTATGGGATATTTTGGGAAATGATGTCCCTGTGCCAGGGACACCTGCTCCATGGCAAGGTGCTGCACTCCTGGCCTTGGCTCAGACCTGGCCGTGCTCGCCTGCAGGGATGTCCACGTGCTCCAGATCGTGCCACATTTGGGGTGTGGGTGGTGGGAAGGGCAAATTTACAGGAGTGGATGGCAGGGACAGGATTTTTGGGTGCCTGTGTGAGCTGTGGGACATCTCCAGACCCCAGATAAACCTCCAAGCCCCCCTGTTCCCCTGAAATGCAGACATTAAAACTCTTCCCTGCATGAAAATGTCACTCCTCAGATTTCACCATGTTGGACATGGATTTATATAAAAAACCCAAACCAACCCAAACAACAAACAAACCCATAAAACGTTAAACTCCAGATAGCACGAAAAATATAAAACATACAAACTTCTCAGCAGCCTTTAACCCTCCCTCTCTCCCTGAAGCACTTTTTGGGACATCTGTTGACATGCATGGAGGTTCTGTGAGCAGGATTGGAACAGACTTCCCAGGAAAGGAGCCACTAGCCCTGGATGTGTTCAAAAGCCACGTGGATGTGGCACTTGGGTACATGGGTTAGTGGTGGGCTTGGCAGTGCTGGGTTTATCTGTTGGATGCAATGATTTTAAAGGTCTTTTCCAACCTAAATGATTCAAATATTTTATGATTTTATGTCCATGCTCCAGCGTGGGGTTGCAAACCAGCCCTGGGAACATCACCCCGTGGCCTCTCTGATGGGTCAAGTGTGTCTGTGACCTCCAGCCAGCTTGTCCCTACCTCCATAGGCCACTGGAGATGCCCGGGGACAGGGGACAACCCTGAGTAGCCCTTGCCAGCACAGGCAGGCTGGAGGGGAAGAGCTGTGCTGGCTGTCCCTGGGGACAGCAAGTGAAGGGCATCTCTTTGGTACTGAGGTTACCCCTCAAGAGCCACTGTCAGAAGATGGGTCCTCATGGCATATTTCATTCCCAAATCCCCTTTTCCTCCTTTACACCAGTATTCCAAGCCTACTTGCACTGTTGTTTCCCAGGGAGGTTTCCTCGTCTCCCCTCCAACACCTTTTTTCCTCTGGAATACCCTTGGCTGTGGGACTGAGATAAGGGCACAAAAAGGATGCAGAAGTTCTTCATCAAGTTTTCCTTCCAGCTGGCTGCCAGGACCCCCTACTCCAGCCCCTCTGGAGCATTGTCTGTGCCACAGAGAGCTCTGCTTGAGTAAGGAGCTGCTTGCTGGCTCACGTTCCAGCTTCTCTTTCCTCTGCATCCCGAACAGTCAAATATTTGCCTTTCCTTGCAGCATCTCTTTGTACAAACAAGGAGGAGGGGGAGTAGAAAATGGTCTCAGCTCGCCCAGCCCATCTGTCCTGTGTATCAGTGTAGATCTCTTTAAAATAAAGGACAAAATTAAATGAGAATTAAAGAATAGCTGTACTGGTCCCGCTCTGCTGTTCAGTTGTGTTCCCAGATATTTCTCTGCTCGGGTTAGTGCTCATGCTGCACTGGCTGTATCCGAGGGGATCCCTCCTCTTGGCAGCTGTGGGGTTTGGAGCACTGCAGACATGCACAGTTCAAGCCAGCAGCAGGCAGGAGCTGATCTTGGCACTGCAAGAGTGATGAGGGATGGAGAACCAGCTGCCCAAAGCTCTTCTGGGCACAACATTCCTTTTTTTTTTTTCCCTGTATTTTCCTTAATGACTCTCGAGATACTCATCTAATTCCACAGCTGCAAAATGCAGAGCTGGTAAGGAGGCAGGCAGATTAAAACACCCAAACCTGGGCTTAGAGGACCTCTGAATTTTTTAAAACCACAGCAAAAGCTCCCAACACAGTCACTTCCATGGGCAGGAACTTTACACCCCAAGGTTGGGGGGTTCAGGTGCCAAAGCCCATAGACCAGAGTTTTGGGTCACCCTGCACAAAGCCTTGGTTCTCACCCAGGTCCTGCAGGATGAGTGGCAGCATCCCAAGAGCCTTTGCTGGCCCATCAGTTGGGGCAATCCTTATCACAGCTGGGGCCAAGTGGGCACAGGATTCCAGTGGGAAAGGATGAAGGCCCCCTGCCTCCTCAGGATCTCACTTTCAAGGATTTCATCGTTGCCCTGGGCCCCACTTTTAACTTTTTGACATCAGTGTAAGCTTTTCCTGCGTGAGATTTCATTCAACTGCTATGCATAGACCAACCCTGCATGAATTTCTCTTTTCTCTTCCCTGAATCCCCATAACCCCTGGGGAGGGTGCAGCAGTCCAGGAGTCAGGGGGTTTTTAAGGGCTCCCAAAGGTTTTTGCTCAAATCCAGGCTCGGAGATGTCTCTTTTACAAGCGTTTGGGCCAGTGCTCAGCCCCCACAGCCGGGAGCAGCCATTTCCCACTGCACCACCATGGTTTCATCCCCGGAATGAGGTTCCTCACACTCTCAGTCTTTCCCAAAGGATGCCTGAGTTGGGGGGCTGAGATGTGGGAAGGACCAGAGCCACTCTGGCTATTGAAACAGCAGCAACAGTTCCACAGCCAGCAGCTTCCAGCTCAAGGTAAAAACAACCCCAGGTGAATACCTTCCTCCTCCTCCTCCTTCTCCTCCAGCATCCTTTTCCCCTGGCAAGGGAATCTCAACCAGGCATTTTGCTCTGGAGAGTGAAAGGAGGCAGGGAAGGGGGGTTGCAATTCAAGTCAAAACTGGGTTAATTCAGCGTGGAAAGGTTTTTTGTCTCCCAGTTGCTCCCTTGTCGAGGGAAGAGTGTTCTCCTTCCCCTCTCCATTCGTATTCCGAGCTCATCTGCTGCAGCGGAGCTGCGCGGCCGCCAGCCGGGCTGGGAGGCACGTCTGCATCATGAGGTAGTCAGAAATTCGGGTCTGCAAATCAATTACTGACCTTCTGCTGCTCCAGAAATTGCTCAGGATGGATTTGCATGCTGGGTGTGGGGAGAGGGAGAGGCTCAGCCTCGTTTTCTGCTTCTCTGCTTCTCCGGCTGCCTCAGAGGCAGGGCTGTGATTTATTTTTTGGATCTGATTAATTGCGCCTTGTAAAATTTTCCCACATGTCCTGATTTCCCTTCTCCTGGTATCAGTTCCGATTGCTGATGCACAAGCTGCTTTTGGAATGTTTGTTTTATTCCTAAGACTCTTGTGAATGACGCTGATTGTGTATCCCACTGTCACCCACCCCCTCTTCCCCCCAAACAACTTTGGAACCCCCTCATCCCCACCAGACTTGACAGAGCTGTGAACCTCAGAGATGTCACATTCCCACAAATGTTTCTCAAGTACTTTTCCATCAGTGCATTTATCCAGAGGAGACTGAGAGGGTTGGGTTGCTTAGCCTGGAGAAGGGAAGGCGCCAGGGAGACCTCAGAGCCCCTTGCAGTGCCTAAAGGGGCTCCAGGAGAGCTGGAGAGGCACTTGGGACAAGGGCCTGGAGGGACAGGACAAGGGGGAATGGCTTCAAACTGGAAAAGGGGAGATTTCAGTGGGATATTGGGAAGGAATTGTTCCCTGTGAGGTGAGGCCCTGGCACAGGTTGCCCAGAGAAGCTGTGGCTGCCCCATCCCTGGAAGTGTCCAAGGCCAGGTTGGATGGGGCTTGGAGCAACCTGGGATAGTAGAAGGTGTCCCTGCCCATGGCAGGTGGGTTTGGAATAAGATAATCCTTATTTTCCCTTCCAACCCAAAATATTCCTTGTTTCTAGGATCTGACACATGTTGGAGACTGACTGCATCCACACCAGTGAACCAACCAGTGCCTGGGCTTGTCTTCTGGCCCAAGACACCCCTGGCTGTGTCAAGTGGCCATGAAGGAGGTGGGTATGACAACTACAGACCCATCGTTCCCCAAATCCTAGGGAAGAAGTGATGAAACCCTCAGGGAATCTGTTTAAAACTGGTAACACGAATTAGCTTTTGGCAGAGTTGGCATCAGAAAATGTAAGGATGCCGGGGAAAGAGTCAGAAACAGCAGCAAGGCCATAAATGAATGTCAAAGACCAGGCTGGGATGTCCTCCCTGGCATTCCTAACTCCAGGGGTGAGGATGCTGAGGCAGCATTCGAGGATGGGGCCCATGGAGAGCTCCTGCATTCACAAGTTCTCCCTAAAAAGCGTCTCTTTAGCCAGTGTGGGCTCAAAGGACCATGCTGTGACCCCTGGAGAGATTTCCTAAGTCCACTCCTGCTTTCACCACCCAGATCCTCACCATCCCTCTTGGGGCCGATGTTCCTCCCCTCAGAGAGCTCTGGAATCACATCCTGAGGGACCCCGTGGTCCAGCTGGGAAGCAGGGTGGCTTATGGGGGAAGGCAGAGACGTGTCACAGTGCCCAGAAATCCTGCAAGGATAGAGACCTTGGAAAACGGAGGAAGCTGAGGTGTTGGGGGAGAAAATTTCCCCCTGGGAGCAGCATTCCATTTCTTCCTCTGTGTCACGTGCAGAGCAGAGCTGGGAGAGGAAAGCATCGGTGTTTGCTGAGCCATGAAGAGGCAGCGCCTGGTGTCGTTTGTCTCAATAAACTGCTTATTAATTCTTGCAGCCGGGAAGGGATGATTTTGCATTTCCTTGGCAGTATCATGTGCTGGCAGGAAAGGAAAAGGCAGAAATGCCGGCTCTTCCCTCACTTAGAGAGGACATGGACACCCAGACAGGGCCAGAGGCGGCTCTGCCATCCACAGAGGCACTGGGGAAGCACCTGGGGGCTGGGTGGTCACTGCCAACGCTCAGATCTACCCCTCTAAATTAGAGGGGTGAAGTCTGATCTTTTCAGGGAAAAAACCACAGCCAGCAAGGAAAACCAAGCCTGTGTCCCTGCAGAAATCCCCACACATACAAACAAACATGCCCACGCACACAGTGTCAAATAAATATGTAAACACAGGGAGGTTTCTTTAGCTCTCTGAGGGTTTTACCCTCAGCCCTCTGCCAGAGATCAGAGCATCCCCCGGGTAATATCAGTGCTTGGATCACACTCCCAGCAGGCAGCGAGGGGGCTCGGGAGCTGCTCCTTTGCTCAGATGAAAGATCAGCTTTGGAGGAGGACTTGGGGATTTGATTATTTCAGTTTCTGTTAAATCCTCTCCTTCTTTTCCTGGTTGCTTGGAGCTTACAGGAGAGGGAGGGTGGTGGGAAATGCCCTCGTCAGGTGAATGCCAGTGGTTGCAGGCTGGATTTGGAAGAGAGGGGGAAATAAAACAGGAATCAAAGCACAAAGGGATCCCTGAGTCTTCGTGCTGGTCCCATCCGTCTGTGGTGGGGAATCCTCTGTGGGGAATCTCACCAGTGCTGCTGCACCCAGAGCTGAAACTGAGCAAACTGGTGGAGCTCAAAAGCTGCATTGAGGTTATTCAGATCCCCCCCTGCACTGAAATATTCCCCCTGCCACTGTTCCTCCAGGGAATTTCATAGAGCCATAGAATGGTCTGGGTTGGAAGGGATCTTAAAGACCATCCCATTCCATTCCTTGCCACTATCCCAGGTTGCTTCAAATCCCATCCAACTTGGCCTTGAACACTTCCAGGAATGGGACAGCCATCCTTATAATAAATAATTTTTCCCTAATATCCCATCTCCATCTATCCTATCCCTCTGGCAGTGGGAAGCCATTCCCTGTGTCCTGTCCCTCCATCCCTTGTCCCGAGTCCCTCTCCAGCTCTCCTGGAGCTTCTTTAGGCAATGGAAGGGGCTCTGAGGTCTCCCTGGAGCCTTCTCTTCTCCAGGCTGAACAGTCACAGTTTGGATGTACAAGGACAATCCTGGGATCCCCTGAGTCAGCTCAAGCAAAGTGCTGAGCCCCAGGAAGACAAGGAAAAAGCAGAAGTGGTCAGTGCCAAAAGTGGAGTGAGGAGGAGGAACCTTGCAGGCTTTGCACATAACATTCTCAGGGAACACAATTTCCACCAGAACCTTTAAAGAAGGGGGCAGGACATCCATTCCCAGGAAGGGATCTGATAAGGCCTCTCTGCCTGCAGAGATGAAGGAAGGCAGAGGATTCACTAAAAGGGATTCTGCATTCCCAGCAGCCTTTGAAAAACGGTCTTTGATCAGGAAAAAAGGCAAAGAAGCTTCATGCAATGGATGAACCTTTACAGAGTTCACGTTTGTGTCCCTCAGCTCCAAGGCTGCTTTTACCCATTTACACAAGACTCCCAGATATTCCCATAACCCTTATTTTTACTTCCTCAGTCCCTTTTATCTCCCAGGTTTAATTTTCCACTGCTTTCTCTCCTCTGACCCCGTCTCCTCCCCATCCTTGCTCTCCTGGCTGTGGATACACCATGTCCTGGCCATGTTTGGATCATTACAGGTGCTGAGCAAGAGGGCAGAGGCACATCCTGGCTGCTGGATCTGTGTTTTAAGGAATACAAGCAATCTGAGGCACTGCCACCCATGCCCTTCCTTCAGTGCCAACACTGAAGCATCTTCTGTCTTCCAGGCAGCAACCAGTTTTACTTAAAACCTCCAAAACCCAAAAATCTTTGAGAGCTGCATGCCCAGATCAGACCTGGCTGTGATTTGTCACCTATTTCCAGGCGACTAAACTTGCAGACAAGCAAGTGACAAAAGTCTGCAGGTCGTGTAGGCCCTTTTCTTTAGAAAACCCCAAAAAACCCAACGTCTCAGAGCCTTGAGTTGGCTTTTGGCTCTGGTGTGGTTTCATTTCCTCCCAATGTTGCTGTGTAAACACCAATCAGTCCAAATTATTCAAATCACAACTGTCGAGCATGGAAGTAGCACTAATGAGGAAAAATAGGGAACAGATTGGTAGAGCAGAACGTGTCCTTTGGCTGGAGGTTGGTGGCTCCCATCCAGCACATGCAACTCACACCCCTTCCTCTGCCACAGCCTTTGGAAATCTCTCCTGCTGGGAGAGAGTTCTGGGACAGCTTGTCCAGCCCCAGGGTTCCTGGATGGCTAAACACTAGGGGATAACTCCCATCAGGAATATGAGCACCTTGGGGTCTGGCTCTGACCTGAGCTGTCCCAAAGACTGGAAGGGCTCTGTCCTGCTCTGCTGCCAGGTTTCCAACAGTGCAGGACCACCGTGGGTGGCCACTGCAAAACCAGGGGGAGGGCAAGGCTCTGTTTTATCCTTCCAGTGTCCCTGTGCACACTCATGTGTCCTTTTGCTCAGTTCCAAACCCAGCCAAGTTCCAAGGCTCTCTTAACACCAATGGTTCCAGCCACAGACATGCTGGTTCTGGAGGCAGACTCACACCAGGTCATGGAATCCCAGAATGGCTTGGGCTGGAAGCGACCTTAAAGGCCGTATAGTCCCAGCCTCCTGCCGTGGTGTCTTGGGGTAACTTGGGGTAACACCATTTATCTCTTATCGTCTGCTTTATGCCAGACATGAATTCTGTGCCTCTGATTTGAATCCAGGAATTTTCAAGGACAAACACAGACACTCCCACCCTGGGACTTGGGCAGGGACACCTTCCACTATCCCAGGTTGCTCCAAGCCCCATCCAACCTGGCCTTGGACACTTCCAGGGATGGAGCAGCCACAGCTTCTCTGGGCAACCTGTGACAGGGCCTCATAACCCTCACAGCCAAGAATTTCTCCCTAATATCCCATCTCACCCTGCTCTCTGGCAGTGGGAAGCCATTCCCCCTTGTCCTGTCCGTCCAGGTCCTTGTCCAAAGTCACTCTCCAGCTCCCTTGGATCCCCTTTAGGCACTGGAAGGGGCTCTGAGGTCTCCCTGGAACCTTCTCTTCTCCAGGTGAACACCCCCAGCTCTCTCAGCTCAAGCCTCCAAAGCCCAGGGCTGTACAGACCATGGAAATGACCATTTCCCTACCAAATCCAGGAGTACCACAGCTGCAGAGCTGCATTCATTCATCATTGCCCCTGCCTGCCCCCACGTTACACCAGGGAGACTACACCAGACATGGGAACCAGGCTCTCATCCTTCCTCAAATTCTACACAACGTTGCCAGGCCCTCTTTGGTCTCCTTCATGCTTGGAGGTGTTTAGGACACAACAGGACATGGCCCTCAGTGACCTGATTTAATTGGACCTGCACTGAGCAGGACATAGAATGAAACGAGCTCCATGAGTTCATTCCAACCCTAATTACTCCATGATTTTAAATTGCTGCTGTGGTGTGTATTAATAAACTAACTACTACCAGCCACTAGGCCAGGAACAAATTTCCCCCCTGGGTGCTGCATCTGGTGGTTGGTTTCTTTTTCAAAATAAACTTTTCCAGATAATTTTTGAACATCAGTGGCACTGATACCTGAAATAGATGGGAACCACTCATCCAGAAAGGCCCTGCCAGAGCCCTCCAGGAGGCTCTTCAAAGGTGGGAATGGGATCTCTTGGAGGCTGTTCAGACTCAGCATATTGGAGCAATTTTCAAAAAGCAAAGCAGGTGTTACACGTGAAAAGGGTAAACCTCATTCCAAGGAGGGTCAAATTCACATAATTCCATGGAAACCTGCTGGTCTGTGGAGAAAGCCAGCCAGAAATCACCTGCATCCATTCCTGCATCCAACTGCAGCATATACTAAAGCAGGAAACCATCAAGCCAGCCCTTGAAGATGGTGTTTGAGCTATCTGGAAAATATCCCAGGCATTAAACACTTGGAGCTGCTACAATAAGGTCAGAATAAGAGAAATTATGCTTGGGAGGAAGGAATGAACCCATCAATCTTCAGCCTCAGGAAGAGCAATTTTAAAACCTTCAGGGGGAAGAATTTCAAATTTGGCCAGATCACCTTGAAACAGTGCACCCAAGGTGTTTGGGTTTCCCTCTTTGCTTTGCTGGCAGTCCTGTTTTCCACCTGTCTGTCCCAGAAACATGGAAAATCTGGGTGTTTTGCATTGTGGCCCTGCTTCCTTCTCCACTGAAGTATGAAAGGACCCACTGTCCCCATCCTTGCTTCAGAGGCAGAAGCATTTTCAAGAACACAAGCCAATGCTGAGTCCAGAAGTTGGAGGAGGTGTCAGTATTTCCCAGAGACTGACTGCAACCCTGTTTTCCACTCAGGCTCAGTTCAGCTGGGAAAATGCTTAAAAATGGATTCACGTCCCAGAACTGCAGGAACTCCTTGTTGCAAAGTGCAGCTCTTGCTAAAAGTTGATATGAAATTGTTGGGATATCGGATTATTTTGTGGCAGTGAAATTCAGTGTTGGAAAATGAGTAGACGGAAACAGATAAATTCAGGAATACTTTGAGGCACGGTTGAATTTGAAACAGCACCTCAATGAAAGATGTTTTAGGTTTGCCTTGTTGTGACAGAACAAGGGGTGATGGTTTTGAACTGAAGAAAGGTTGATTTGGATTAGATATAAGAAAGAAGTTCTTTGCAATGAGGGTGGTCAAACACTGGCACAGGTGGGAAACTGTGGCTGCCCCAGCCCTGGAAGTGTCCAAGGCCAGGTCAGACACGGCTCTGAACAACCTGGACCAGTGGAAGATGTCCCTGCCCATGGCAGGGAGGTTGGAGTGGATCACCTTTGAAGGGGTCATCCCTTCAAATCCAAACTGTTCTATAATTCCATGATTCCATGGTTCTATGCAATCCAGACTCCAGCTCTTTATGCCTTGCCTGGTCTGTTCTTTTTAACAAGGTTTGTGGTTTGTCTTTATAGGATTGATTTCTCCCAAACAAGACATCTGGATGGTCTCAGCTGTGCTTGGCTCCACCTTTTCCCTGAGCATGGTGAGATCAGTTCATGCAACTCCAGAGACTCCCATGTCTGGTCCTGGATTCCCAGCACGGAGGAAACCGGCCCTATCCATGTCTCTGTACACCTGATCTCCGTCCGTCCATGTTCTTCCATAAGTAGGTGTTTGCTCTGGAGCTAAAATGAGGTTGGCATTATATTTACAATCCCAAAATGTTCTGTACTGATGGATAAATAAATCCCTGTGAGTAATAAGGATGATCCCTGCACTCAAGTGGGTGCAAACTCCTCCAGCCAGACCTTGCAGCCACGTCAGTGATGTGGGTCAGGGCTGCCCCTCAGCCTCCAGCACCCAGAATCAACCCCAGGCACCCTTTCAGACACAGACACACAAAAAATCCTTGGATTGGGTGTTACCTACAGGCTTTCAGGATTCTTGGACACTGGCATGATGGGTTGGTGGAAATCAAGCTTTTAGGAGCTGTAGGATATTGTTAAGGTCAGAAAAAGGCCCCTCTTCCAATGGGACTGATCTGGGGAGGGGGTTTGGCCCATTGATCCCAGTCTGATGTAAGTCTGGCAGGAAGCAGACACTTCCCTGCTCAGGGACACACCCTCCCCACTGTGACACCACACGGAAAAGGTGGCCCAAGGAGCCTTGGCCTTCGACCCAGTTAAGTGGAAAAGAGAGCAAAGAGCAAGGATTGCTCTTCCAGATTTGGGGTAAACCTCCTTTGTTTTACAAGCAGTGGGGCCAAAACCTTATGAGCAAGTATCACAATCCAGTGGAGATGTCCGTGGTCCAGAGAACACATCCATCAGAGACCCTCTCTGGTGGCACAAACACAGAAATGAAACCCACTCCAGTCTGAGCCCATTTACACAAAGCCTTATATAAGATTTATGTGGAACTTCACCTCCTATCAACCTCATGTTCTTTCAAGGAAGCATGGCAGGGACCCAGAGCTCCTCAGAGGCCAGGACACAGTTCATTAGCGTGTAATTGCATGACCAATTACAGCAGAAAAGCTCAAAGAAACCAAAACAGAAAGGTCAGCCCCAGCCTCAAGCTACCAGGTCATGTCCAGGTCCTTGCACACTGTATGGAAATGCAAAGGGAAGTCTGATGGCTCCAGGAAGGGTAATTAGCTCACAGTGATGAGTGGGAGAGTGGGGACAATGTTAGTGCAGTATAAATCATCTTCTAAACAAGCCTTGTTTATTTATTATGGGCTCCCATGACCTGTGCCCTGAACCGAAATCTCCCCCTCTGCTCCCGTATCCACTCATCGCCGGGTTTTGCCTCGCTGGGTGGAAGGCAAGGTCAGCCTGTGGGTTAGCAGGCTCGCTTGGCCCTTCAGAAATGCAGATGAATAGATCTGGAAAGTGCCTTGAGAGGCTGTTGAGATCATTTCCCTGCCCTGAGGGAACAGAAATTACACATAAATCAGTGCTGGCAGCATCCATGTGATGTCTCCTCAAGCCCCACACCTACATCTTGTCCCTCACCTTCTGCCCCAGCTTCCTCTGCCACAGAATGAAGGATCCCCTTCATCCCTGTTGGGTCCCAGGGCTGCACACACCTCAGTGACCCCCTCCATCCTTTATCTTTGTCTTTTTACCCCAGGATGATGCTCATGATGTAGCGAGGATCATAAAATCACAGAATAGTTTTAGTTGGAAGGGACCTTAAAGACCATTTTGTTCCACCCTCTGCCATGGGCAGGGGCACCTTCCACTACCCCAGGTTGCTCCAAGCCCTGTCCAACCTGGCCTTGGCCACTTCCAGGGACAGGGCAGTCATGGGTCATAGCAGAGTTCTTCATCTCCATCCAAATCCTGCTGGTGTCTTCAGGAAAAATCTCCTTTTCTTCAAGAAGCCCATTTTTTCATTCCAACACTCCTGTGCACAGGTACAGTGGTTATTTGGATCAGTGGGATTCATCCTGGCCAAACCTCTGCCCAAAGCCCAGGGTGAGCGGGTGCAGGAGCGCAGCTCCAAGCCTGCCTGCAGCCCTTCCCACACAGCTGGAACTAAATCAACTCTTTAATTATGCCAGGTTTCTCAAAAAAGGGACAATTCCTAGGGAATGTGCTTAGATATATATATTGAATATACATCTTGAAGCCAGCAGGGGATGGTGAGGCCTCCCAGTGCCAAGTGAGGGGTATCCAAGGGGAGAGATCCTGGGAAGTGCCTGGGGAAAGGTGATCAGTCCCTTGCTCAGCCTGTCCATGAAGGGGATACAAGGGTCAGCCATGGGTCAGCTCTGCCCTAAACTGTGCAGGTACACTATAAATAGGTGCAGTTTCCTGCTGGAGCCTGGTTGTTGCTGTGTCTGAGCCAGAGCCTGCTGCTGGAGTCCACGTGAAGCCGAGGAAAGTGGAGGATGTGCTGTAGCAGACAAGAGTAGTCCTTGCAATGGTGTTGTCCAGGCTGACCCCAGCACCAGCTTTTCTCCAAGGCAGAGCCCCTCTCACCACTCTGGGGAAGCCCAGGACTTTCTGGGATTGAAGACAACTCATCTCCTTCTTGTTGATGAAGTAATCCCTGGCCATTACCCGCTTTGACCTGCTGCATCTCCCTGGAAGAAGTATCCTGTTGAAATGTCAAGTGCCTGTCTCACACAAGAAAGGAAATTCCTTAATCTCCATCCATTTTTTAAAGTAACCCAGAGAAATACTTGCCAGGTTTAGGTGGCTTTGAGCAGCCTGGCCTAGTGGAAGGTGTCCCTGCCCATGGCACGGGATTGGGATGGGATGATTTTTAATGTCTCTTCCAAACCAAACTGTTCTATGATTCCGTGATTCTACCTTGGAGCAAGGATGTGGGAATGGGAGCTCTCCTGCCAGGTCTTTGATCATCCCCAGACCCAAAAGAGCAACGGCAGCAGTGACAAAAATCTTACTGTGAGTCCTTCCTGCTGCTGGCCCTGGCCCTCATCTCTGCTCCATGCCTGAGGATTTTCCAGGAAGGGCTTGCAGGAAGGTCTGTGCCCTGCTCAGCTGTGGTGACCACAGGCTCTGGGGCTTGAAGGGGAGATGATTGTCCTCAGGCTCAATCTCACAGTTCATCTTTCAACCAGAAACATCCTGCCCTTGTTTACCTCCCAGTCTTTCCCACTGGCACTGTGGAGTGCGATTTCCACCAGCAAAAAAAAAGGGAGGCCTCAGGCTGGGGAGGAGCTTTGGCCTTGAGCAGTCCCTGGCCAAGCCTCTCATGGAATCCTAGAATGGAAAAGACCTTAAAGACCATCTTGTTCCAGTCCCTGCCAGGGGCAGGGACTCATTCCACTATCCCAGGTTGCTCCAAGCCCCATCCAACCTGGCCTTGGACACTTCCAGGGAAGTGTTTTAAGTGTATAAGCAAAACATCCCCAGCATAACCACAGAGTTCCTGAATTAGGGTTGTGGGAGCCAAGGCACTCTGCAGGTGCCACTCTCTGCTGCAGCTCAAACTTCCAGGTTTTCACAAGGCAATTTGTGGAGTTAAAATTTGAGGGCTGGTGCCTCTCACCTCAGAACCCCAGGGAATTTGTGCTCCTGTTTTGATTGCGGCTTACAATTTCAAGGAATGCCCTGTTAATGCATCCAGACCTCACAGAAATCAGTGAAGCCATTTTTAAGCTATGAATTGCTCTTAAAGCAGAGATTTAAGATACTGAACTGCCCCTTTGCTGCCCATCTGTGCCTCCAGCCCATCATTTTCTGTATCCAAACACACACAAACACAGCCCTTTGTCCCCTTGAGATGAAGTCTGGCTTTCCCTGAGCAGCCAGGCCTCAGTGTTTTCCTCCCTCTGACTTGTGAATCCACAAGCACTGAGGCTGAGGAGGTCCCTAAAGGTGACATGAAGACCCTTTACCTTCCCCCGGCTCCTGGCACAGCCTCCACACTGTCCAAGTTGGATTTAAGACCCCTCAGACAGCCCAGGCTCTCCCCAGGCCCCTCTCCCTGGTGGATTGTGATGAGGGTGGCCACTGTTAAACCACCCCATGCAGTCAGATCCATCCTGGTCCTCCCTGGATGTCCCCCAGGGTCCCCAGCCATCCCTTACTCCCCTCCTCCCTCCTCAATCTGCTCAAGTCAGAGCAAAACCACTGAAAGTGTGTTCCCAGCTCCAGCCCAAAGGGAGAAGGTCTGGGGAGCTAATTATAAACTCCTGCACCAGAGCCATCAATAATTCAGGGAGCTCTGAAACGGAGCTGGAGACGAGCGTCAGGACAGGGCTCGCTCGGTGCCTGAAGCACCCGGGGTCAGGGTGGCCAAATCGTGGGAATACCTGGGATGCAGCACTGTCACCTCTGCATTTCCAGGGCCAGGCACCAAGTTCAGGCTCCCCATCCTTCCTCCTGCTTCACTGACAGAAGAAGGGGGCAGGATCCTGCCTCTCTCCAGGTTTCAAGCCACCAGGCTCCAGATTTCCCTCCCGAGTCCCATTCAGCACCTCTTCCCACACTCAGCTCTGCACTTTTCTCTGCCCTGAGTAAGGTTTTGAATTTGCTAGAACAGGATTTTATTCATGAGGCTGGGGTCAGAGTAACCACACAGCCCGAAATGCTCCCCTCCTGCCACCCTTGAGACATTGGGATGGGGCTGCCACATCTCTGTGAGCATCCCTTAAATTCAGAGGGAAGGAAAACTGGAAGGTAAAAGCTGAAGCTGACGTTAAAACAACAGCACAGGGGATGCGTTTTGCTAAATTGGGAGTTCAGCCCATCCTTGGATGCATTTCCCATCAGCTGAGCTTCTGAAAGGACACAGCAAAACAGAGGGATTGCATTTGCCGAGGCAGATGGGAAAGGGGTGCAGGTTCCTAATGCCACGGGAGAACAGACAAGGAGACATCCCACCTGAGGCTTGGAGCTCTCAATGCTGTTAAAATTCGAGGCAAAACTCACACAGGGCTTAAAACTACTGTCCCACGGGTGCTGAGTACCCTGGGATGTGTCCCCATCCTGATTTAACCACCCATGCAGGTGGTTCCTACCAACTACTAGGAAGAAAATTAACTCTATCCCAGCCAAAACACCCGGACTCAAGGACCTTAGAGGTCTGTTCCAACTGAAACAACTCTATGATTCTATGAAACAAGGAGAGTTTCCAAAAATTAGAGCCCTGAAGGACCTGACGTGCTCTGAGCACCCTCGAATGTGGCTGGGACCAGCCCCAAAGGGGGTGGCTGTGTAATTTGGGGTGTCCCTATGGTGGTGACAGCCCTTCCCTGCAGCTCTCCCAGCTCTCAGCTGAGGCTCTGGCTCCCTCTCCTGACACCTTTTACTGGTCCAGCCATCCTCCAAAAGCTGGTGGGGAAGGCACTGGGATTGCTTTCTTTGCTTTTTTTTTTTTTTTTTTGGTTCATCAAGTGCATGAACAAAACCTCCAAGTGGTTCAGGCATCCCCAAAATCCAGCTGTGGAGATGATTCATCCACAGAAACTTCTGAAGGAATACTTGGGTGGCATGTGCTTCAACAGTTCTTCCAGACAACACTATTAGGACCAAATCAAAGCACCACCAGCACTGTGCCAATCATGGCCTTGCAGATTTGGGACACATCCCCAAGACCTCCAGTGAGCATCTCCCATGTCCGTCTCGTCCCAGTGCATCTGTGTTTTCACCTGGGAGAGATCCTCTTGCTTTCTCTAAGCCCTGATGTCCACGGATCTCTCCTGGGATGGGTTTCACAGCCTCCTAATTCCATCACAATCCGTGCCAGGCCACCTGCAGCTCATCGTTGGGATCTCTGAGTTGAGGAAGATGGAAGCTGGAGAGCAGCGGCAGCGATGAGCCAGAGAAGGGAACATCCCTGAGCCAAGCCTGGGGCCCAGTGGGAAGGTATCCTGAATGAGGTTTAGGAGAGGGACGAGGCATCATGAGGATAAACATGTCTAAGCAGGAATCAGTAGACCCAGGAGCAAGGAAAGCCTTCTGGAGAGAAAAAAATTACCTTGCAAGGCTGTGCTTGGCCCGCTCCTGACCAGGCTGGTCCCCTCCAGGGGTGACAACAGCAATGCAGGGCTCAGTCCTCCCCTTGTCCTTGTCCTGGATGTCCTCTGCCCCCAGTCCTGCTCCTCCGGCGGGCTCCAGGTTGCACCAGTAGATGGCAAGAGGAGCCCACATTTTGGGGTGGAAACAACCACGAGTCAGAGAGAGACCTGGGAGCCACCTGTGCCAGGCTGGGACTTCTCTTGTGTCTGACGCGGGGTTCAGCTCAGCCCGTGGCATCTCCCTCTCGCTCCTTCCAGCTGCTCCTGCCTCACATTTTCTACATAGTTGGCACTTTTTGTCTCTCCAGCTCTCGGTGCTGCCCGGCTGAAGTAAATTATGGGATGGAATGATTGCTAGGTAAGGGCTGTCGGGCAAACGGAATAACACTCAGGCACACAGTGCTTCATTCCCTTGGGAAGCAGGCTGCAAAATGCCTGTGGCACGGGAGCTTGGGGAAGAGCAAAGTGGATGGCCAGATTTCAAGACTTTTTAGAAAGAAAATTAAAAAGCACTGCTGGTCCCGTGCATTCTGTCCCAGGAGGTCACCTGGTTGTGTTCCTTGCCTGAATCTGGACTTCTCAGGAGACATTCGGTTCCCACCCCACCACTTCCCATTTTTAATACCCCTGGGATTTATTTCAAGGAGCGTTTTTCTCTCTCTCCATAAGCCTCCCATCCCGGCCTCCTGCTTATTCTGTGATTCTGTAATGCTGTGATTCTATGATTCATGATTCTGTGATACTATGATTCCATTATTTTGTGATTCTATGATTCCATGAGAATAGTGACATAGCGGAGGAGGGGAGAGCTGGTTTCACTTGAACATGTGTATCCCAGTTGTGCATAACCACTGTTTTCCCTTAGAAATACAAAACAATCAATGAAACAAAATCCAGTATTTGGGGAGTTTTGAATCATCAGCCCCTGCTGATGTCATCATGCACAAGCTCTTCAAAATCCAGGGCTCAGAGGAGAGAGGAGGTGGCAATGCAAAGCAGCTTTTTGGCCTGGACTTAATGTGTGAGGATGGAGAATCCTCTACCTTTCCACTTTTCCAAAATCATTCTTTGGTAATTTTTCTGGAGTTCAGAAGAAACCTGGAGCAGATGTTCCTCTGACACCAAGCTTGGCCATGGAAAAAACCTTTCAGAGAGTCACAAAATAGTTTGGATCAGAATGGACCTTAAAGACCGTCAGTTCCACCTCCCTTCCATGGGCAGGGACACCTGCCACTAGACCAGGTTGCTCCAAGCCCCGTCCAACCTGGCCTTGGACACTTCCAGGGATGGGGCAGTCACAGCTTCTCTGGGCAACCTGTGCCAGGGCCTCCCCACCCTCACAGTAAGGAATTTCTTCCTAATCTCTCATCTAAACCTACTCTCTTTCAGTTTGAAGCCATTCCCCCTTATCCTGTCCCTCCAGGCTCTTGTTCCAAGTCCCTCTCCAGCTCTCCTGGAGCCCCTTTAGGCACTGGAAGGGGCTCTCAGGTCTCCCTGGAGCCTTCTCTTCTCCAAGTGAACACCCCCAGCTCTCCCAGCCTGGCTCCAGAGCAGAGGGGCTCCAGCTCTGGAGCATCTTCTTTCCAAAGGCTTCTCCTGCTCCAGCAGTGTTGCCTGCCCCAAGCACACCCCAAATTGGTGCCATCCCTGAACACCCAAAGCGTCTTCCACGCCCAGAGCAGAGCAGCATCCACCACCTCCACTCCAGACAAATCAGCACCAGTTAATTAATGGCTTCTGGGGAGAGGACAAGTTAAGCCTTAAATTAAACTTTCCACTTCAACAGGCACCTCAGCAGGATGGAGACCCCTGCCCTGGCCAGATGACGAATAAAGCTGTGACTGCCTCCATGTGCCTTGGAAGAGATGGAGACGCAGGTTCTGGTGGCATGGCAGGTGGCTGCCATGGGAAGGGATTTGGGAACTGGCACAAGCCTCCAGCTCAGCAAATATCTGATCACCAGCCATGGGGAAAAAGCCATCATTAAAAAGCAACAGCCAGAGCAATGAGTGGAATCTTCTTGGCAGCAATGGAAGAGTGTTGGAAGAGCACCCATGCTTTGAGCTCTGCCATTGTGAGCGGCACTGCTGTCACTGCTTCATCATCACTGCATTCAGAGTTTAAACAGGGCCTGAAAACTGAACTAAGACCTTTCAAACTGACAGAGGGAAGGGTTAGATGGGATATTAGGATGTTAGAAATGTTCCCCTGTGAGGGTGGTGAGGCCCTGGCACAGGTTGCCCAGAGAAGCTGTGGCGGCCCCATCCCTGGAAGTGTCCCAGGCCAGGTTGGACGGGGCTTGGAGCAAGCTGGGATAGTGGGAGGTGTCCCTGCCCATGGCAGGGGATGGAATGAGATGAGTTTAAGGTCCCTTCCAGCTCTAATCACTCAATTCTATTATTTTTATGGGGTTTTTCATTAAATTACAATTTTTAAAAATTTGCCTCCAGCAAACAGCTTCGGGGCCGTGCACTGGGGCCCCTCCTTGGATTCCCAGCCCAGCATTGCCTTTCTCCTCCTGTGCACAGCGAAACTGCCCTTCCCCAGCACACCCCCCTCACTCCACGGCCGCAGCTCTGCTGTAATCCCCGGAGAACCCAAACCTCCCCAGACTGCCCCGTGCCCTTGCACAGACCCGTTGTCTGGAGGGGGCCACGGCGCATCCCCAGTGACCGAGGTGCCACCGAGGTGCCACCATTCCCACGCAGTGCAGACCCTGATGTCCTGAGTCTCCTGCCAGCTGAGCTCCTGGGGTCACTGCCAGGCCTACGTGCCCAGGGACGGGTGGGAAATGTCCCCTGTGTCCCCCAAAGGCTCAGCATTATCTCAGGCGAGCGGCCTGGCTGCTGTTGCCAGGCGGGAGGGCTGGAGGTGGAAAATCTGCTCCTGGCACTGATCCCGGGACACGCTGCCAGCAGAGCAAACACCCCCGGGCAGCCCGGGGTCATCGGCACTCAAACATCTGCTCTGTCATCCACGGTGTGTCCAGAGAGACCCTGCTGCTCTTGTGCAATGGATGGGGCAGCCTTTCCACCCAGGAGGGCTGAGGGTCGGATGGATGGATGGATGGACAGATGGATGGATGGATGGATGGATAGATGGATGGAGAAATAAAGGTGTTCCTGTTTTCTTGGCAGCTCCTCAGCCAGACGGCGAAGAGAGCAGCTGAGCAAATGTCTGGGTGGACCCTGTGCCCTTCTTAGGGCTTTGCAAGTCCCCCCCTTCCATGGAGGAAGAAATACTCATGGAGAAGTGAGAGAAAGTGGTGGGATCGAGGCGTGGGTCAAGGGACTTGTGGGGGGAACCAGAAGATCCTTCACAACATGGTTTGGTGGGAATGGTGCTGTTCAGGCAAAGGTTGGACATGATGACCTGATGAGGTCTTTTCCCACTTAATGAAGCTCACATTCTGTTCTCTGTTTCTGTGATCATCCTGGGCTTGGACGAGCAGGACCTGCACCTCACTGACTCCTCCTGCTGCCCTCAGTTCTGGCAAATATGGCTCTTACCTGACTGGGAATTACTTTTATTTGTTGTATATGTCAGCTTCCACACCACCTTCAAGTGGGGAAAACATTGCAGGAGGAACTGGGGTTATTCCCAGTTTCCAGAGCACATTTGCCTTCAACAAGGCCAAATGTGACATCTCTTGGTCCCTGGCACGACTTCAGACCTGCTTAACCCACACAAAACCATGGAAAAAACACACAGATGTGGAAGGAGGAGAGATGACATAAGAAAGGAGTAATATGAAGAAAGGGAAATTGCTCATTTATTGACCTTTCCTCCCTCTAAATTCCCCAAAGGTAAGTGCAACTGGAAAGAGTGTGGAGGGATGTGTGTGTCCCCCATGATGGGATTGGATTCAGGCAGAGGAAGAGGGCATCTATTTGCAAAAGAAACATTTTTAATTTTGTTATTAGACACCCACATCAATCAGCTGCAAGACACAAATCCACACCAACCCGAGTTTCCCTATTGCTGGAGCTCACTTATCCCATGAAACAGCATCCTTGGAGTGGTGTTTGTGTGTAGCCAAACACACTCAGATGCTCTGTGATGAGCTTCCTATAAGACACTCCACAAAAAATGTCATTTTAGCACTTTATCACAATTTAGGAAATGCTGGCAAGACATATCTGAGCCATAGCAGTGTAATTCCTTTTACCAAAGGAATGTTGCAGTGGATATAGTGAATCTATAGTGAATACACTGATCACACTAAATTAAGCAAGGTAATAAGATAATGTATTACTATAAATAAAATAGTAATAAAATATTAAAATGTTACACTTTTAAAAATTAATTACATCTTTTTGAGCTCATACAGTTCATATTCAATTCCAAAAGATCAATTTCTCCTTAAAATTACAAGGATTAGAAAGGCAAGGATTGTTCCTAAAACTCGTATGAGAGTCTCTCAGAATCACAAGACTCCAGGAGGAAGAGCATTAAAAATGCACCAAATCTGGTGAATTTTGGGCGGTGTTGGTTGAAGGGGACGAACTCTGGACTCTGCCTTCTCTCCTCTGACTCGTTCCTTTCGCAACAGCTCTGCTGGTGGTGGATTTTTAACCTGGAATTGTGGAAAGGCTGGAGAGATGAAGGACCTGTTGCATCACACAGGTGAAGTGACATCACCCTCCCACAGTGCCCCGGTCTCACCAAAAAACCATCGGCTCAGGGTGGCCTTGGGGCTGGGTGTGCCTTGCCAAGAGCCTCCTCTTTTTAGGGTTGGTCTAAAGCTCATCCCACACATCCAGGAACAGTCAATGGCCTCATTGCAGGAGGGAAGTTCCTGGGCATGCATTCATCCTGCCAGGAATGTGGTCCCAGCACTTTCCCCTGGACAAGGACCAGGAACAAAGGCAGGGATGTGCTGAGCAACCAGTGGCAAGGTGGAGGTCACACTTGTTGAACTGAAGAGGGACAGGGGACATATGATTTGATTATGGAAAGATATCCAAGAGCCTCCTCATGCTTCTTCCCAAGCGTGCCTGGATGTCCAAGCCCCAGGTCCGTGGTGGAAAGGGAGGCTGGAGATCTTGGTGTGGGATTCCCATGGGATCGGGTTAACCTGGGCCCTCTCTGGCTGGCACAGCCTTGCAGTAGCCATATATTGAATTAATTTGCCATCCCTAACAGGATCACTGCCTCAAAGTTTCCTGCTGGGTATGGTTCTTCTTCTGGGCTAATCCCTAAACTATTTTCAGGGATGGAATTGGCAGGTAAAGTGAGAACAGGCAACAGATGTAATCTGGGTATAACTGTGCTGTTCCCTGCCAGTCCCAAATCCCTTCCTGCCTCAAACCTCACTCCCAAAGGATTTGTGCAAGGATTTGGACCCTCAGCTGCTTTCCCCTTCAGAACAATGACAGATGGTGTCAACCAAAGCCATGGATCCAAGGACATCCACAACCAGTACCGGCTGGGAGCTCACACATGTGAAGGGTCTCATTTGCTTCCCTGGGAAAGTTTGGCTGGGAAAATCTGAGGTTGTTTAAATGTGGGCTAAGAAATAATCTCTCCAGAGTCTGTTTTCCATTCAATTTTCCATTCACCTGAGGAACAGTTCCATAGAAACATGGAATCTCAGAATGGTTTGGTTATAAGGGACCTTAAACACCATCTCCTTCCATCCCCTTTGCCATGGGCAGGGACATCTTCCATTATCCCAGGTTGCTCCAAGCCCTGTCCAGCCTGGCCTTGGACACTTCCAGGGATGGGGCAGCCACAACTTCTCTGGGCAACCTGTGCCAGGGCCTCCCCACCCTCACAGGGAAAAATTCTCCCTTGTCCTGTCACTCCAGGGCCTTGCCCAAGGTCCCTCTCCAGCTCTCTTGGAGCCCCTTTAGGCGCTGGAAGGAGTTCTAAGGTCTCTCTGGAGTCTTCAATTCTCCAGGCTGAAATATCAGAGCTCTGCTTGAGTTCAGACGAAATTTTGTCCTGCACTTAAGAACTTTTCTACTGTGGGGACCCATCTGAGATGGGGGGAGAGGGTGCAAGATTGTGCAGATGGCACTCAGCTGTTACACTTCTTTGTCAAAAAGTTTAAATCCCCTCAAAACTGAACACTAACCTGTGTGTTGCACCTTCTCAGGAGCTCCAAGAGGCCGCACAAGGACTATAGAAAATACATCCACTGGAAGGTGTCAGATGCGCAGAAGCAACCCCTGGGTGAGGGTGGATATGGCTGTGCTGGACAACATTCCAGTGCTAAACTGGAAGTCAGTTTTACCAAACTATTAGCTTGTGCCCTCAGAAATGCACAGATAGTCACTACCAGCTTGAAAGAAAGCAACCTGAACTGCTCCCAGCTGCAGAATCAGGGGCAGGAAAATATCCTAAACTACTCCCAGCTGCAGAATCAGTGGTAGGAAGCAACTTTCTTTCCTGGTTGAGCAATGCCCACTCCAGATAAAGTTCCGTAATGGCACTGCTGAAGAATAAATGTGTTTTGAATTGTGTCTCCACAGCCGTGTGTGCCAACTCTTAGCTGCTCTGTGTCATCCCAGTCATCCTTAAATCCCTGGGTTTGTTCCAGAAGCTGCCCCCTCCCTGCCCCTCAGCCCCAGCATGCCACAGGCACTCAGCCCCACGGGGAATTCAGGATCACATACAGTTATGGTATGAAGTCAAAAATAGCCTGGAGAGCATTTGTCTGGCCTGAGGCTCCAGCAGAAGGGCAAATGCCAGCTAATGTTCACCTAAAATAGACACAGCCTGCCGGGAGGGGGTCAGGAAAGCCTCCAACCCTGACTGAAACACAGAGTGTGATGAGGGGGCTGCAGGATAGGGATCCCAGCCTCTGGATTTTGCTCTCTTCACCTCTCTGGGTTCAGTTTCTCCTCCCTGGAGGAACACAGAGCTCCCAACAAATGGTGTTAGAGCTTGATTCCATCCTGAGGAGAAGCAGGAGGGTTTTGCAAAAGCGCAGGATTTAATCACCCACATCCCTCACATCTTTCCACTGAGGGAAGGAGAATCCTCCTCTTCCTGCACCGGTCTGATGCCTTAAGCAGCCAAGAAGAGAAAGCTCCAAGCTCTATCCAGCCTGGCCTTAAACAATTCCAGGGAGGGGGAGTCCACAACCTCCCTGAGCAACTTGTGCCAGCACCTCACCATCTTCACAGGGAAGAATTTCTTCCTAATATCCAATCTAGCCCCGCCCTCCTTCAGTTTAAGGCCATCCCCCCTTGTCCTGTCACTCCATCCCTTGTCCCAAGTCCCTCTCCAGCTCTCCTGGAGCCCCTTTAGGCACTGGAAGGGGCCCTGAGGTCTCCCTGGAGCTTTCTCTTCTCCAGGTGAACACCCCCAGCTCTCCCAGCCTGGCTCCAGCTGCAGCAGCTCTGGATGCAGCCCCATCACCTCTGGCACTTCTGAAAGCCAGACTGGGCATGTGTCAAACAGGACTCGACAAGATCCAAACTAAGGATCAAAGGGAAGCAGCTGGGAAGAGCCTGCTGCTGCAACACCCTCCCATTCCACAAGAACAATGGTCACATTAGTCACTAACTCATGGTCAAGAGGAGTGTTCTCCAGTAGAGGTTCCCATCATTAGACAGTTGAGGCGTAGGAGGAGGGAAAGGCCCTGTTTAACCTGCAGGGAGGGTTTATCCCTGGATTCCGGAGGCAGGGTGGGTCTGTGGTGAGTTAGGAGCACGCTCTTCTCACTCATCCCTGCACAAGCTTCTGCTGCTGCCCCACGGGCTGGTTGTGCAACAGCTGAGACAGGACCTGCACAGACACAGCAACAAGGACCCAGCAGGGCCTCACCAACCCCACAGGGAACAATTCCTTCCCAATATCCCATCCAACCCTGCCCTCTGGCAGTTTGAAGCCACTGCCCCTTGTCCTGTCCCTCCAGGCCCTTGTCCCAAGTCCCTCTCCAGCTCCCTCGGAGCCCTCAGCACTGACCAGGATCCCTCAGCACTGCTCTCACCAGCTCTAACCAAGGATGACAAACCAAGGATCCATCTGCATAGGATTTTATTAAAGTAGGCATCATCCACAACTTAACAATATTTGAAAAAATATTCTTAACAACTTTATTCTTTTTCCTGAATAGGTAATTTAACAGCCACAGTGCTCAAGTGTCATGAGGGAAGTCCCCGCCCAGAAGCCAAACTTCAATCTGGTAGCAAAAGGTAGACATTTTGTACCACATCAAGTTGGTTTAATACAGAAAAAAACTGTAACATCATTACAAGTTAATGTGGAAGACATGGGGAAAAAAAAAAAGAATAATTGGTCACATTGAAAACAAGAATTTCAAACAGGACTCAGTGCTTACAGACACATTTACTGACATTCCCTGATTATCAACAGTTACCTCCAGGCCACACTCTACTGGAACATGGTTTATTCCAGATTTTGAAAAATTTTAGTCACTTAAATGGCTGTTCCTAAATAAAGTCAGCAACATTTTGCAGGAAAAAAAAAAAAAGCTGTTCAAAATGCCATAGGTTTGAATTTCACCTTTGCTGTAACAACTTTTCCAAGGCTTTTGTGTAATTCCACCACCAAGGACAGAAGAAAGAACATTCCTGCTCCTCACTCTTGTTAGCTCCAGTTAAACTGGAGCGTGGAACAAGGGTGAGGGGATTAGACCCCGTGAGAGAGTGACGTAAGGAAATGGAGTGAGACCCATCAACAACTCTTTATTTCACACTTCTCGTGGAACAGAGGCAATGAGGAATGGACAAGACACTTCAGCTCCTGTCAAGCCCTTCATGTGACGGCTCCAGTTCCCTGGGAGATAATCCAGTTCGGATCCAATCCCTTTGGGCAGGGCAGAGGACAAACCCCAGCCAGTCTCTCCTTGCAGGGTGTGAAGGGAGCGCCGACTTCACCGGCCCATTGGGCCAAAAATTACACTTGAGCTACGTGAAGTCACAACAGTGGCCAAAGTCCAAAAACTTGTCTTTTCAGCAACATAAACAATATAAAAATGTTTCAATAACAGGCCACGCCCTCTGAGTTTAAATACTGGGGAAATTCCTACTTTGCCGACAGATGAAAAGAGAAGGTAAGTACAAAACCAAGAGATACAAGTGTAACAAATGTTTAAAATAACTGGATTTCACCACAGAATCTTCAATTGAAGGTTACTTTTGTGAGGAAACATATTCCCTGCAGGAGACTCCTTCACAGAGAGACAAAAATCTGACCATGGCAGGGTTACAGAGAACGCAACAGACTCACAGCCACCAAAGCACCATCACAGAAAACAGAGCAAACTAGATGTAGGCAAAACAAAAACCAACCCAAAAAACAACAAAAAAAATCTGAATGTGTTTACCTACTCACACGATTGGAGTATACAAGGCAAAACAGAAGAAAAACAAACAAGAAAAAGGAGAGCTTCCTATAGGGAATTTCCAGTCATTTTGAAAATGAAAGATATTTTTTCTTTGAAAAAAAATAAAATCCAAAGCTCCCAGAGGCTGTTTTTCAGCTGGAGTAGCTGACAGCTCAGACTCACATCCATGGAAACTGGTATTTTACCTAAAATGACTTTCCTGTATCTCCAGTTTGTCATTTCCTGAAGTCTCCTAAGTAGCTTTTGAACTGACATCTCTTCCTCTCTTGCATCTACTAAAACTCCCTTGTTCATCCCAGAATCTCCCGTGCATGAAACTCAACGAGCAGAACAGCCCTTAGCTGCAGCTAGAAGATGGTTTCAGCTTCTGGATCCCTCTCTGAAGAATAAAAGGGCATGAGTTACACATCAACAGCATCCACAAACACAGTGCACGTGGAAAATGGGCTGAACATGAAAGATTTCAAAGGCTGACCCAACTCTACCGCAAGGCTCCATCCTCAGCCCACCTTTAAACTTGCTCCAGGCAGTCTGTCATCGTGCAGGCACAGCAAACAACTGGGAGAACCAAAAGTACTGCTAATAAACCCAGACAGGGGCTTGGCCTTCCTGAAATCCCACCCAGACTCACATCCATGGAACAGATCTTCGGATTTCAGCTCTCCCTCCGAGATTGCGCTGAAGGCAGCAGCACTTGCAGAGAACAGGACAAAGCTTAGCTTGTAAACCCTGGTTTTTTAAAGCATCAGGAGAATTCAAGTCCTATTCCACTTCACATTTACAAGCAGCATTAGAGAAGAATGCTACTCTGTTTACCCTACGTATAGAAAAGTGTATGCTTAGACAGCACTAAATATAAATAGGAACTATCGACCAAAGTTTGATTTCAAACTAGAATTGCAACGACCCCCTGCAATTTGGAAACATGAAGTAGCTCTTTTGATGTCTCTTTTGTAAGCAAAGAGTAGAAAGGATCTTATCTTACTAACATCCTCCACCAGGAAAATGAAAAACCTATCGTTAACTTTTCGTGATATGCCTGAAACGCCAGGTGGGACAGTGCTATCCCAAGTTGTTTGCCAAGGAAGAGGCAGGAATGATTGGAGAGCCATCAGCCAGGAGTAAGTGTGCTTTTTTGGTGTGTTTTTCTAAGTGTGAAATTTCAAGAATTCTGTGTTTGTCATCAGTGCTGTTTTTGGAGCCAGCACCCAGTGATGCTGTCTATCTAAAGGACATTTCAGCTACAGGATGTTTCTGCCCAACTCTGTTGCTACTTACGAAAATTAGTAACTGACATGCTCTAAGACTCAGAAAATTAGAAACTAAATTTAGCCATTTCTTCCTGGTCCTCTGTGGAAATCTGGAAACATCTGAAAGCATTTCAGTTAGCTTGAGCAATCCTGGAGTCAGACCCAAGGTAGCTAAACATCGTGGTCACCAACTCAGGGAGATCATAATCGTGTTTCCAACCCCAATCCCTCCGGGCGTTGCTGTCGTCGAAGTTCATGGGCCAGCTGTCAGCTGCAGGGAAAAAAAAAAAAGAACCAAGAAACGTGAGGTTTTGGAAAAAGTTCTTGAAACTTTGAGCTGTTTCATCACTGGCCATTTGAACTACTAAAGTTGAATTTCGAACCATAAGACTTGAACTGCACAGGAGCAATTTGTAAGTGCCTAAAAGGAAAAGAGGTTTTATTTCGCCCTTGGTGGATCACAGTCTGATGTTTTTTCTTACCTGCTGCCAGGGAAGATACTAACCTATGGCCTGCCTGACTTGATCCACGTTGTAGGTCACCTGGAGCTCAGGGACGTACTTCTGCACCTCCTGTGCCAGCTCCTCAGGAGTGAAGCTCATGGCACTGATGTTGTACGTCCTCATGGTCAGGGCTTCTGCAGGGGCCTCCATGACCTCGAGCGTGGCCTTCAGACAGTCATCGATGTACATCATGGGGAGCCGGGTGTCTGGCTTCAGGTAGCACTTAAATTTGCCAGTCTTTATGGCATCGTGGAAAATCTGGACAGCATAATCTGTGCAAGAGAGCAATGGATGTGTATTATCTGCATTGTGCACTTCATGACAGCCGACAATCCTCAGACCACCCCCAAAGTCTCCTGTCTAAAATCCGGCAGCAGGGCTGTGTGTAATTCGTCATAAGATTCCAGAATGGCTTGGGTTGGAAGGGACCTTAAAGACCATCCAAGTCCAACCCTCCTGCCATGGACAGGGATGCCATTCACTATCCCAGGTTGCTCCAAGCCCCTTCCAACCCAGCCTTGGACACTTCCAGGGATGGGGAAGCCACAGCTTCGCTGGGTAGCCTGTGCCAGGGCCTCCCCACCCTCACAGGCAGGAATTTCTTCCCAAAATCCCATCTAACCAGTGTGAGGCCATTCTCCCTTGTCCTGTCACTCCATGTCCTCGTGGAAACTCCTCCCCAGCCTTCTCATCATGCACCAGTCACTCACCAGTTGTTCCCCCTCCAGGCTGGGAGTCAGCAGAGATAATTCCTGGGTACCTGAGGCAGCGGAAGTCCAGGCCATACCGGTAATGGTAGTACTGGGGAGGGGAGAAACACAGAGTTACACACCAAGAGCTGACCACACACCCACTGATCTAACAGGAAAAATCTGCCACAGGATGAACCTCCAGGCTGTAGCTGTCCCACAACAGGGACGAAATAAAAGGAAGCACTGAACAGCCCCCATTCCCTGCCTGGGAGCTGATCTCCCTGGTTGCCCTTTCCCAGCTCACATCCACACCAGGAGATGTGGATTCTCGACATGGATTGGCTACTCACACAGGGTCTAGATCTGGTGCTCATAAACTGAGCATTCCTAAGTTTGCAAGACTTTTCAGGATAATACAATCCTCAGATCTATGTGAAAAAACTCTATAAAAATACCAGCTTTAAAAATGTTGTTTATAAATAACTACAGAGCCAAATGAGAAGTTGTGTATGTGCAGACTCTCATGGCTTTGACTTTAAGGTCAGATGTTTGCCAGCTTCCAATTCTATGTGCTTTTCCCAACAAAACTCTAAAAGACATTTGACCTTAAAGAGCTGCCTCAGACTATTGTTGAGTACTAAAATCTGAAGGAAGGAAAGAATGGGGAAAAGAATGGTGCAGTTAATGAAGATGAAATCATAGAATCATGGAACAGTCTGGATTGGAAGAGGCCTTAAAAACATCTCATTCCAACTCCCTGCCATGGACAGGGACACCTTCCACTATCCCAGGTTGCTCCAAGCCCTGTCCAACCTGGCCTTGGATACTTCCAGGAATGGGCAGCCACAGCTTCTCTGGGCAACCTGTGCCAGTGGAGTTCTCCCAGAACGTTTAGGAAATGAATAAAATAAAAAATTCTCACTTCTCCCATGAGCTCGGCATGGACCTTGGAGACTCCATAGATTGTCCTTGGTCTCTGAATGCAAAGATCAGGAGTTGGATCTCGAGGAGAGGTGGGTCCAAAGGCTCCAATAGTGCTTGGCACAAAGAGCCTCAAATTATGCTCAGCTGCAATATCCAGAACATTGTGTAAACCTGGAAAAAGAAACCCCAACAGGATTCATCAGAACATATCCTCCACTTTCTCAAGCCATTGCAGGAATTACAGAATATCCCCAGTTGGAAGGGACCCACAAGGATCACTGAGTCCAGCTGAAGTTGCTGCACAGACACCCCAACAATCCCTCCCTGTGCCTGAGAGCGTTGTCCACAGGCTCCTGGAGCTCTGGCAGCCTTGGGGCCGTGCCCATTCCCTGGGGAGCCTGTTCAGTGCCCCACCACCCGCTGGGGGAGGAACCTTTTCCTGATGTCCGTCCTAACCCTCCCCTGACCCAGTTTTATGCACTGAAACCCACCACATACCAGTGATATTTACAGCTCTGGCCAGGGGGACATTGGCTTCTCCCACAGCACTGAGCAAAGCACTGTAGTGGAACAGCCACGTGATCCGATTGTTCACCACAATCTCCCTCAAATTCTTGTAGTCCAAGATATCCGCGAAGATAAAAGGACCTAGAGGAGGTGGAACCAGTGGGAAATTGACTGCCAAGAATGGATGCAAGGAAAGGTTCTGCATGAAACTCAGGCTGCTGCTTCTACCACCCAAATACAGCACTAAACAGTCATGGCGGGGAAAAACTTCTGCAAGTTTCTCGTGAAAATCAAAGAATCTAAAATCCTACTCTACATCCGTCTGATCATAAAAATTCCCTGAGCAGGAAAAAACAATGAACAAGTTTCATTGCCAACTTGTTCCCTCCGAAAGAATAAAAGCATCTCTTTTTACAGCAGGAGCACACTGTGCCACAAGTAGTTATTCTGGTCAACAAAGTGGCAAAGCAACAGTGAAAAAATGCAAAAAAAAAAAAATTTAGGAAAAGGGAATAATACAAGAAATCAACATCTTGGCAAGATTTCAAGCAGGAAGGCATTATGCAGGAGGTTTGAACAGCAGCTTGTCAGTGTAATCCACTTATCACTTTGATAATTAGTTTATGAACATCAGAGATAAAGTCAAGACTTTTTTTTCCATGTGCTTCCCCAGTCACTTACCACTGTAAAAAACATTATCTGCAGGCTTTCTAATGTCAGACAAGATCACATTGTTCTTTCCAAAGCGTTTCCTGTGTAAAAATACCCACATGGAACAGTGAGAGCACAGCTTTTTGAGATAATCCATCAGTTGCTACCTTGCTATTTTGTTTTGCAGGAGCGGTATCGGAGGAACAATCATTTCCACAATAAAATCAGTTATGGCACTAAACACAAAAAACCAACAACTCTTTAAATGTCAATATAGCATCTTAAAAAGTGAATAAAATACTTCCAGTAGCAGTCAAGGACTGCATAAGGATAGAGAAATCTTCTAGAAAGTGAAAATATGTTGAGAAGAGAGACTTTCTTACCCTTTTCTTACTGAAATTTTTACCCAGAGATAATTTACTCTGCTGCAGACAACAAAAAGCCACTGGACTTGTAATTGCAGCTACTTTTATATCAACAAAGCAAATAAAAGAGAGAAATTGTATCCTTGTGTCCAGCTAATCAACACAAGGCTGTCACAGTCTGAGGGCACTGGAGCACATTCCGGCCTCCCATTATTTGGATGGTTTTTAAATATATCATAAAAATAGCAGAAAACATTCAAACTGCAACAGTGTTGAGTGCAGTGAGTCTGCTCACTTTTGGTCTTAGTCCAAATCCCCTCCAGCAAAGACTGCGTAAATGATACCCTGGAGCTGAGCAGGTGTGGATATGGACAAGGACATGGATCCAGGAGAGCTCTTGGAGCATTTCACATTTCTTGAAAAGATTTCATGGAAAAAACGAGGTAACTGTGTGTGTGAGGTGGGGGAACAGGGAAAGGAAAAAAAAGAAAAGGAAAACTGAGGGTTCAGACTCTGAATACTTCCATTTAACTGGAAGCAAATAACTCAGCAGACAGTCCCTTAGACAAAATTATGTTATTTTGGGAATCGTAACCAATGTACACACAGGAAGGACATCAGTAACCCACAGCAAGCACAGGAGTGAAAAATAAAAAGATGGTCAAAATTTAATCATAGCAACATTAAGAATGATAGAATCATTAAGAAAAAGACCTTTACGACCATCAAGTCCAACCATTAAAGTTATTTACAAAGTTAAGAGGCAAAAGTAGAATTTGAAAAATAGGATTCTTCTATGGACAACTTTCCAGACAACTATTGCTCCTAGAAGTGATGGTTAAAGCTTGAATTCCTCACTAATAGAAAGCCAGGGAATCATGACATACCTCAGAAGCTTTGCAAGTCCCACCCCGAGCTGGCCAAGACCACCTAAGAGACAAATATCAGAGGAAAAGGGGTGTTAAAATACAGAATTTCATTATTATACATATCACATTGGAAATTAGTACTGTTTTTCTCAGCAAGTCAGAAAGCTGTTACATTGTTTTCGCAAGGAACTGGTTTTAGAAGAGTGCTGGAATTAAAAAAGTAGGAAAGTTCAGGTGGGACTCCGATCTTATTGCCCTATGGGAAAGATCACCACCATTCCAGAATATCTGGGGTGTTTTTGCTTCCAGAATTCTGCTCTCTGGGGAGGGAGGAGAGCAGTGGGGGGCCCAACTGAGAAGCAGGAACGCAGTTGTGACAGGAATGCTGACCTGTGATTAGCACCCGAGGATGATCCGACTCGGAAAACGTCACCGAGTGGAAACCGGCGTCGGAGGCCACCTGGCGTGGGGAGACTCCGATGCATCGGACGGGCACGATGGAAATCCCACAGCCACAGCCGGAGCTCTGGAGCAGCTGGCTGGCAGCTCTGCCCAGGTTCCTGACGATTGGCATCTTCCCCCTTCAGATGTGCTGAGAGGACGAGAGAAAAGATGAGTCACGAGTGACTCAAGCCCTCTAAACGGCTTTTAAACACTCCCCGAGAAAACTCTGCAGGGATCCAGAGGAATCTGATGCCATCCAAGGGCTGGGGGATGCGCCAACCGAGAGCCACGTCTGCTGAAAGCAGCCTGGGAAGTAACACGAGTAGAGGTAATGTATTCCCTGGAGCGAGCTCGTGGAAATAGCCACGGTACAGAAAAACGGACAGCGAGAACACAGTTCAAGTTTAAGCTTTAAAAAAAAACTAAACAAAAACTAGAAACTGTGATTTCAAGCACAAATACAGAATAAAACTAAGCGGCGGTGATCCCACATTTGGGGTGAAAGTTTTGCAGGCTGCCGTGAATAAGCAAAACTCCTCAGGGATTGCATCAGCAAGAGCAGCTGAGCCAATGGCGGCAGCAGCAAATCTCTTTAAAAAAAGGGAGATTTGCTCCAAGTTAACACTCATGATGGACAGTACCCAGAAAGCAAACAGAGGAGTGGCAGGGTTTAGCCAGGGCTCAGGAAAGTATCCTAATTATTTCACATTATAATAAGTCACTCTGGGCTACATTCAAGTTTGGTTTCTTTCTCTCCAAATCTTTCGTATCGGGGAAGGAAATGAAAAGTGCCCCAAATAAATCACACCTGCAGCCACAACTAGAATATGTAAATTCTCAGGTTAAAGCATATTTCACACTTGCCTGATGAGGTTACCCTGTCAACTCCTTTCTTGGGGCATACATTGTAAAAAAGAGAGTCAGGTAGAAGGAAGCTCACAGCAAGAAATTGCAGCAGTTAATTGCTGCAGATGAATTCCAGCTCTTCCAATTGCAGAGAAAAGCAAACAAATGATTAATGTGGGTGTTCCTTTCACTTCTCAGCTCATCTGGCTGAGAACTTTCTGGTACTTGAGGGAGTTTAGCTATTTAAATACAGAAAATTTGCTAAACTACCTACTATTTAATAAGACAGCCCCATAAAAACTGCATTATTTTAAAATATATTTAAACTGATCAAAAAGACTTAGTCTGAGATGCTCAGAGAGGTGATGGAGTCTCCACCCTTGGAAATATTCAAAATCTGTCTGGACACAGATACAGGCAGCCACCTCTCATGATAATCCCTTCCTATTTCAGAATGGAAAAAATCTTCCAGCACTGAGACTCACTGGTCTGTGTCACAAAAATTTCCACTTCAAGTACCTGAAAAGGCATTTTGAGCTCTGCAAAGTACAAACGAAAGTTGGCTGTTACTAAAATTGCCACGCTGGGAACAAGTTGGTTTCTCTATGACCGGATTGTTTTTTTCCAAATGCACCTGGACTGAAACCACAAAGGCTTAAGCTGAGAATTTACTCACAGGCAGACTTAGAACAGTAAATGCATTTTATACCAGACACTGAAACACCCAGGCAGCAGAGCTGCTGCACAAACCCCACCAATTACATTTGTTTCTATTTCAAATACAAAGGGGGGAAAAAAACCAGGTGTGACTGGCTACTAAATTCTCAATTTGCCTATAAATGCACAGATCTACAAAAAAATTAATGTTATGCCTTAAAAACACTTCCCTAAATAGCTAAAGTCAGCCCCAACACAGTGATTAACTTGCAAAAGCCACTCAGACAAAAAAGCCCATTCTGCTAGATCCAAATTTCCCATTTTAAATAACTTCCAGGAGTTATTAACAGCTCTGAACACAAAAAAATATTCATTTAACTCATGTAAAACAACTTAAATTTTTTTGATAGGCTTCTCTTTCTTACTATTCTAAAGAGGAATACTTCTGTTTCATTGGGAACTGAAGAGAAAAAAATTATATATATAACATATATATATAATTTATAGTGGAAGGTGTCCCTGTCCATGGCAGGGGGCTGAAACAGGAAGAGCTTTAAGGTCCCTTTCAAGCCAAACCATTCCGTGATTTCATGATATATTTTCAAGCCCCCCTCCCATATCACCTTGTGAACACTTTCTCAGTCCCTGATTTTACTCATCAACTCAAAGTGATATTAGAAACTGTCAGTAAAATGAGGAAGTTTTATCCTGAAACATCAAAGTTATTTCCCCCACCCCACTAATTTAAATTAATAACCAACGCTGATTTCAAGGATTAGGCAATAGAATTGCTGCTGAAATTTTCCCTCTTCCCTACTCACCTGTCCCTCAGCTGGTGATAAGGCAGAAGCAGAGCAGAGAAGGCAATTTATAGGACACTGCCTCTTTGGAAAGCCAATCAAAACCTGGCAGAAAGTAGGAGTTGTCCCACACCTTAGAAAAAAAAAAAGGAAAAAAAAAACCCTGTGCGTGTGAGAGCAGCAGCAGCCAGGAATATCACTTCGCTCCCTTTTCCTTGATTTTGAAACTCCTGGAAGTTTGGGATAGGCAGGGAGAGGGCTCTGAAGTGCACAAGCAGCTCCTCCAAGTCCCAGAACTACCCAGCCTTGGGTCATTGCTGAAGGGACACACTTTAAACTAATTAGTGGCAGTGCAAAGGATTAGTATAAAGCAAACACGTGTTCCAATGTACAGCAATAATCTGCCTGGGATAGCAGGAAATTTCTGGGGTCTGTAAGAAGATTAAAGCACAGGGAGAGGGAAAAGAGGGAATAAAAAAAAAAAGGAACATTCATAAAATGACATTTAGTGAGTTAACTGCCAGCTGCTGTTCCTCTGCAAGGTTTCCAAGCTGTTACATAAGCAGCAACACCTGTTGCTCACATAAAAGTCAAAAATGTTTATAGAAACCAGTAGTTCTTNAATGACATTTAGTGAGTTAACTGCCAGCTGCTGTTCCTCTGCAAGGTTTCCAAGCTGTTACATAAGCAGCAACACCTGTTGCTCACATAAAAGTCAAAAATGTTTATAGAAACCAGTAGTTCTTATAAATTAGATATTAATAGAACGTCACGGTGATAAGAAAGATAACAAAGTCATGGGTTTGGTCTGGAAAATCCCACTGCAAGATTCAAAGAAAATGGGAGAGAAGGAGGAGAGAGGTCAAAACCAAACCCCAGAGCTCCCACAGGATTTCTGGGGGCCGCACAGCTGCTGGGATGCCACGGGATGCTCCTCCACAGAGCTAAATCAAAGAATCCAAAACTTTCTTCTTTTGAAAAAAATTAAGGAACTCTCTAGGGCACAGGATCTCGCAGATTCCCAACCAAATTCTCGGGCACATGGTCCACACCAGCGCACTGAGCTCCATGTTCTCAACTCACATTTGGCTCCAAACCTCACAGCTTCGGCTTCAGACCTGGAGAAGGGCTTATGCATTGGGAAGCTCCTCTGTTTTTCCAACTGTATCAAGAGCTTGAGGAGAAAGACAACACCTTCCTTGGGCATCCAGAAGATGAAGCACAAGCCACTCCGCCCATGGAAAAGCCTTACACTCCCTGGTGCCCAAGTGCTGCCAAGTGGAAACTCCATCATATCCCTGCATCTGGGAGCACTCAAGCTGCAACAACTAAGGGATACTCTCCGCTCAACCACAACTACTGCTGCCTGGATGCCTGGCCAGCCCAAATCCATCACAATTCCCTGCTGGAAATTCCTCTGGTTCGGAGAGCCCCCAACCTGGGACGCTGTGTCCCTGCCGGTGTCCCCTGGCAGGGGGGATGTGCCAGGGTGTCCAGGCTGGAGCTGTTCTCTCTGGCAGGCAGCTGTTGGCCAAGCTCGGCTGAAATAACCTTGACACACGCACGGCCCCCGCGGCTCCTGTTCCAGGGGTGACGCACGGCTGGGGATGACGCCGAGCCCCTCGCGGAGCCCGCCAAGAGGAGACGTCAGCCTGAGCCACAAGGGACCGGCTGGAAACCTGACCTCAGCCACCAAAAATAAACAAAAAAAAGGGAGATTACACAGCTACTGAACGGTGTGACGCTCCCAGAGCAGATAAGGAAGATTAGTCCAGAAAGTCAAATGCATCCTGGGCTGATCCCACAGCACAGGCAGCAGGGGAGGGGGGGATTCTGCCCCTCTGTCTCATTCAGGTGAGATCCCACCTGCAGAGCTGCCTCCAGCCCTGGGGTCCAACATCAGAAGGGTGTGGAGATACTGGAGAAAGTCCAGAGGAGGCCACAGAGATGCTCTAAGGGTTGGAGCCCCTCTGCTCTGCAGCCAGGCTGGGAGAGTTCATCTGGAGAAGAGAAGGGTCTCCCTGGAGCCCCTTCCAGTGCCTAAAGGGGCTCCAGGAGAGCTGGAGAGGGACTCTGAACAAGGGATGGAATGACAGGACAAAGGGTATTGGCTTTAAACTGAAAGAAAGTAGATCTGCATGAGATATTAAGAAGGAATTCTTCCCTGTGAGGGTGGTAAGGCCCTGGTAAGGCACAGGTTGTCCAGAGAAGCTGTGGCTGCCCCATCCCTAGAAGTGTCCAAGGCCAGGCTGGACAGGGTTTGGAGCAACCTGGGATAATGGAAGGTGTCCCTGCCCATGGCAGGGGTAGGAACGAGGCGATTCTTAAGGTCCCTTTCAACCCAAGCCATTTCCCGATTCCCTGGCTCCACACCCTGCAAAGCCTCCGCAGATGAAGCCCAGGGGCCAGTGCGGGTGATGGGCGCGAACAAAACCCGCCCGCCCGCAGCGAGTCTGTGCCGAGGCACAGAAGAGCCACGAGCTCCAAACCACCGCCCTGGCCCCGGCGGGTCCCCGAAGGGTCCCCAAGGGGTCCGCAAGGGAGGGGACCGCGGGGTGCCGGGGGAAGCAGTCCCTCCCCCGCCTCATTCATTCGGTCACGGTCGGGAGCGGAACCGCCCCGCTCCGCCAAATCCCACCAAACCAGCTCCACAAAGCCCCACGGAGCCGCCGCCGCCGCCCCCCACGG
>WBMZ01004968.1:0-81600 GCA_013400975.1 Atrichornis clamosus
TTTCCTTGGCAGGTATCTGCCTTGCAAACTAAGACACCTGTACTTTCCATGAAAGCCTCTCCATACATCATCCCAAATAATGAACGTGCAGTTTGTAAATCAAGGCTTTTGTGTGGTTCTTTCTTCAGTGTTTTGCAATGGGTCTTCCAAGGACTCCTTTAAAACAAAATAATAACACACCCCATCAAGACAGCAGTTCAGGTTTGCCCAGCAAAGGGTGACCTGGAGAATGTCTCGTAGCACTTGTTGAAAACGGATGTGGATGATGTTATTCTTCACCAAAAAGTACATGAAGTATGCCACGTGGTAAGGTGTGAAACAGACCAAAAAGGCGACCAGGTTTGTCACCACGATCCTCTCTGCTCTGGTGGTGTGTGTTTGGGGGTTCTCTGGGCTTCTGTGCTTTCTCAAGCACCTGACAGTTTGGGCAGTGCAGAAAGTCATGGCTGCCATGCTGCCAAAGAAGATGATCTCCAAGGTGCTGAACAGGCCTGCGTTTTCCCATGTGCTCTTGGAGAAGTTATGGAAGCAGGATGAGATGTTGTGGCCCTTTCCATGCAGTTGGAAAGTAGAGACTGTCCCCACAGAGGTGCCCAGGCAGACGACAGCACAGACCATGGCAGCTTTCTTGATGGATCTCAGGGTAAGAGCCACGAAAGGGTGCCGGATAGCGATGTACCGGTCTATGCAGATGCACAGGGAGATGAGGATGCTGCCATACATGTTCACAAAGTAAAGACTCTCCAGGGTGGAGCAAAACACAGACCCCAAGCTCCATTTGTCCTGAAGGTGGTAGGAAATGATTTTAAAAGGAAGAGTAAACAACAGCAAAGTATCCAGGAATATAAGGGCAATCATGTAGACTGTAGATTCTGACAGCTTCTTAACCTTAAAAAACAGGAACCACAGAGCCATTATGTTGAACAGCAATCCCAAGATAAAAGTGGGGGTGTACATGATGAGCTGGAACAGTTCTACAGTAGCACTGATGTTGCTCTTTCCACAGGTGTCACTCATATCTCCAGGAACGCTGGAAGAGAAGAAAACCACCTTCACCACCAGGAAGGATGAAGATCACACAGAAGACAGAGTGCAAAGGCCAGGGAGGTCTCTACGTGTCTGCAGACTTAGAGATGCTTTTTTTCCCCTCTTGGGCTGCTGTGTCCTGAATTGCAGCTCCCAGGAGCATGGAGCTGCTCAGTGCCAAGGGGTCTTGGGGCAAGGCTGTGCCTCAAGGAGGAGAGGGCTTTCTGGTGTCCAAGCCTCACCTGCACAGTTACCTGTTACCCCACACTGTGCTGTCCTGTAATTTAGGCTAGGCAGAGTACAGATGTGACTGCACCCTCCCCTTGGAGAGGTGCAATCTCTTTGCAGAACCAAGGCAGCAGACCCTGATTTTAGGCTTTCTTGGATTGTGAGGGTGGAGACAATTATTTGGATCGAGTTTCCTGCACCAAACTATCATAAGAGACCTTGGGCAGCCAAGTACATAAGGGTCTCCCGTGTTTATTAACGTGAAGATCCCATATAGTCATTGCCATCTTGCACCCTCTCTCACCACCCCTGGGCAAAGAGGGACTGTGAGCACCTCTGGCCCTTCTACAAGCTGTCTAAAAGCAGCAGGTAGGAAGTTTCAGACAGGCTATTTCTAGCAGAGGTTTTTAGTAAGAGGATGAGATTTTGTCTAAATCAGCCAGACTTACCACAGCAGAGACAGGGGTCTCAGGAAACATGCAGCTGGATTGTCCTCTGCAAAGAGCGGACTAAAAGGGTTGAGGCAGGCACTGTCTGAGCTGGGGTCATGAAGTAATTATCTTCTTTAGAGGAAGGGTGCTGGCTCGATCCTGCTCTCAGACTCTCCTGATAAGGACCGGGAAGGCTATCATTGGTTTCTGCAGTGCTGGAGTCACTTTAAAAATGCAAATGCCCAGGAATACTTGGCCCTTTCCTGCAGCCACTTCTGTGACAGCAAATGTAACCTGTGAATAAAGTCTGTCAGAGATCTTTCTGTCAGCACCTAAAATTACTTTTGCCTGATGCTCTCTAATTCTTTTTACTTCAAACCAGTGTCTTTCCTACACGAGTTGCTGATTTTGGTGTTGTGTTTGTCAAATGGGCAGTCAGAATTTCTGTTCTGCAGATCAAGTCACCCCCTGAGTGTTTCAGAGGTAAGCTCTCCCTGGCTGTGCTTTGAGAGATTAAGATCTCTGAGTGAGATTAGGCTCAGCAAAAAGGAAATTTATTTCTTTGCTCCTTGAGGACACACTAATGGCAGGTAAATGATTCCATAAGTTACTAGCTTGCCACAGAAGTAACAAAAGCTGCACAAACAGCCTCCTTGCAGAGCAGCCCTGCCTGGGAGGTGTGGGGGACAAGGCTGAGTGGGGCACAGCCCTGCCGGCGGCGCCTGCCCTGCTGCTCCCTGCGAGGCACTGAGGCCAGGCTGGGGGGAAATTATGGTATTTCCTCACCCAAATGGCAAAGAACAGGAAAGCCGGAGCTTGTGAAGCGTCTGGGGCTCTGAGAGGCTGGGGAGGAGAAGCACTCCTTGCTAAGCTGCAGGCTGTTCTCTGTCTGGGAGTTAAACCTGCTGGCAGCCACAGGGCTGTAGAGTTTGTTGGGAGCTGACTTTGAACCCCCAAATTCAGGCGGCCCACGACTGGGGAGGGGTTTCACTGATGACCTGAGCACTGATAGTGCCTGGCACAAGAGGGTGACCCAGGCTTGGACACCCACCATGCTGCTCTGCTGCTGAGTCACCTTCACCCAGGGAAGCGCTGTGAGTCTAATGCTGGGAGGGAGCCCGTTATCGAGAACCAAGGGGAGGAAAAGTTAATTAAGGAATTTCTGAGAAGTAATAAATACTGAGTTCTTTACCTCAGTGCCTCTGTAGGAGATTTCATTAGTACTTTCTTTTTCTTCAGACTTGTTTTTAATTTGTTTGATAGTGTGTCTAGGAAATTCTGGGTCTAGAGAAATAGAATTTCAGCTTCTCACCAAGATGTTTAACTAAGAAAATTCTAGTTATGATTAAAAGGAATTTCAGACTGGGGTCTGTCGTGCAGATTTATTAAAAAATAAACAGAAAAAGTATTATTTAAAGCGTAAATGCAAAGGGCAGCTTTGCTCAGTCTTTAAAAGAAGGTAACTATGCTATAAGCAAGGCAAGTTATGTAAAATATACTTAGTTTTCAAATTTTGCGGCAAGAGGAAAGTTTTGAAGGCAAGGTTTCACTATAGTGAAATGTTCTCTCTTGTCATCTTACCTTTGGACCATCTCTTGCTCTGGTTGTTGACTTTCTCTCCTTCTCGACTTGTAGAATTCTGGAGTCTTGTGTTTTCTTTCGAGGCGGTGGAGTGAGCTGTATGCAAAGCAGCTGCTGGTGAGGATCTCAGAAAACATGAAGTGCTGCTGCTTTTTGTTTCATCTCAAATTTCCATTACAACACTGGCCTCCACACACTGTGCCTGCGTGCACGCACTATGTACATAGGATGTCACGCAGCTCATTTGAGGATGTAAATACACGGCTTTGTGGGACTAACATCTCTGTGAGTCACACGGTAACATGAGTTTCCAGTAACACAGAAGGAAAGTCTGGCCCTGCAGACCTTCCTCTGTGTTTTTTATTTTCTACAAATAAAAGGATTTTATTGGTTGTATGTGACATCCATGGGTAGAGTGTTGTCAAAATGTGCTTTAAGCTAAATTCTGAGCTATCGTTGTCATTGTTTCCCTTACTTTTCATGATAGCAAAAAGGAAAAAAAGATTTGTTGATATTCAGCAGTGGTCTGGTATGTTCACTACAACTTGGTATTTTAAAAGAGTCAGGAGTTACTCTTAGATCTGTTTATACTCCTAGGGAGTAGGCAATATACTCACAGAGAGTGTCAGGTGATGATTTTATTCAGGTAGGAAGGGGAAAAAATATTTGGTTTCTTTTTGGCCATTGTGTGCATGATTGCAATGTTCTTGCCCAAAAGGGAAAGGCCAGCAGTGTAGTTTTGCTTGGTCCTCTGCAAACCCCTTAAATTCCAAAAGTGAAGATTATATTGGCTAAATTAAAACTGTGCATCTGTGAAAACGATGGGAGATAAGAGACGAGAAAAGAAATAGTACCTGGTGTTTCCCCATGGTGTTTTAGTTGAAATGACTCCACTTAAGGAAAGAAAAGAAACGCCACCAAAGGGGAAAACAAGACAAGTTTGAGTGAATAATACCTTATCTCATTCCTCAGCCAGGTTTCACTTCTGTGTTTTCAGTGGTGGTCTTGTGACCGTGGCTGGATGCGAACCAAAAACCCCACGCGGCGCAGGCAGGCACCACTACCGTGAAGAGGCATTTGGGGGCTGGGAGGTGGGTAGCAAGGCTGCCATCAGCACGGACATCAGCCCTGCTGCCACAGCACTCTCTGTGCTCTGCCGTGTTCTGTGCTTTGCAGATGTCAGTTCTGATACTGCCACCAGCGCTCAGAGCAGGTGCTCTCCCTTCCCGTTCAAGGTTTTCTCCTCACACACTTGGTGCTTTTTCTTCTGTCTCGTTTTCCCTTTGCCCCTCATGTTCTGAAGCCACCTGAGTGCTGCCCACCTTGCCGGAGGCTGCCCAGCAGCAGGTGCAGGTGGGCAGGTGTCCCTGGGCAGGTGTCCTTGGGTGTGCTTGCTACACACAGCCCCAGGTGGATGCCCTGGAAAAGGCAGGATGAAGAAGCAGCAATGTCAGGATTAGTTTAGCCATGACCAGCACTGGTCTGCTTTTTGTTCCAGCAGTATCTTTGTGAGTTTTTCAGGGAAGAGTATGAGGAGAAATGGCCAGGAAGGCATGCAGGGGGTAAAAATGCGCTTGGGACAAGGTGTGAAGGCTCCTCTCCCTTTAAAATGGAATGGTTGAAAAAGTGTGATGCTGAGAGCTGATGGAGAGGGGGAAATGAACCCGAGTGAGCAGCACAAGGGAAAGGCTGGGATAGCTGATGAAGAACTCGGACTGTTCATTAATTACTTACTTGGATGCAGGGGTGAGAAACCAGAGGGCAGCCAAGGTACCTTTCTTTTGTCAACACAGGCTCTACGCTGTGCTAATGGGATGTGTCTCTTCACAAAGTCCCCAAGAGCAAGTGTGGGTCCCTTTTCTTGGAGACTACGGAGAAGAGGGACAATTCTGCAAATTCTCATCTGTCCTTGACACCTCTGTGTGTGTGTCACCAAAACCCCCAGTGTGTGAAGCGCGTCCTGTTTCATGTGATTTCAGATGCTGAATGCATCATCTTGTGCCTTTTTCCTCATGAAGGAGCTGTTTCACATACATGTTTTGCTAGTACTGAGGCGTTTGCCATATCACTGCTGCCACACAGCTATTCCTTCAGGCTACACATCCCTGGGTGGCAACCGGTGAAGCTCTGCTGATTCCCTGGGCTTGCCCTCAAGGCCAACCTTCTCCTTGCAGTGCTGGGCTGTGCCAGCCATCCCCAGGGTCCTGGTTCTCCTGCTGTCAGTCCTGGCTCTCCGGAAGAGTGTCAGCATGGGGCTGGTGCTGCTGTCAGCCTTCCAGTTTAGGACGTAAATCAGTAACCATTGCACCACAAAGGGTTGTGCAGTGAAGACATGGTGAGTTTTTTCTTGATCTAAATCAGAGTCTAACTAGTGAGAAAAGTATTTTCCCTGCTTGAGAAGTGAGAGCATCCACTGCTGTGATCCAGGGCTGCCTGCAGCGTCTGGGTGAGCCAAAACTGGGATGAAATGTCCCATCACCTACGGCTGGTGGCTCTGCAGAACTGTTTGTAACTGAATTGCTCCATCTCGTGGCTACAGGAGAAATGAGAAACACGGCTTCAGCCCTGCGATGTCTCTGTCTCTATCTGTGGTAGGTCACCAGGAGGAAGAGCTCATCGTGTAGCTCAGACAGTTTATCCATCCCAACCTGCCCCCACCAGCCGTGCACTAAGCTCCTTGTCCTCACGGACTCTGTTTGCCTCCCCGTCCTCACCGTGGACAGCCAGGAATGGTGAGCAAGGGAGAGCCAAAAGCTCTGATGGTTATGGTCATGGAGGGCCAAAGCACAGGAATAGCTGAAATGAAGATTTTCTGTGAAGGAAGTGGCCACAAGGACTGACTGTGTGTGGCCGGTGGGGCTGAGGGGCTGGGGCCAGGAAGCTGCTGTGTAGCGGTCTGACCCCAGGCAAAGCCATTCTCACTGATGTTTAGTGTCCTCTGGAAAGACCCTGCAGGTTAAGGGAAGCGCCACAGCCTTGGCTGTGCACTGGGGCCAAGAGTGCCCCAGGGGACAAGGGTTATTTCAATGCTGGAGGAGATGAATCTGCTGCTTGGGAGAGCAGGTGAGCTGGTCTCGCTCTTTGAGCCCTGACATGTTTAGTGTTGAAGTGATGTCGTGTTTTTTGAAAGACATGTCTCAGTTTCCACAGAGAAGTCAGCTGGGGATGCTCCCACAGGAATCCTGAGTCCAGATCAGCAGGGTAGACATTTTACATCTCAGTGCCCTGAGACTGGTGAAATTTAAAACTGGTGGAGATCTGTCTCTTGTGTTGCAGCCTTTGCACTTTCAGTTGCTCTCCGGCTCTGCAGAGCCGGCGTTCAAGCAGGGCTCACACACCCCAGCTGAGGGCCCTACCTAGCACATCACAGCCTGTGCCTCTCTTCTGCCTAATGACTGAGTCATTTTGACACTTTTAAGTTATTTTTTTTTTCTACTAACATTAGCTACACTGGTCTTCGACTTATCATTACCCTTGAAAGGGTTGAGACAGCATTTTCACAAATCAGCTATTTCCTGAGAGATCGTACAAACTTCCAAACCGTATGAATGACCTAGCAAGACCAGACAAGCACTTCGGCTGGAATTTTGCAAGGTGGGAAAAAAATCAGTTACTGGAGATGATAATTTTATTTTTCACAGTTCTCAATTGCACGTACAGCTCCAGGAAAGTAACTGCACAGCTGGATCTCCTTTCCACAAGACACTTGTACGCATTTTGAGCCAACTGGGCTGGTCATGTGGCCGAGGAACTGCATCCTTCTGGTGCTCCCTGTGGCGACCACACGAGTCTCAACCAGACTCCACAACTCATGGTTCCATTTCTTCTTAGCGGCAAAAGCCAGTTTTCCTTGCCTGGTTTCTGGGGCCTGGGCAATGGCACAGCGTGTCTGTGAGAAACTGTTAGACATATTTACAGCAGCCCTCGTGGCAGGGAGGGGAGGTCGATGAATGTCATCTCATTATGAGAAAATAGTGAACTGAATGAGAACATAAGAGTCATTTTAGGCAAGAGAAGAGTGGGACTGAAGTGGCGTCCTGTCTTTGGCTGAAGCCAGCAGTGGATGTTTCGGGGAAGAGTGTAAGAAACCGTGTTAAGGGAAAAACTCCGGCTGGCAGCTGCGTCGTGGTCTCTGGTGTTCCTATGGTAGCAGAAATTGAAAGACAGCAAACCTACAAGTTTAGATAATCAGAATGAAGAGACTAATTAGTTGGAAATGCAGTGACAGCAGTAAGAATTTGGCAACTCTACTTTTCCCTGAATTTTTATAGATAAGATATGCCTCAAAGAAAATATTCTTACAAAATTATATGTTTTCAAAAGACTTGTTTGGGGGGAAAAAAGGGAAACTTTAAAAATTATTTTTTAACTAAAATCTATTTTGCTTTCTCTGTGTTCTGCTCTATTCATCATGTAAATTGTGTGTACCATTGTTGTGCCAAACATCAACCCATGGTCTATTTTAGTGTTAAGAGGCCAGCAGCAATGCATGTGTTTATAATATCATGATGTACTAGTAAGATTTACTTTTTTTTCACCAGAGGTACAGCATGCAGAGGATTTGTCTGCTAATGAAAATCTCTCTCCTCTTGTTGTCTGCATAGTTGGACACATCAGTTTAGTTCTTCGCTAACCTTACAACCTGTTTATCAAATATTATCCCTGATGAGCACTATGCTGACGAGGTGTGGTGTGTGCTGTGCCTGGACACACCACTTTTAGGGTGATTCGGGTGTCTGCACAGGACAGCTCAATGCCCCATGACAGGCTTTTCCTGCTGGGCACTGCCAAGGTTGGGGTTTTCTGTTCCCTTCTAAAGATACCTGTTCTGGTGGTGTCCTGATGGCATAGGTATGATCTGTTATTTTTTCCATTTTACATGTGGGCAATTGAAGCAGAGATAATCAGAAGGATTTTCCAAAGGTTATACAAGACACCTGCAGTGGAGTGCAGCTTCCCATATCCAGATATCCAATGCCAACACACTATTTTTAGCCTGTTCCCTCCTGGAGCCCAGCTCCCTGTGTGCAGCCCACGAGAGACAATATTCCATCAATCATGGCTGGATGTTCACACCCTTATAGAAGTCCTACATTCTTCTAAAATAATTTGTCTGTCTGCCCTTTCCTATTCAGAATTAGCTATTCTCAGGTGGTAAGTGTTGAAAATGTGTTGAAAATATGTAGTAACAAGCAACAGAAGTAATCAAGAACATAACTTTTACTTGCTGTCATTTTCCATATGTGTGTGGTCACATATGGAATATTAATTTTAATATTTCAGTCTTTCTGTTTAATTTCAATAACATTTCAGCTAGGGTGAGGCTGTGTGAAGCAGAGAGGGAGAGGTTCATGGCAGCCTCTGTATCTACAGGGTGCTATTTACGTGTGCATAGTCAGAGATGTAGTCCCCAGAGAAAGGGGCCCAGAGACTTCACAGCCTGGGTTTCAACTTAAAGAAGGGAGAGCTGCTGCTCCTGCCCTCTCCCTGCTGCTCCTGCCCTCTCCCTGCTGCTCCTGCCCTCTCCCTGCTGCTCCTGCCCTCTCCCTGCTGCCCCTGCCCTCCCCCTGCTGCTCCTGCCCTCTCCCTGCTGCCACCTCCCCGCTCCTCTTTCCCCTGGCCATCGCTTGCTTCCCTCAGAGGGCTGGTGTGCAGGGGCTGAGCCTGCACTGTTCTGTGCCTTTTAAAATGCCCCTTCAGTGAAAGGTTTAAAGGGCTCTCAGTGGACAACATTCGCTGTCTTCCTTCCAGAAAACAGAGTTTATTTGCTGCTCATTTGGTATCGCGATGTGCCTACACTTCAGACTTCTCACACTTATTAATTTTCAGTGAAATCAATTTCGTATGAATAAATATATGACACTGATGAAGATGTTACAAGCATTTATCAGGCCACATCCTTTTCCTGTTGTTTTCCTGGTAAGCAGTTCTAAAGTCAAGTATTTAAATATTTTAGCATAAAATTTCTCTGGTCTTGGGCATTTTTTTGTAAATAACCACAACCACTGAAGCAACACTAAATAGGGCTATAACATTGATGCTGATTTAGCAGTCAGGCTTGTGATCTGAATTAAGTGGGCTGAAGGAGAAAGTGTTAGAATACCTTTTTCTTTAACTACAGGATCTTAATTTTTTTAATATTCCTACCACAATTCCGTTTTTGCAGAGATGATGCTTGGTTCATGTTTTTCAGTGTTGACACCTGGTTCTTTTCGGTAAATTGTTTCAGGATCCAGAATAGCGTCTCTTCCATTCTTTCTTATCTCATAAACTTCTGAAAAGTCGGATCAAATTTGAGATGAAGATGAGTTTGATGCAGTTTAATAACAATACACATAGCCTGCCACATTTCAGTGAAATCTCTGCCTGAAAATATAATTGATGATTTAAAATGTCTTCCTCTTGAGCAGTAAAAAAGAGTTGTTGTGTCTGCTTTCTTCTTCTTTTAGCCTGACCTGGTTTATCAAACGAAGACATATTGACTGTTTCTGTGTATGGTAACTCTTGCTAAGAATTCTGGATTGAGAAGAAACATGTTTGGAGGGAAACTCACGCATGTTAATTTAATTGTAATTCTCCCCCAAAGAAATGGGTGCACTTTATAATTATGGCTTATCACTCCTCTGTTCAATAGCACCTCCCACACCAATGTCCAAGTGACCCCTGGTAGAGGGAGCTGCTACTCAGCAGGAAAGAGATTTTCAGCCTGGCCTTAACAGCATGTAAGCAACAGGGTAGGGAAAAAAAAAAAGAATAGGTATGTGATGCTGTAATATTTGTTAACTTAATGCTGGTGACACCAGCACATTTATTTTTGTACATACTGGAACCACAAAGCTAATGCAAGTTTTGGGTTTTGGGTTGCATTCAGCTGGGCTTTCACAGCCAGGTCAAGCCCTGCTGTGGTTCACAGGCACTGAGGAAGCCTGGCTTGCCTTTAGCCTCACTCCAGCTTGCAGGGGATACAAGGGCTGGCTGCTGCCCTGCAGAAGGGCTGGAAATTCAGGCAGGCTGGCTGTGTGGAAGCCTTATTGCCGCCCTGCACCTTCCTCCTGGTGGGCCATGCTCAGAGGTGGCTGATACCCTCTTCAGAAGTCTCTCTGCCTGTGGTGAAGGGCTGTGTTTTAAAGTGTTTTCATTATTTACAGATGTTTTGTTTCTTATAGGTCTGTCTTGTACACCAGGGTTCAGGGGACAGGCTGCATTGTGCTGCTGAAGGCAGACTTGGGCGAGTGACTGAGCAGGGTCTGGCTGTTGTGCAGTGAACCTCTCAGCAAGAAGGAAACTCAGGCAGGGCTTTCACGCTCGTGTTCTTTTCAAGTTGCACATCAGTCATTTCATTACCCCCAGCTCTTCACCTTTAACTTGGCACCATGTGCTCCAGCTCGAGATGTACACAAGATCCTCAGGTCTCTCAGCTCTCTGACATGAGAAGAAAGGTGACTCAATCCCACAGCTTTCAATGTACAGAAAAAAGCAGCCTTTTCTCACTGCTGAGGGAAATCTGGGGCAGATTCTCAGAAGAGTCCCAGCTGTGGCTTGCAAGCAAGCACCAAGCCTAGGAAAGGAGCCCTAAGGACAGGCAGCTGCCAGGGTGGGTAGCACGAGGTGGAAAAAGGCAGAGGATGCCTGTGGGGCAAGAGGAGGGAGATGGCAGCTCAGGGTGGCCACCGCATGTGCTAGAGGGATGGCTCTCCTTTCCCTGGCCTGGGGATAAACTTCCTACTTTAGGTGCAGGTTAGAGGACGAGCAAAGTGGAAAGTTTCATAAGGAATGTTATTCAGTTTAAGCAAGTGAGCCACAAACCAGTTTGGGAACTGAAATGTAATGTTAAGGAGCCAAAATTTAGGTGCAAAGTTCAGGAACGGAAGAGGGTTTGAATTTCAGCTGAGGCCATGGTCAGGGACAAAAACCTGTTAACATTTAGAGTAATTGCTATTACCTTAGGACCTGAAGGAGGATTGTGATATATTTGGTACTCTAGATGGTACGGTCACTTGAAAAATTAAAGATTTTGTTGAAGAGTGTATCTAGTCCAAGATTTGGACTTGCTGGAAGACTGAAAGTGCTCTGGATCACTATTAGTGTGTATTGGTAGCTCAGCTGCCTGTGGTGATGGGGAACAGACAATGGCTTATTTATATTGTTTTCCAGTATATATTTTTTTTGGAGTTTCTGACCCAGGTCTTGTAAATGCAGTGTGTGTGTGGCACATAATCTGTCCCTTAGGGACCAGCTTTCAACAACCCCCAACTTCAGTGCTGCCTTCCAGGCTGTGTTTACGTTAAAGAAATATGCAGGCACATCACAGAAAAAGAGTGGAGCTGAAATCTGAAAATCTGAAAAAACTGTCAGCACCTGATGATTCACAACAGCCTGCTGTTAGAGAGGTTTAAACTGGCAGGCATGTTTAAAAGGACCTCAGCTCAGCCGTGAGTGTCACTGTCAGGGCCCAGGGGCCTCTGCAACGTCTTTCTCATCTACAGACGTGTTCCTCAAGTGGCACTTGGCAGTGGGTGCCTGAGACGGGCTCTGTAGCCCCAAATCAGGCTGCTGTGGAGGAGCAACGCGAGGCAGAGCTGGGGGACGCTCACACCCAGGCTCCTGCTCTGCTGGTGCTTCCCTGGCTGCGGGGCACAGCCCTGGCCTGGCTGCATCCCCGCAGCCCTGCCCCGGCACCCGGCTCCCGCGCGGCTCCCCGGGCACGGGCACAGCAGGATGCACCCCAGGCTGCACTGCCAGGTGCAGCCCCACGGCTACTGACAGCCTGCCCAAGAGAACCAACCTGCCCGTTTCACGGTGATGCCTGAAATTGGGCTGTCACTTCATGTCCAGCTGGTTAAAAAAGCTGAGTGACGCCTCTGATCTTGGTAGGTGATGTCTGTAGATCTTCGGGCTAGACTTTAGGTTCCTGAATTCTCGTTACAGTAAGAAAAAGCAAAAAGCCCAACCCCACAGACACCCACTCTTAAAAAAAAAAATCAACTATCTTGGAAATACTCTCTGAATAGTCTGAAATTATTTTAAAGCTGAGGTGCCTCCTGATAATGTATCTCTGATCTTTAGACATTTACATACCTTCCTGAAGCTCACGGATGCACTTTTCTCCTTCCAGTCAGATGAACTGAGAGAACAGCTGACTGCTCCTGTTATAGTGACACCTGAAAAAGCAAGGGCTCACAGACTAATCTAATGATGGCGAGTCCCTGGTGCAGATGTAACTCTGACATGAGCAGAGATTGGTGATGGAATCAGCCAAACTGAGCTCTAATTAATTTTTAAAAACACATGGTGTTGGCACTGAAAAAAGTTTCCATCAGTGGGTGAACTGGGTGCACATAGAATGAAATATTTATCTGGTGATATCTCTTGACTTGTACAGGGGTCAGACCGTACGAAGGGTCAAACTGTAGAAAGAATGCAGCAGAAAGCAAGAGACAGCAGCTTAAAAGCAGGTGACAGGAAAACCAAACCATATCTTGTGTGGCCAAGGGTGTTTCAGGGGCAGAAGGCTGGAGGCAAGCTGGGAGACAGTGCATGATGTATGTTCTTGGTTTAAAAATTCTGTGCTAAATCTTGTCAGCTTTCCATAGGGGAGAATACTCACTGGTTGGTTTGCAGGAGTCAGGCTGAAAGTGGTGGTAGTGAATTCTGTCCTAAAAATCACCTGAACACCTTTTTTACATAATAGACCTGGTACTTGGTGCAGTTAGGAGATACCAGATTATTTTTATTTGAAGGTAGGACATTTCTGCGTCTCTTCTTCTGTCTGCAGCATTGAGCCAACACAGAGGCAGTTCCCACTGAGCTGGACTGAAATCTGTGAGTGATGACACTTGAAGATCAGGCTGTGCTCTAAATGAATAATGGTGTAAGAGGGAGCAGGCATTTGTGTTCCAGCATGGGCGTGTAAAGGAGCATGTGCTTGTTCTCACGCTGTCGGGCTCTGGCTGCAGCATCGGCTCTGGTCCTTCTTATGTTTGTGTGTTGCCAGAAAACACTGGAGAAATGGACTTCTACAAACTCTATCTGGCACAGAATTTGTTTGACAGAGGTATATAAATAAGAGATGATCCCGCTGAGTCCCCCAAGCTGAATTTGCAGCACTGGAAATCAAAAGAGGAGAAGGTTTTGCTATGTGATTTGGCAAATGTGGTTTAGAGTAATTCAGAGACGTTTGTGACTCAAAACAAATCATGCTGTTGACTTTCAAAAGAAAGATTTAATTCTCAGGATATCTCTGTGTTTTTACTGCTAAAACCTGAAGAGAAACAGGTTTTAAAGGTGATACTTCTTGTAACAATTTTACTGTCTTTATTACTTTAGGGCTTGTTATTACATTGAAAAACAAACAACAAACAAACAACAAAAAAACCCTAAAAATTTCACACCACGGTTCAGATTTTGGTATTTTTAAGCAGCCAAGTGATCTATGGTTTCAAGGCAACTATGTCACAGGGCCCTGCTTTGCAGTGTGATCTCAGTACATTAGAAAGGGAGAGCTGGAAATATGCAGAATTCTCTGATTTTACTGGAACTGTTATGTGCAGGGCACACTCAAGAAGATACAGTGTCGTGGAAAAAGAAGGACAAAGATTGGCAAGAATTCAGTGCAGCTATTTTGGTGACTTTGCAGTGTTTCAGCAATTTTTTCAACAGCTGTAGGAACTGAGAGTGATTCTTGCTTTCACAAGGTTGGAATTGCTGGCCTTTGGATAAGACTTGGTGAAGGAGCAGGGAGAAGGCACAGTCTGTAAAATGTACAAGGTGAGGGTATCAGGATCTTTCAAAAGAAATGGCATATTCCACGTTTTTTGGTATGATTCTATGAAATGCTGAGAAAAATTCCCCAGCCAATGTCAACTTGTGCGAAGGGAGACAAACCATAGTAACTTAGCAAATAAACAGATCAAAGGTATCAGAAAAACACCACAACCTTCTTTTTTTTTCCAGTAACACCAGGCAATTAGTAGATTTAGTACAGATACTAATGGCTGTTTGAACTCTTATTAACCTACAAGGGCAGTCATGTGTGGTCTCCTTTCCAGAGCTCAGATAGCATCTGGCATAATTATTGGCTGCATCTTTTTCAGTAATGAGTTGATTGGGGTGGCAGAGATGCTTAATAAGCATCTGCATGGTTTCATCTGCAGGATACAGATACCCAAGGACACAGATAGCTGATCTGAGAGCCCAGATGACCGAGCACCCTGCTGTCCTTGGGGAGGGCAGACTGGTTCTTGTGGAGGGCAAGCCAGAAGTTAAAATATTGAGATGCCAGAAGCTCTTCAGTGACTGTTGAGGGACTCTCACTCGTTTCTGTGTTTGACACTGGAGGATGGGGCTTTGCCTGAGGTGGGAGCAGTTGTTTCACTCAAATGTTAATATGACATCTTTACAGTGTGGTAGAATGCAGCTCAGAAATAGAGCTGCTGAGATGGCCTCCAGGAAACTGGAAAGGGACACTGAGCACTGGCCCAGCTGTGGGGACCAAAATGAAACCTTAGTTTCATTTCAGCACATTGCACAAAAGATAAAAAATATATATTTTTAATATATAGCTCATACAGAACAGACTGCCTGCAGCCTTTCTCTGTTCTCTGTTAGCTTCAACAGGAATGTCTCATGGGCTTATTTGAAATCTCATTTTTAAAAAGGAGAAACAGTGGGTTTGGAGCGTGATCTTGGTGTGGTGATTGAGTGCATCCATGGTGTTTGCAGTTTCCAGAACTACAACAGGACTTCACCTATGCACTGAACTAGGTAAATTCCATCTTGGTCGGAATGAAGATTAACTGTGGAACATCATCTCTGACTCACAAGTGTGGTTTTCCAGGTCTCAGAAATATGAAAATGCAATGAGTAGACTATGGACTTAAAGTCAACAAAAAAAGGAGTGTTCTCCCAATTCTTTTGACATGGAAATCCAGCTGTCCTTGAAGCTGTTGTGCGCCAATAAATGGGGGGAAAACCACCTGCATCATGGGCAAGCTTTAAGACTTGTCATGAGGTCTGCAAGTGTGCCCTTTCTCCCCAGAGTGCTTTAAAAGAGTGAGCACTGTGACCTTCAGTACAGGCGGCGTGTACAAAGGACACTGGGCGTGGTGTGGAAGGGCTGCCACATGCTGGGTGAGGGCTTTTTAGCAGTGAACTGTGTCAGATGCTATAGATCAGACAATATGGATATTATCCTGGTGCCCCTCAACAGATGTGCTGCAGGTCTGACTCGGGTATTGAGTTCACTCCTGGGAGGATGAGTCCTCACCTTGGAGCAATGAGTGCTGGAGAAAGCAGTGCCATCCCTAAGACCTATTGGTGAGGCAGAAATGACAGTGATTTAAAAAAAGTAAATTAAAAATCCACAGCTCCGGCATGAATTAGGCTCTGGTGAGCCCTCTGTTATGCCGTATGCTGCAGTGAGTACTGCCAGCATTTCTTTTATTTTATAGATATTTTAACGTGGAATAAATGAAAGCAGAATTTCTTCCAGGGCCAAAGGCTATAAATTGTGCTGCTCCAGGAACACAAAATCACCTTGCAGGGCCTGAACTACACCATCTGCTTGGCTACTGCCCATCTGGTTCACCCTTTAGCTTCCCATGTTTCCGGCACTAGCTGGAGAGCCGTCTGTGCAGCGGGGGATCGTATATCACTTTCAGTCGTTCTGACTTCCTCAGATGAAAGGCACTAAGAATACAACTATTCTTAGTCTTTTCAGGCGTGCTTCAGTGCTAACACTTGCTTTAGTCTGCGTGTTGGCCTGATGTTGAAAAGATAGAAGATTGCTTGCGTGAACCTGATGTATCCATGCCGAAGGGGTGAGTTTTATCTCTCTGGAGTTTTCCACATAACACTGAGGTTACAGAACTGCAAAGACTCATCACACAGTGCTATTTTGTGGCAATCACTTCCTAGGAGTGATTTTCCAATGCAAATAGCTTTCTTGCCAACAGAAAATAATTTAGTTATGTGTTCAGAAGCAGCACAGGAACCTTCACATAATGTTCTCCATAGACTAACGTTACCTAACTAAAAAAATAGGTGGGTTTTGGTTTTGTTTTCTTCTGCTTCCCACACACCTTTACAGTTTTAGCAGTTTACAAAAGCAGTCACTGTGGCTGAAGGAAGCCACAATGCGAGATGCAATGGCAAAAGGCACAAGTGTTGAGTGCTGGGCGGGCACACACAGCAGCCTGGGGACACCTCTGGGGAGATACGCTTGCCTTGGGTCAGAAGAGGGATCAAAGGGGTTTTCTGTGCCTCATGTGATTTTTATTCCAGGAGCAGGTTTGTGCCTTTGGACTGCAGCCACCTTGGACTGCTGAGGCAGATGCTTCCCCTGGCAGCAGGCTCAGCTTGCCCGCCGTGTAACCACTCTGCTGCGGCATCCTCTCTTTGTCTTCCTCCGGGCCTTCCTTCCCCCTGCACACACAGAGAGCTGGAGAGCAAGAGAAGCTGCTACCCGTTTTGGGAACTGAGCCTTTGCACCATTCTCTCTGTGCTCCATAATTTGGCAGTGCCAGGAGAGCAGCCAGAACAGTGTGTGTGTAGTTTGTCTCTGTGTCTTTCTACATGCTTAGCAGGCACACTAATTTGAAACCTAACCAAGCCAGCTTTCCCGTCTGTATTGTTGTGTAAATAACAGACAGGCAGGTTTCTTTTCAGTTTACTCAGGGCAAGCACATTTCTGCCTCTCTGTAAAGATGGTTCCTTGACAAGTCCTTGGTCAGCCTTTTGGTACGTGGCAGCCAAGGTCTCATGGTCCCCCTGACTCCATAAAGGGGTTGTTCAAGCTACTGCCATTTGGCTCTGTGGTGCCCCTGTGGTGCTGAGCAGGCTCCCATGGCAGCTGACAGCCACTCAGGAGGTCTGTATGCAGGGCTCCCTGTTTCCTCCTGCTGGACTTGCCAGTTCCTCAGAGGATGCTGCCTCTGCACAGCTCCTCTCCTCATGTTTGGGTGGAAGGGTGGAGAGTGTGCCCAAGACTTGGAGGAGGGAATTAGTCTAAAGTGGCAAATGTTCTCAATGTGAGGGGGAAAAACCCTGCAAAACCATTTTGAGGAGAGAAACAGAAGTCTATAACCTCAGTTTATTTCTCATTTGCATGTGTTTTAGGCAGATTAAGTTTGTGGTGTGGAGAATAACCCCTGAGTGAAATACCGCTTAGAGCAGCACACAGTGATGTGAGGTTTGGGATGATGTCTCTCTGAGGATCAGTTTCAATCTTCTAGCCCACTGCTGCTTCTTTTCGTGATCTGGAGGCTGCCTTAGGCAGTGACATGGCTGCTCTTCTCACTTTGCAGTTCTCTGAACACTTGAAATTACTTGAGATGACAAACTGCTAGAGTGACCTTTCTTAGGCTTTCTTTGTGGTTGATCATTCTCACATGGAAAACTGTCTGGCTTTGGTTTTTTAACTAATGTATTTAATCATAATGAAATGATGTTGGACTGACTGTACAGGGCCTGTGCCTGTCTGTGCTCACTGTGGTCCCTTGTGAGTAGGAAGGAGACTAACAGTGCTTGGACTTAGGCTTGGACCCTCCCTCAGGTGCCTTCCAGCTCATAAGTCATGGATCATAAAAGCAGTTTTATGAAGGCTATAGAAAGTTCTATATGAGATCTTCTACTTACTATTAAACCAGTTGAATTTACTTTTTTGGATGATGTTGTTGTTGAAAATTTTTTAGAAAGGACTTTTTCAAAAAGTCCGGCATTATTTTGATGGTACTTTTATAGCATTAGAAATTAGTGGAGTGGCACTAAGTTTTATGCTCAAGCAGGCCTGGGAAATGAAGATGATATAACTCACCAGGCAAAGGGACAGGATAAGAATTTGGGGAACAAATCCTGTGTCATTTTCTCTGTTAGGAGTTTTTGTTGGTTTGTTTGTTTTAATTGGGTTTTGGGTTTTTTTCCCTTTTGTTCAAACTACTTTTATGTTCTTCTGTCTTTCAATTGCTGCGTGAATCTACAAAATACAGCTTGGAGAATCACACTGACTATTGAACAAATGCTCATTGTAGGATGTTGGTGAAGTAAGCTGCCATTGATAAAAATGCCCTCAAGAAAAATCAGCCCTCTTCTATGTTGTGAAGACCTGTGAGGTTTGGTCCAGCTGGAAAAGTTGGATAGAAACAAAATTTTGTTTTGTGAATATTCTCACCTGTGTGTCCTGAAAAAGCCTTGTCCAGAAAAATTAATGTTAAATACAACTCCTCTGTAAGGTCTGTGGTTGATTGTGCAACTCTGGTTTTGTTCAATTCACAGAAGAGAGCAGAACTGAAAACGTAATTTTTAAAGGCATCATTTTTGGCTCTTCTGCTTAGCACTTGATTTTTAAAATTTTTTTTCACTAATACAATGCTTCTTTGACTTTATGGTACAACTGAGGCTGTGGGAGGAGGTCTGGATATGTGAGGCGTTCACATTCAGGTTCCCATCGTTTTTCTGTGTATAAGAATAACATCAAGAGAGAAGAAAACATTTCTCGTGTGCTGAACCTGTGCATCGACACAGGAAGATTTCTGGGTTTTTAAAATGTCAAATGCTTTTCAGTTTTATTCATCAACAAAATTTCAGTGTACTTTCTCAAGCTGCGTAAGGATTTTCATTGCTTTGTTCTGGTATGAAAATACAACCAACTGGAGATGCTCCAGAGTTAACATCGAATTTCACAGAGGAGCCTGTGTGTAAAATCCTGGTTTAGAAAGAACTGTACTCTTAGCTGCACGCCAAAGACAGGACTTAAGTGTATTATTTAAATGTAAGTTCATCTTGAAATGCAGTGAATTGAAAGTAACACCTTCTTGCTCAAAAGATCTGCGCCTTTTTGTGCTAAAAAATTGGACTATTGTAACAGCCTGTAAAATCAACACAGCTGGGCTCTCTCTTTCTCTTCATTTCATTTTCATTTCATTTCTCAAATTTCAAGCATGCTTAGAGAGGCTGCTCTCATTTACATAAATAACAGGCAAAATTTAGACAAATTAAGTTATCTATAAAGACACTTGGGGCTAAGAAAGAAGTGGCACTGATGGCAATAAGTGGGAAGAAAGTAGTCCAATTTGACTTCCAGGTTCTGTGCTCTGAGTCTGCAGCCATGTACCACAGGAGCAGACGGAGCCTGTGGACGAGTGGTTCGCAGTGGGTCCCACCACTGCCCACTATTGCAGCTAATTTTCATAAGCTGACTTCTGTTTCCTTCATTGAGACAATTACACCAATTTCTTTCTGTAAGTGAAGTCTCTCCCTGCTTGAGCGTGCTGGGACTCTACCGCTGACTGAGCACCGACATGAGCAAATCTTATCTCCCTTGTCCTGGGAAATGGAACTTCTCCCCAGCCCGGGCAGACACCTTCCCTCTCTGCCTACTGCATATGTGCTCTTATTCCTTTGAATATTGGAGTATGACCTTTTCTAAGTGCCTAGTGAGGAATGAAAGTCAAAGGTACTCCTTCATTAGTCCCGACTTTAATAATCCTAGTTTTGTGTGATGGCTCACGCTTGCTGCTGCCGACTAATTTTTAGGCAGCTGCCGTATTTCCTCAGTCCCAGAGCTGCTTGCAGAAGAAAACAGCAGAAGTTTGTGATGAAACGTGTAGAGGAGAATCAAACACTGCTGTCAAATTGGGAAATTAAAATGTATTTTCAAATCATGCACTTCACACGTACAGTTTATTTAGTAAAACATTCTTCTTCACACATGTATTTTGTACGCAAAGTAATGTGAAAGGTGAAAAGAAAGATTAACTCATATTGAAAGTCTGTAAGTTTCTGAGTGATTAAGGCAGTAACAAATAATGTTAGGAAACCTTCTGTTTTGGAAAGCTCTTCCCCTTGCTCCTTCACAGAAAACAGCAAAGATCGTGATAAAAACCTTTCTTTGCCTCAGCTGGGGTCATAATTTTAGTACTAATGAATTTTAAAATGTTTGTATATTAGGCCCACTATTAGATGTGTGCAGCTGCCTACTTGCACAGTCAATAATTTCTATGGAAAATTGGACAGCAAATTGTAATTTCAAAACTGGCCCCCTTTCTTAATTTGCTCCAAACAGAAGGTAATTTCTTTTCACTTTTTGTATAAAGGGAGTATCTGCCCCAGAATGAAGACTAGATTACCAGTAGTCTTAGACTATTTTTACAGCTGTTTTAGAAAGGTAAAGAAATGGATTTCTTGCTGTGAAAGTGTTTCTGGCTAAGAGCATGAACCATGCTCAGATAAGGGTACAAAAAATGGTTGGCTTAAATTGCAGCAAAGAAACCTGTAGATTCCACTCAGAGCCAAACTTGCAAGTGGCATTAGGGTGGTGACAATCCAGAAGTAGTGACCAGGAAGGGTTCAGGCATGCCCAGAGATGTTTTTTGGGGTGTACAGTGCAGGCTAAAAGGACTTCTCTAAGGAATTAACTAGATAGAGCTTGTCCAGTCTTCCAGCTGGGAGTGAGGAGAATATCAGTCACTTCCTAATTTTACGTGATGCAGGGCTTGCTTTCTTAATTCCCCTCCTCCAAGAAAAATGAGAAGACAGGCAGAAGACTTTTATGCATGTGTTTTATTTTTGATAGAAATGCACTGATGTAGAAACATGGTTCATTACATTCAGTCTTTCATTAAATGCGGTATTTAAAGGGGTCCTTTTGGTTTTCACGTGAAAAACCTGCTTTAATGTTGCAGGAGAAAACCATGATTATTCTTCAGCAAAGGTAATCAGGAATGTTTGTTGCTCAGGAATTGCTGGTACCTGAGGTAGGCTACTGGGGTTCTATGCTGGGCAGCATGAATTCTCTGAAAGGGCAAAAACTGCTGTCCCATGCAGCAACCCTGAGCAGTGTGTAATGCTTACGGCGGGGAGGATTCACTGTTATCCCAGGCTGGCCAAGCTGCCCAAAGCAGGTGAGCTCCAACAGTGACCTTCTGCAGGCTTTACAGAAGGAAAGAGGAGAGTCAGACTTTTGGCTGGATGCTGCCTTTTACTTGCCAAGATACCTTCTAAGTTAGAAAGAAGGGTTGGAATAGTTATTTCTGTATTTGCTCTTAGCAACAACTTTCTGATCACAAATGTAAAAGGAAAACTGGTGCAGCTATGACAAAAGCTGATGTTAAATAGCATTCCCATGATCTGGTTAGTTTTCTTCTGGCAAGGCTTTCACATTAAGTAGGTACTGTCAAGGCTAATGCTTCTTTTGGTGTCAGTGGCTCACTTTGCTAATGCTGGTTCCTTAACCTAACTTTTTCTCTTCTTCATCTTTAAAGGGATGAAAAATATGGCACACATTTTGCATTCACTGGAAAAACATTGTTCTTCTCCCTCTGGCGCCCTCCCTGCCATGGCCCAGGTGACCCTCCTGCTATGTCAGGGATGACGCTGTTGGTGTCCTGGCAAGGGCCAGCTGGGGAAGAGGCATCCTTCCACTGCTGTCAGTCCCATCACATGGCACAGGACACAGACAATAGACAGGACAAAAGACAGGACACAGTTCAATAACCTTTTTCAGGTGTGTTTTCTCACGAAATTCCTTCACAGCAAAATAGTAGAAGATGGCATCCAGGCAGCAGTTCAAGTTGGCGAACATCATGGACACCTGGATGAAGAGGCTGATGCTTTGTTTCAGACTGCAGTCCACAATCACGTGGTGCCTTACCAGGCACTGGAGGAAGATTGCAAGGTGGACGGGTGTGAAGCACACCAAAAACACCACAAGGTTGATGCCAATTACTCGTAAGGTGCCACTGCCTTCTACGTTCTTTTTGGCTTGGCTTTTGTGATTTAGAAGAATCCGGATGTTTTGAGCAGAGCAGAAAATCATCACTGCAAGTGGGATCAGAAATCCAAATATTTCCACAGAAACAATGAGGGGGATGCTCCACGCCTGGTCTGACATGTTGTGAAAGCATATTAAATCATCTTCCTTGCGAAACACGTACATTGGGCTGCTGCAGATCCAAGCTACTGCCCAGATGAAGCAGCAAATCAAGACAGCCCACCTGGGGGATTGATTAGCTCGACCCTCAAAGGGGTGCCTTATGCAGATGTATCTGTCCACAGTGATGCAGACAATGATGAAGATGCTGCCGTAGGTGTTGACGAAATAAAGAGACTGGATGAAGGAGCAGAGCAGCCCAGATGCTGTGGTGACAGAGTAGTACATCTTCAGCGGCAGCGAGAGCAGCAGCAGGACATCTGCCAGCGCCAGGTTGATCATGTACACCGAGGTTTTGGTCTGTTTTCTCCCAAAGCAGCAGAACACAGAGAGGGCCAGGGTGTTGAGAAGCAGCCCGAGAATGAAGGTGGGGATGGAGATCCCCAGCTGCAGGGTCTTTGCCAAGCTGTCAATGGCTGTAAAACTGCATTCCCCGCTGTTGTTGGTCATTTCTCCCCTAAAATGACAAAGAGAGCAGGTTGGAAATGTGTAAGGCTCACAGTTAATGCTGTGAGATGCCAAAAGACGATACTTTCAAACACAGTTCTGGACTTTTTTGGTTTTGAGCTGGATGTTTGCTCAGCCTTTAGCTATTATGGAAAGTGAAACCTCCTTTCAAGCACAGGACTTTCTATTTCTACTTTAATTTGAGTGGCTTGATCTGTTACAAAGGAGGCTGATTCTCAGGGGCAAGTAGTCAGCATCCACTGCCTACCATCCCCTATAAAATAATCCCATTCAGATATTAAAGAAACTGACCCCTTCAAACGCATATTTTCAAAAACTCTAAAGACTACTGGCTATCTCTAATAATTTGTAGATCTGTTGAAACTTCCCTGACACTTGTGTTTGGTTCTGTTCCACAGAGACATTAATGAAATTATTATTCCATATTAAGGCATGTTGATCTGATATCTATTTTACTCTTATATTTGATTCTACCATGCATCAGTAGCTTTTGCTGATGTGCTTTTACTGCACTTGCATTTATATGATGTTTTAGTTTCATACAGTGCTTATATCCAATGCAGTATTTTAAGAGGTCAGTTTAAGAAGACTGATCTTTTATCTAGGTGCAAAATGAGTAACCGTCTTCTCTCACTTGTGTTTAACTTTCAGCATTCTTTAAATTTTGGATTTGCACTTTAAATTTTAACTGACTATCTTAGATAATCCAGCAAAGATTAGCGAATAGAAGGTATGACATCTTCATAATACAAATCTTAAAAAAAAGTATAATTTGTCTTGAATAAGTGTTATCACTGTTCTGAAAAATACACGTATGCTTTAACAAACTACGCCTTAAAAGTGCTTTTTTTATAACCTTTTAAAATCAAAATCACAGAAGGTGATAATGGAGAAGAAATTGGTAGTTTAAGTTCCCAGTCCAGCTCAGCCAACCAAGTAGCTCAAAAGAAATATTAGGAGTAAGTGAAGATGTTTTAAGAAGAATTTGATCAAGGTGAGAATCTCCGCTTTGGAGAACAAAAAGAAAGTGGAAGATTTTTGTTCACCTGGCTAAAATAAAATATTTTTAAAATATTAGAGATAGAGAAACAGAGAACAAGTAGATCTGCTAAAGATTAACTGAGGAGATAGCCTTGTGTTTTGACAAGCCTTACACCACTGCTTTTCCGAAGAATGCTGATATTGTGCTGGGGGTAAGAGGTGGGATGACTTGTGGGAATCAGTGAGTGATAATGGCAGTAAGTGTATCTGAGCACAGAATGCACTCAGAGCTTCAGGTGCTCCCATTAGTGAAACAGTTTATTTCCAGCTGAGACTGCAGAAAGAATAGGCACATAAAGCTGAAGGTCCAACCCAGTAATTGTTATGAAGTATTTATGTTTTAGTGTGGTTGAAAAGGTTCAGTCTAGCGTCTCTGTTGAAGAAAAGTGTGTCAAATGTGATTAAAGCCATTCTCCAATAGTTGAGTCTAAGCTTCACACAGATTTTAAAAGAAAACTGCTAAAGAAGTCTTTGATAGCTCTTACCAGAGCATTATCTTCCTTGCTGAAGTATCTGCTTTTTCACCTAAGGGAAAAGCTGAGGATTTTAGGCACTTGCATTTCAGCCAAGTGTACTAGAAACAACTAAATAGCACTAGAAAAAACAGGGGTTAGAACACGGGCTGTTAAGTGGGTGGGGAAATGAGAACTACAAACAGACTGGACGGGGGTCGCTAAGGGGATGCACAAATTCACCAAGACTACTCCTTGGCTGTGTTTCCCCCAGTGACCCCCCTGCAGGAGTGAGGGTGACCTGTGGGGAGGTGCTGTCGGGCCGGGGCTGGGTGCCACTGCCACCTGCAGAGAACTGGACTGAGCCACGTGAGCTGGGCTCTCACAGCTTTGTGAACTTAGGAAGTAGCAAAAGGAAATCTGGATATTATCGGTGGATTTATCTGTCAGAAATGAGAACAAAGAGAAAACCTTGGTTTGGTCATCAAGATGAGGTTAGATCAATCCCTTTGAGCCAGCAACCTGTGGCAGCTACTGAGAAAATCACGTGTTTGTGGTACGTGAGAGGTGAGAATGTTGCACAAAACACGGAGCCTCGTTGGTGCCGTGTGTACGAGGGATCATTGTAGGCACATGCTGCTGTCACCCGAGGGCAGGACAGGGACGGGGACACAGGAACATGGGCTGTTGTGTGAGCTTGGGTGTCCTGTGACCAAGGGCACCCATCTAGCTGGGGAGGAATCAGACGAGATGAAACGTTTTGGGGGAGTGGCAATGTCTGTTAATCCAGCACTTCGTGTACTAACTAAATATATCAGAAAATTGTGCACTCTTAAAAGTCTGAGATTTAGTTCTACTTTTATCACATTTCTAGCTCACTGAATGCTTTTTCTTTAGAATTCGTTAGTACCAAATTATGTATAGCATTACTCCAGAAAATTATTCATTTCAAGAAAAGACAGCCTTTAAATTGATAATATCAGTGGAGAGCCTGATTGTCAAAAACATGATGTCTTTTATCATTTTAGTCTCTCAAATTTAAAATTCACATCTTGAGTAATCCAAGGGAATTGTTTGCAATTGTTCCAGACTAAGAAATGATTGCTCAAAGTTATTTGAAGAAAAATTTTCACTGACAAATAACCTTGCAGTCATTTCATAAGCATCATCTTTACTGCACTGTCCAAATTATTAATAAAAATACTGATAACACTCATCCTGAAAGATACTGAACTGTACCAGAGACATCTTTCCTATATGGTAGACACTGATTAGTATCTCAGTGGGTACTCACGAATCATATAGAGGTTTCATACAGATCATGTTTCCTTTGTTTGCTTGTGAGAATTTCTTTAGAGATAGTGTGCGAAGCCTCTTTCCCCTCCTACGCTCCATCCCCCAGAGCTGCCAGTGTGTCACGGAGGAAGTCAAATTACTTCTATTTCAGTCATTCTCAGATTAATCTGTGCAGATTTGTACTTACCACTGAGTTGCCTTCTGCGTGCTTGTGAACAGATTCTTTGGTGGCTGGTTCCAATACTTCTTTCAAATACTAAAGCGAGGCTTGGTGATCTACCTTTCCCAACTCCTCCCTTTCCACCTTAAGAGACAGGTACTACGTTTGCTCTTTTCCAGTCTTCTGAGGAAAACTTCTCTGTCCTCAACCAGTTTTTTGAAGGAATCGCCTGTGGCTTTAGGATTATTTCAGACAACTTCTAAAAACCAAAAGATAATATAGGAATTTGTAATTAACAGTACTTGAGAGAGAGTGTCTTAGCTGGTCCAACCTCTGTGTCATCGCTGCTCCAGTTGTTCTCAGTTTCTCCTACTGAGGATTTTCCACTTCCTATGAGCTAGTTAAATGTTAATTGGGTTTACCCGTAGCAGGAGCTTGTGGTTTAGTGGGCAGCAAAGGTGTTCTGACCTAGCAAAGGAACAGCAAGGTTTTATAGCAACAGCCCCACTAGGGTTTTAGCACCAGAGCGGAATGCATGAATAGTCTCCCCTTTGCAGCTTGGATCTGAGTTCATCTGACTCTAGCTGGGATTCACACGAATCTGTATGAGAGCACAGATTAGGAATGTCAGTCAGATTAAGGGTATTCTTATCCATGAAAGCTTCTTTAGCAAAAACACCCCTTGTTCATATCTATTTCCTAGAACATTGTTCATGTTAGATATAAGTTATTCTCTCGTGGACTTTCTTGTGGAGAAGAGTAAGATGGTTTAGTGCAATGATGAGCAGCAGGTCCCATCCCACACCTGCCATATATTTCATCTGTAGCTGGATAATTTCTTGCCATTTTTTAAAAAGTATTTTGCTTACAACAGAATAGACTTACATTTATCACTAAAGCAGAAATATTTCTTTCTGCTCTAAGCTAAGCAACATTACATCTTTTATCTTATTATTTGAACTTTATGAGTAATAATCATCTAACTGGCTTAAAAATAGTATTTACAATCAATGCTGCTACTAAATTGTTGGAAAAATAAAAATCAATAACTAAAATTGGAATTACTTTACCTGTATTCCAGCAAGCAGATCAGCAACATTGCTTCAGTCCAGGTTGTTCTACGGAGCATGAGAGCGTTTTCTTACAGACCATGCCGTACAAGTATTCTTCTAAATGGCATAACCAACCACATCCTTCTTTTCGTCTTCTTTTTTTCTGGGTTTTTTTTTTTTCCTGTTTCAAAATACTCTCTGTGCTTATCTATATAGACAAGTGAAGGTGGAAAAAGTGTAAATATTTGGATCCTCAGCTCTTTCCAGTCAGTGGTCAAAGTAGGGTGGGGAGCAATTTGTCTCTGAAGTCTGGGGATTCGGCCTGGTCTTTACCTGACACTGCTGAGAGCTTTTATGAGTTTGTGGTGGCTACCTCCAAATTTCCAATTATTCTTTGAGCTGGAGGGGAGCTGGAAAGTGGAAAGTTGTCGGAGAAGTTGTAATAGAAATAGGGTTTCTTCCCCCAGTTTGTGCTCCATTTGCATACTGGAGATCAGTAGTTTAGTGCTCAGAGGCTTCTGAAAGATACAGCTACTTACACACACGCAGCTGTTAAACTATTTAAAGGGTTGTGCCAGTTTTAGCCAGTTCAGGTGTATGATTCATAACTGCAAGTTGGCAAACAAACGTTCTTCTGTGAGAGGACTGAGGTATACGGAGCACTAAACTGGTGCCTCATATGTGACTCATATAGAAGAATAAAACCTTAAGTAGGGGCTCATCTGTGTGTGTCATACGGACACGTCACATGGAGGAGTGCAAACAGTCTCTGTCTGGAACCCCTCTGGCTGAAGTGTGGAACTCACTTGCTAGTGCTGACAGCCCCTCTCCTGACTTGTGGACTGCACTTTTGCCTTACACGCTGCAACTCTTTGCAGAAAAACACGGGAGAAAAACCCCAACTCTTAAGTGACATTTTTCAAATGGCGGCCTCGCTTTGGAGGCAGTCTCGCCTTTCTACCGAAAAAGTAGCACCAGCGTTTTTACCACAGGACTTGAAGAAGAAAAAACCTGTCATTTTCTTCCTGTCTCATCTAAAAATGGAATTTGAAAAAAAACCAAAAAAAAAGCAGAACCCAAACAAAGTTTAGGTCAGCCTCCTAAGAAAATTGCATGTCAGAGGAAATGAAGGCAATATGATTCATAGCATTTGGGAAACACATTCTGGAATTGGGAGGTTTCAAGGACTTTTCAACTTCTGTCTTCTCAGAACTGTGGTCTAGCTCCAACTCAGCCATGGACTGAAATGAATCTGGAGTTGCACAAAGAAATCTAAGAGTGCAACTAAATATTAGCAGAAAACAAATACCCTGCAATTCTGTATAACTTTTGAACAAGTTATTCTGTGTCATGTTGTGGCTGGGTTACTTCTTTAATCCTCTTGCCACAGGCATGCTCCAGACTTCGCTTAAAAACGAATGTTAATAATTTGTGCTGCCTTCATTCCCAGTTCTAGATTCGTTCCTTGTGGCTTTGTGAACTTCCCTCTTGATGCATCAGAGCTAGACAAAAAAAATCAGCCTTTCTGCACATATCAACCACATGTTTGCTAAGCTGGCAATTTGCTTGTGACTCACGTGGGTCCATCGCTTGTAGGTGAGCTTGTAATTTGTCGGTGTGCACGGAAGTCATCCCTTTGCAGGTTGGCCTTTTTGGCTAAAACGAGAACAGCTTTCGTCTAAAGCATATTTAATGAGGGCAAGTTATGAATGCCTCAGTCCCAGGCCTGCAGATAGATTATTGGCTGAGAAATTAGGGCTTGTTTCTCCCTGTGTTTGCTGATTGTTTTTGTAGTTTCTTGGGTGCTATACATGATTATGCTCAGCAGGAATTATTTCAGTGTGTCCTTTGTGCTCCAATGCCTTTGTCACCCAGGAGAGCTGCTTGATAAATGCTGCCTTTTGGGGATTTAGGTGCCTGCATGGCTCTGAGGTTTTCAATGGGAGGGAGAAGGTTTTTCTTCAGGTTTTTTTTAATTAACCCCTAAATAGTGTTGGATGTATGAGCAAAAAATTCATAATGCTTATGGCGAAGTTGAGTAGGGTTGGTGGGTTGGTTGGCTGGTTGATTTTTTAAAGGTTGCTGAACTTTATCTTTTATCCTCTTGGTGCTATAAGTGCTGGTCTTGCTAAGTCAGGCACCAGCATTTGCCGTTTTCAAGGAATCAAAATCTGTTTCAGAGGAAACATGTTCATACAGTGCAAAACCACATTCATTTGCATTACACCAGCATGAACTCTTCTGTTCTTTTTAATAGATGGAAAAATATCACAGCAGCTTTGCTGTCCAGCTTTTTACAAATGTCTAAATTATGCATTTGCTTGTACTTAATGGCCAGAATAGAATAAGTTGGGTCTCAGGTCCAGAATTAGGATGCTCAAATGCAAATTAATCAAAATTCATGGGAAGGGACCAATGTGTTTCTGGGCCACTCTGAATTGATGTGTGATTTGTGCTTCCAGACAGCTATAAAATATCATCTCAGATAACAAGACTTAATCATCCAGACTAAAATGAGTCAGGAAAAGGCTTTGTTCTGTGGAGACCTAGGAGGTGAGTGACAAACTGTCTTTGTCCTTGTAAAGAGTTATGGGTGCAGTGGGGAAATAGAAAGCTGATAAATTTAGACACCTGGATCTAAGGGGGTCTTCTGTGCTGTGCTGTGACTGGTTTCTGGTATTTTTGTGTGTGTTTAAAGGTTTAAAACTCTGGATGGCCATAGTGAGTTCAGCTAACAAGTTGTCTTGTTCTAAGCAGGCTACCACAGCTTGCTACCCCAAAAGGGACTGGTCTTCTTCTTTTAAGAGGGGAGATTCTGGGGACTTCATCTAACTCCAGCTGAGCAGCAGAAAAATCCTGCAAAGGCAAACTATGCAAAGAGCTCGTGATGCTGTCACCTACCTGAAGATGTACTGTGATGCTCTTTCTGTCTGAAGAACAACCAAATAAAAGCACGAGCTTAATTTTCATTGGTGGCTTAAAAATTGGGGTTTTTGGGTGGGTGCGTGGTGTTTGTTTATCTGGAGGCCTTCTAGTTCACACTAGTGCTCTTTGGGTTGCTCAGTACCCTCTTCCTCATCTTCATAAGCAGTCGAAGCCTAAAGTGAGCTTACAGTGAGCAGCTGGGAGCTCTGAATGGTAAGGGTTGTGTTTTTCTCATGGAGCCAGTTTTTTGAGTTCAGGAGACTGCAAAACTTGAAACCAGAAAACCTGGGAACTGCTGTATTATTTGTAGGGAACAGCCACGCTCAGCCTCTTCAAGATGAGACAGAGACCTTTAAAGGCAGCCCAGACAGAGCAAGAAGTGTAGAGGTTTTTTTGGACCTGGCCAGATATGAGGGTAGATTTATTTCTGACTGCATTTGAGAAACCTTACAAAGGTTTGCCAGGGTTGTATGTTGAGGAAAGGAACTGGGCAGTCTGGTGAGCAGCAAGTCTCACACTAATGTGGTTGAGTGAGCAAAATCATGGGAGTAATATTTGAAAGTACAGAGTATCTTCAGCTGCATCTGGCTCAGAAATTCACCATCAGAACACCAAGTATGCAGGGTGCCATCTCCTTAATAACTTCAGATAACCACAGTCTACAGCTGGTGGTCTAAAGATCAAGTGATTTAATTTTCCATAGTTCAGCTTGGTCTTCCAGAGCCAAAAAGGCCAGTTAGAAATGGCCAGTGCCCATCCTGGTGGCAGTGAGGACATGTGCTTCATGGCCAGTCCTTTCCTCCTCTAGGCAGGGACAGAAGAGCTCGCATGTGGCCAAAAGCAATTCTGGTCATGGACGCACCAATTGGCTACAAATTTTTCTTGGGTGTTTGTAGGAGGGAGCAGCCAGTCAAGCTGCAAGTTCAGCTTTAGTGAAACGGTGTCAGAATAGATACAGAGCTTTCTGCACCCGTGTGCTCTGCAGTCTGCCCCACAGGGTTCACCCGCATATCCTCCTGTGCCAGCTGCCCAGTCAGGAGGCTCTGTGGTTGTTCAGCAGAGCTGGTGAAGCACCAGTAGCAATTGCCAACCTCCAGCATGCCTGCAAATCTTAAAGGGATGTGTAGAGATTGTATCTCTTGGGGAGCCCCTTGGGAAGAGAAAAATGCGAGGCTGCTGAGTTGGTCTCTTAGAAAAGAGAAATGGTTTTGCTTAATGGAGATGTGGTGCTCACTGAGCCATGGCACTGCCAAGGGAAATGGTAGGTGTGCAAAACCCAAGGTTTCAAAAGAAACTGCCAGCTAATCTCACAACCAGCCAGTAGAAGGAACTAATGGTTGGGAGCAGTGTGGGTACAAACCTGGCACCTGTGCAGAAGACCACATGGCTCCTAGCAGGCCTGCTGAGCACTCAGGCCTCTGCAGAGGCAGTGAAATAGCATATTTAGCTGCTCTGCCTTACCACTCCAGTGCCAGTGGTTATTGCACGCTATTCTTTTTCCTGACACAGGCAGTGATCAGATCAGAGTCATGTAATCCTCACCCGTCTTCACCATGTAAACTCTGAGAAGTGGTGTTATCTAGACTTTATTCCTAAGAAAAACATTTTCTTCTTAGCCTTTGCAGGGCACTAGGTAACAAAACACAAAATAAAAAGGATTTCCTTTGCTTTTTCATTCTACCACGTATTACCTGAGTGCTGTTGACTGGACCATGACTACAAGTCAACAGCCATCACTACAGGCTGGCACAGAGGGATGCCAGTGCAGGAAGGCAGCAGCAGCTGCACTGCACCCTTGTGCCTTGCACAGTCATTCCTGTCCTTCCCGCAGACTGCCCTGCACCAAGGGCTAGGAGCTGCCTCATCTGCAGGGTTTATGCACTCTTGATGCTACAGCTTTCTGAGAGACTCATTTCTGTTCAATGGCTTGGTTGGAAAAGGAGCCGACTTGTGTGGAAGGTACATATTTTCCATTTCCTTTAACTTTTCCTCATCCACCCTTCCTCAGTGTGGGGACTGACCTTTCTGGAAAGAAAGCCCCACGCACTCAAGTCTATAACTGCAATGGATAAGAGTCAAATGAAAATCATGGACTGGCTTAAAAGGAACATTTTCCAGACCTGAGATGAGCCAGGTTTCATTAATGCATAATATCTTTGCACTCTGGGTCTTTCTCATTTTAGCTCATGTGCTGCCAAGCACATTTAGCTGTTTTAAGAGCAGTGTGTATTTTAAGAACAACTGTGCACCAGTAAGGCACCTCTCAAAGCATACCTCAAAGGATTGCAGAGAAGTGGGACCAGTTCTGGCCCCTCACAGCACGGCCAAAACGAAGTTTTCTGTCCCAGGGACGAGGCTATTTGAGCTGCCAGTTGAGGATTGTTCTCATACTGGTGTTTCTCATACTGGTGTTGTCTCTCCTGTGCCGTGGCAGGTACCACACCCATGCCTCTCCTGTTTGCCTGGCTTGGTTTTCCTTGTGTTTTCTGCAGTCTGTATCATGAACATTCCTCCATCACAGTGCAGTGTATTGGTAGGGTGTGCTTGTCCATGCAGACTCTGCAGCCTGTGTCCCCTCATCCTGGCACTGAGATCTGAGGGGCTGAGAACTGCTGTCAACACTGCTGCTGTCCTAAGTGTCCAGACAGGTCCCAGGGCACCAAAGTCACAATTTGAACCACTGAGTGACTTATCATGGAGATGCAGTGAGTGCAGCTGAGAAATAGGAAGTGTCCAGGAAGAGATGGTCAGACAAATGGAAGGGGAAAAAAAAAAGTTTAAGAAAATGCCGGGCGGGATCCCCACATCTACTTCAGCGTCACGGTTTTGAGTGGTGCCGCTGCTGGTGGAGGAACTGCTGCCCCACAGTGCCATCTTTGGGTAGGTCGTGTCCGTGAGTTGGACAAGAGGCATCACGGGGAGCTTGACTTTTCCTTTGTATGGCGCTCTCTCTCCCCACGTGGGAATATATTTAAAAATATGTGTGTATATATGTGTGTGTGCATCAATATCAAGATGACTTATTAACAGGTGTTAACGCTGCACATGTGGGTTTCATCCACACTTGATGAGCTTCGTTTTGTTCTCATGTCTCCTAACCTGTCCTGGCTGACCACATTTTATTTCAGTAAGATAACCAGCCTTTGAGAGAAGGAACTTTGTTTTATGCTGCTGAAAAAAATGTCACTTTGTGAAGACACAGCTTTGTCTGCTCTCCTTTGGGAAGGGCAACTGAGCAAAATTCCTTATTTATTCCAGTGCAGAAGGGGTCTTTGCCTTGAAGAGATTGGACATCCTTGAATCTGGCATCTGAAGAGGATCATAATGGGGGCAAGTTCAATCAGCTGTAGTTTGTTTCTTCTATGCATGTAGGTTATCTGTCCTTGCTATCAGCATATGATTAATATTTAAAATATAATCAATTTATCTTGGTCTCAAGGTCTTGGATACTGCAGATGGGGGAACAAGGTAGGGGTGCTGCAATGTGCTGCCAGCCCAGCTGGCTCCCAAGGGAGAAAAGCACTCTGGCTTGTTTCTCTGAGAGTGGAATTCATTCATCTTTATGTGCAGAGAGGTTGTAGGGTTTGAGCCTAACAGTGGTGAGATCCTTCCTTCTGATGTGTAATGTTAGTCTGGCTGAGTTCATATGGCTGGCTTTGTTCTGGCTGCCTGGTACAGCCCAGTGTCTTCACACAGGAGTCAGAGCGACTGAGAGGCTTTGGAAATAAAAACTGCACTTCATTTGCATATAATCATACCTCTTACATCGATAACCTGCTAGCTTTGCACTTCAAACCAAGTGCTAGACATTTGTTTGAAATGCTTGAAAGGTCTCTTCCCTTTAGCACAGGTGTATTCCTATAAATAGCCTGTAGAGAAAAGCCACATAACATGAAAGGGCTCAAGAAAGCAATTTGCAGGAAAGTGAAAAACCTCAAGGAGATGAAAACCTCTCAATTGAACTAAAGCTAGAGTGATGGAAACTATCACATAATTAGGTGCACACTTTTTTTTTTTGACAAAGAGAAAAGCTAAGATTTAAAAAAAAAAATCTTAAGGAACAGAAGTTTTGGCAAGTAACCTTACCAGGTTACTGAAATATCAGCCTGAGATGAAAACTTTTGAATTTCAGTGGACACAGCCTCCAAAAGACCCAGCAATTATTTGAAGCCCAGAGTGGTCCAGCCTGCCTGCAGAGGTGGGGAATGTGTGCCTGTCTGTCTGTCTGTCTGTCTCTGTGGCAACCGGGATGCTCTGCACTTTAAAAATGCACTTTAATCACTTTTCATCCAGCTAGGGGTGTGTTGGCCTGTGCCAGGTGAGGAGGCTGGACACCAGCACGGCTGCCCTGCAGGATGACCCTTGGCATATGCTGTGTAGGGGTTTGTTGTGCTGCGGTGCCCTGGGCATGGGGGCCTTGCAGGAGTTGGAGAAAAGCCCTGAATGTGTGCTGACTAGCTAGCTTTAACCAGGAAGGATTGCCCCCGTTTCTTGTGCTTCAAACCAGGATTGTAAAAAGGCACTGAATGCCTCACCTGTTTGGAATAGGATGAAGGGCGTGTGAGCAGAGCACAAGTGCCAGCCTCTGCTATAAACCCCATTGTGCTGTTAAAATAGGCTGCTCTGAATAAACCCCATTTCTCCCTGTGTTGGGTGGGAAGGGTGATTGCTGAGACCAGGGTAGTTGTGCAGGGCTTGTACCGAGGTGGCCAAGAAACTTGTGGTGGTTATCATGTAGGAATTCAATTGTATTCTTGCCTTGAATCTCGCACTTTTAGGCAGTACCCTGACCCCAGGAATCACTTTACACATATGGACTGACCCGTTTTGTTCCTTGCAGACAGGGGCTTTTGCTGCAATGCTGGGTGTAAATTTGCTAGGCCAGAGGAAAATCATTTCACTGAGCCTAAACCTCCAATCGGGATTGTTCTGGAGCACCCAGGTAAACAATGCCAACTGGCTAGATATTTGTCCAATTTCATCTTAAATCTGCTGTATTCCTCAATCAGCAAGACTTTACCTCCCCAGATCACAGTGTGAGGGTCATCTCTCAGCCTGAAACAGCAAAGGTTCCCTGGAGGTAGTGGGTTGATGCTGGCTAGATGCCAGGCACCCATCAGCCTCTCTCTCACTCCCCTCTGCAGCTGGACAGAGGAGGGAAAATATAACGAAGGGTTCATGAGCTGAGATAAGGACCAGGAGAGACTACTCACCAAATACTGTCATGGGCAAAACAGGCTCAAATTAGAGATATTAATTGAGTTTATTACTAATAAAATCAGAGCAGGAGAATGAGAAGTAAAATAAGCCCTAATAACCTTCCTCCCACCCCATCCCTCCTTCCCAGCTCTACCTCCTGCCCCAGCAGCACAGGGAGACAGGGAATGGGGGTTATGGTCAGTTCATCACCTGTAGCTTCTCCAGCTGCTCAGGGAGAGGGGTCCCTCCCACAGGAGACAGCTCTCCATGAACTTCTCCAAAATGAGTCCATCCCACGGGCAGCAGTTCCCCTCAGACTGCTGCAGCGTGGGTCACTCCTCCATGGGGTGCAGTCCTCCAAGGACAGGCTGCTCCAGCCTGGGCNCCCTGGCATCCTCCTCTCAGGCATACCCCTGGTCCGGCGTGGGCTCTTCCACAATCTGCAGGGGGATCTCTGCATCCCTGTGCACCTCCATGGGCTGCAGGGGCACAGCTGCTTCACCATGGCCTTCACCAGGGGCCGCAGAGGCATCCCAGCCCTGGCGCCTGGAGCACCTCCTGCCCCTCCTTCTCCACTGACCCTGGTGTCTGCAAAGTTGTTCCTCTCACGTGTTCTCATCCCGCTCTTCTCCGGCCACAATTACAACTCTGCAATAAATATTTTTTCCTCTCTTCCTAAATCTGATCTCACAGAGGAGCTACCACCATTTCCAATTGGCCCAGCCTTGCCCAGCGGTACGTCCGTCTTTGGAGCCGCCAGGGGTTGGCTCTGCTGGACATGGAGGAAGCTTCCAGCAGCTTCTCACAGAAGCCACTCCTGTACCCTGCCTGGCACCGAAGCTTGGCCACGCAAACCCAGTACCTCGTCTGGTGAGGGAGCCGCAGCCCGCCCGAGCGCAGCCCCAACTCAGGCCTCTGCTCCTCTGCCAGAGCAGGTGTGGGAGCGTCCCCGGGGTCAGCCGCACTGCTCCCCCGGGGTGAAGCTGCAGCCTGCAGACGGGTGGGATGGGGCCCCGGAGCCCTGCTCAGGGCCGTGCTGGAGAGGGCTCGGGGCCTCCTCTGGTGCTGGACAGCAGAGGGCAGCTGTGGCCTGGGGAATGTGTTCATCAGTCCCTCGATAAACGCAAAGGCACGATTTGGTCACCTTAGCCCTGCCAGAGCCATCCTGTCCTGCAGGAGGTGTTGTGTCCCTCCGAGCTCGTGCAGGGGTGGGTGACAGCAACAGCTTTTGCAGCCAGTGGGAGGGGGCTTTGCCTTCATGCTGCCTCTTGTAGATCTCTGACCACGTATAGTCAAGCAATTGGTGAAGAAAAAGAGGTTTGGTATAAGAAAGCAGCAGTATTTCCAGATATTTGTGTAGGCTGTCTACCAACAGGGACTAGAGTAATTCATAATGTTATAAAAGAAATGGCTGCAGTTTATGACTGTATGAACAGACTCTTTTAGAACAACATTTCCCTATATTATTATAAGTTTTATGAAAAGTATATTATTATAAGTTTTATGAGAAGTATTTCTCTGTTTGTGGTCACCTAACCTAAGACCTAACTCTGTATACATTGTGATTAGTTATTTCAGGAATAAGAGTCTACAAGACAGTGGAAGCAAAATTAGTATTTCAAATGGTGTTGACAAGTTGGGTAAATGATTTGGAAAAAGCTGAATTCATTAAGGCATAAAGACACTTGCAAAGTTTTGCACATATATAGGAATAGTTGTGAGCACAAATGTGAGATATGGGGGAGCTTGACATGCTACAGATCTTAAGAAGGGGATCTGCAGCTTAGAACACATTGCAAATGGAGCACGACTGAAAATGAAATGGAAGATTATGCTGTTCTAGGAAAAACGTCAACATGATTAGGGGCTATCAATTGATGGAGGATTTAGAACTATGTTCAGTCTAACATATGTTGGGTGCTTCTCAAGAAAGAAAGAAAGAGAAAGAGAAAGAAAGAAAGAAAGAAAAAGAAAGAGAAAAAGAAAGACAGAAAGAGAAAGAGAAAGAAGGAACCCCAGCTCAATCCAAGAGAGAGACAAGAAAACAGGAGCAAACACAGCAAGCCACATCTGAAGCACAGAAGTAGCTGAGAGTATTTAAAGCACAGATGTTGGAGTGGGGAGGACACAAACAGGTCTTCAAATAGACAAATGGTAGCTATAAAGGGGAAGGAAATAAATAGTTTGCTATATCCACTGCAGATGGGAAAAGAAATTTACAGTGCAGTTGGAAATGCCCTGCCTGGAAATTCAAATAAACCCTTCTAATGCTGAAGATAGATGGAACTAGAAATACCCCTTCCCATGAGGTGTTGTGCAAAGCAGATGAGACACAATTCTGCTAGCTATAGGATGGGAATGTTGAGTTGGCCTTTAATTAGATGGCCTGTTCCAGCTTTTTCTACGAGTCTGTGTTCTCATGTGCAAAAGATTGAGGTGAATTATAAACCATCTTAGATAACATGACAGTTACACGTGTGTTACTGCTGAGGGGGACAGAGATTTTTTTAGATTAGCCCTCTGAAGCAGGATGGGAATTTGACTGAAAAATGACATTTTTTGGTTAAGGTTAGTCCCAGCTTCCCATCCCTTCCCCCATGGAAGTGAGCAGAGTGAGAGCATGAGCACAAAGGCATTTCAGAGGAGCTGAATACTTTTCAAATGTATCAAAACTGACACTAATCCATAGCTTGCTTCACCCATGTGTTTTTTTCCCCCCTTCCTTTCATTTAATCCCAATTTTGGTTTCCCTCTTCCCCCAAATCCATTTTGCTTGGCTTTGAGGTGAGCTGAGGTCTCCCAGGCTACCTGCAGAAACAGCTGTGGGAGGGAAGAAACTGCCTAAAGGAGAATGAGGAAAAGCATTTAGGAAATACGTTTACAGGCTATTTTTCTCTTCCAGATGTGTTAGACATACTGCTGAATGTGTCTTTTTAAATGTTTTTGTAGATATCCAAGCAAAGGTGTAAGTTTCCAGGGACTGTCCTTTGGGCAGGGCAGCAGAAATCTGCTCCAAGCACCTTTTCCTGCTTTCTAAGGTCCCCTTCTTCCCTTCCTCTCCCAGGCATGCTGGAGTTGGTTGCAGGCAGAGGTGAGGTTCCTCTCTAGTGGTTTGACACTTTGTTCAACCCTGCAGTGTAACAGCATCACCTGGGCCTTTTGACGAGAAGTCCTTATCTTCGGCAGCTCTAACTGTGTGCAGATGTTTTCCGTTCAGAGCAGTACCCAGGTCAGGATTTTCCTGGTGGGCACTGGCTGCTCTTGGCTCCTTTTGCTCTGCCTGGTGTGCAGCTGCACCAAGCTTTGGCAGGTACAGCACATGCTGGCTACGCTGCAGAAGCCAGATGTGGATAGTGTGGTTAATTTTATGTGTTTCTCTGTGCTCACGGAAGGCAGAAATGTCCCTGATGGGCCATTCTACACAAAGAAGCAGTCTTTAGTTTAGGAGATTTCTAAACTACAGGCTGCAGTAACCTGGGAGTTACTGGGAAATTATCCAGTGGTTTTCCAACCTGTCACAACAAGGATGGTCTTCCACTTCCACAGCTTTGCAGTGTAGTTCCAGGGCCCTGCAAACCCAATGTTCCTGGGCTCAGGTGCTGTAGATAGCCAGCACTGCAGCAGAGGGACTGGGACAGCCTGGGCTCTGCTGGACTTCTGCTTCCTATCAGCCTGAGTAAAACTGGAAGAAACCCTTGTGAGGAGGTGACCTGTAGGGCAAGAGGCTGATTTCTGTGCGAGATCTTCCTCTTGAGAAGGCAGGGAGCTCCTGCCGTTGCACTTTCACTCTGGCTGCCTACCAGCAGGAGCCCTATGCTGAGAGGAGGGCCCAGGGGCTCACAGAAGCTGCTAACACAGTGTGGCAGAGCTAAATCTGAGCCAAAGGAAGAAACTCTGGCTACCAGCGAGTGAAGATGATTGTTTCCGAAAGACCCAGAGTGAAGTGTGGGAACACAATTTCTTCTGACACTTGAAAAGGCAGCTTAGCACAGACATTAATCACTATATTGAAAAAAAAGAAAAAAAGAAAGCCTACTTTTAGCCTGGAAATCCCATCTGGAGAATATTTGCTAAACCTAGTTCATGTGGAACATCTTAAATCATGAGTTCAACAAAAAGCAGTTTATACAAAGAAAGTGTGTATAGTAAACTACCAATGCTCTCTGCTCAGAAATATTAGTCATGGGGAATTCCTAATTTCTCTAGTTTTACAAGCTTAGTGCATCAGGAACTAAATGTATGTAGAAGTTTTTGTTTTCCCTGTCTGCATGCTGCAGCCACTGCCATTTCTCCATTGCTGTGTCTCTCCTAGATGTTTACATGCTTTCTGTTCCTCTTGTGTCACACTACTACTTTTCATCACCAGGACAGGGAAGAAAGCAGATAAAGGAGTTATTTTCTCTTTATTCTTACTTTTCCACTGGAGACTGGGGTTTGTTAACAATATTTCACAATATTTCTTCTGAGATCAGGATTTTAGAAATTATAGAGGATGACTCATGGAGACTTGTTCTTTAGCTGATGAAACCTCAAATATTTTTGTCTTCTTTCGTGAGAACTTTCTGGTTGATTGAACTTGCTTAAGTTACTGACATCTAGGTTTTTTTTCTCGTATATGGGTCTTTTATTGAGCCAGATCTGCTAGAAACACACCATTTAGTGGCTTAGGCTTTGTTGGTCAGAAGCAGGCTACTCTGGCACAAGGTGGAGAAGAGAAAGGTCAGATGAGGAAGGATAAAAGGTGGTTCCTCACACTTTTTGCAGGTTCGTGCTAATTTGTCTGTGGAGGTTGGTAATAAAATAGGTCATTGAAGAATGCTGGTGAAGGAGGAGGGATGTGGCCCTTGGGGATTTTGTCCTTCAGGGCTTTTCACTCCCACATGGATGGGTTGGAGGAGCAGACCTTAAATAATCGTGCTCCATTTGGGGAAGAGGATTGCTGATTAGGGTCACTTTCCTCTCTTGGCTTCTTTTATTCTCTTCAGCCGCAGGCTGTTTTGTTAAGCTGTGACGGTGAAGGGACCTCACCAAGCACAGTGACCATCTGATTTCCCAGATCCAGCCTTCCCAGTGCCTGCTTGAGCGGAGGGTGATTGATGGTCTTGTGAAACCACACTGGCCCTGCACTGGCACCTGTTGGGAGGGGTTAGACCGGCCTCTGCTGTCACTGGGAAGGTGGATGAGGCTGCACCAAAACCAGCAGTAAATGCTGCTCTAGAAAAAAACTGGATTTTCACGAAACCAAGGCTCCCTACTACCTACATCAGCATGGTTTAGAAACATGTTTCATGACAAGAGGGTGAATACAGGCCTGAGGAAAAGCTCTGGCACTTTCTGCTCTTATCTGTGGATTCACCCTGCTGAGAAGAGAGAGCATGTTTTTGCCTTGCATGCCAAAAAGCTGCTGTTTGCCAGGCCTGCTGCTTGTCCTTCATTACGTCCCCGCCTCGCAGCAGTGCCACAATCTGCAGCATCAGTGGAGCATCTGGTGGATGGGCAGCAAAAGGTGCTCCAGGAAGAAAGGGGCTTGCACAGCCCTACTTGGCAAGTTCACAGGGGCAAAGAAATGTCCTCCTGTTGTGCTTTCAGCTTCTGCCCTAGCCCAAGTCCATTGTGATGATCGAGGCTGTCAGCATGGTCACACCTCCAATATGACAGCTGGGGCTGGAGGTGCACAGAGCAGCCTGGAAAGATCCCTGAATTTGGTGCTCCTTTTTGAAATAAACATATTCTGACAATTTCATCTTGGCATTAGGTTAGGAGTGGTTATTCTTAAAAAAGGAAAGGGAAAGGAGTGAGAGACAATGCCAAAGAGACAGGTAAGAGTTGTGTGCTTCTTGCAAAAATATTTTTTTAAGCTTTTCTTTGACAATGCCAAAGAGACAGGTAAGAGTTGTGTGCTTCTTGCAAAAATATTTTTTTAAGCTTTTCTTTGACAATGCCAAAGAGACAGGTAAGAGTTGTGTGCTTCTTGCAAAAATATTTTTTTAAGCTTTTCTTTTTTTGCTTGTTTGTTTTTAGGGTATTTTTTGGCTTTCTGTCAGATACATTTTGTAGTTGATAACACACTAAAAATGCCCTGGGCAAGGATGACTGACCCATGCTGCGATAGGATGCTCAGCACTGGTCGGGGCAATTCAGTAGCAGCAACCAGTTCTGGCCACTGAAATGTGCCTCTGACTGCTGAATAGGCTGAGCTGCTTCTGGGGTCGTTTAAAGAGGAGGATGATGAAAATAAAAGGGAAAATAAATTCCAAGACCTGGAAAGGGCGAGTCCAAATGGCTGACAGAAATAGTGGTGGTTTTCTAAGAAACCTCTTTCCTCCCTGTTTAGTGGCCATATCTCTGCACACCCAAGAATTTGGCATGAATTACCTTTTCTATGGCTGGTAGATAGATTAGTTTGCTTGTTGTTGAGGTTGGTTTGTTTGTTTTGTGTGTTGTTTTGGATTTTGTTTGTTTAGGGAGTGTTTTCTTTTCTCTTTTTCATTCTTTCTTTCCCTTGCATTTATGGAGATTCTTGTGGTGCGTGTGCTTCCTCACTGGGAACTGTGTTAGGTACCTTCAGACTGGGCTGGGAATATCACAGAGCTACTGAATTAAACTTGCCCTGCACACATGGGAACTTCCCTGCCTCCTCCAGCCGTGGCAGCTTGTGCTCTTTCATTGCCTCATCCTGGTCACGTCCAGCTTTTCCCAGGGGAGGGGAAAGTCCGGCTTCTGGCATGTTGTGGTGACGTTGGGTGGCCCTGGCAAGCACCAGATTTTGATGAAGCAGAACCACCTGAGGAAGGAAAGCCTCTGAAAGACAAAGAGCAAGCAGAGCTGTGCTGCAGAGTTCACTCTCTAGAAAGTGTCATTGCTGATACAGCAATTTCTAAAGCTTCATTTTCCTGTGGACCTTGTACCCCCATTTCTCTGCTCTGTCACAGCAATAAAAGGCAAAAAGGCGGTTTCTAATTGCAGCTGGATCCTGGGAGTGGCTGGGCAAGGAGAGTGTCACTGGGGTAGGTGATTCTCATGACGGAGAGACTGGAGGAGGAAAGGGAGGTAAATACACACCTGGAGCCAGGGGAGGGTATTTATTGCATCATGGATGGGCTTGAAAGACAACTAGAGCTGCCCTCCATGGAGGAGAGGCTTGTGGGATGCCTCCAGTGCAGGTCCAGGAATGAGCCATGCAGGGGGGAGGACAGACCAGTCCCTGTGCTGCGGACAGGCTGTGCAGACCAGCACCATTAGAGCCGAAAGCAAGGGAGCAAAGTGTGTGTGCTGCACCAGGGGGCTGCGCGTCCCCTGTGCCCCTCCTCTGACACCAGCTGAAACCCTCACACCGTCAGGGCCTTTGCCAGCGCTGGGGGGAGCTTTTAACTGCACAAAAATCAGCTCTTGTGATTTCTTTCTTCTGTCTATGCCATCTGACGTGCTGTGCCTTTGTGCAGCTGGAATTTGAAGAAACTTGGCCAAGCCCAGACGTGACGCACACTCTTCAGCATCTGGCTAATGTGGCCCCATGCGAAAGCAGAAGAGCAAGCCCTCCTTGCGTCACTTTTACCAGGAAAATAAAAGCATTAAAATATTAAATAGGGAAATGTTTCAATGGAAGGTAAAGTGAGAAGCAAGGGGTTTGTGTGTTTATGAGGAAGAAGAAAGTGTTAAAATACATCAGTGAAGATAAGTCAGCCTGGGGTTTAGTGGCAAAGGTAAAGCCCTCGTAAATTGATAAGAAAACCCAGAAATGAGTTGGATTTCGTAACTGGTTTCAGTATTGTCACTTGAAATCTGCTTCACAATGGTCATGTAGATAAATTGTCACCAGCAGAAGTCCAAACCTGGGGTGAGCCTTTAATTGCAAACTCTGGGAAACCTTTACGTTTTCGAAACAGAATGCTTTTTGTGCTTTGCCCACATTTTCGCTCTCTCTTTTTAAAATTTTTTTAATTTTTATTTCTGTGAAAACCAGTGGGGAATGCTGTCTGGTTAGAAACCCTGTCCCAGGCAGGCACGTGGTGGTATCCACTTCCCTTTCACTGGGGGAAGGCAGTTCAGGGAGGAGGGTGCTGGGGTGGTCCTGCCCTGGACAGCCCAGCAAGAGCTCAGCATCTGGATGCAGGGGAGGTGATTGCAGGGCTCCCATTTCCTAGACTGTGCTTTACCTAGCAAGGGTGTTAGTAAAGCATCTGCTTCTACGGAAAACTCCCTGCCGTGACTGAAACAGCTCTGAGGGCCCTGATGTGAGAGGTCAGAGCAGAAGAATCTTACAAAACAAACAAGAATCCCCACCAAAACCCAAACGTGCGTATATGGAGCAGTGTTGTTGTATTTGAGCTGGGACCCCTGTGGACCATCCATCCCTCCAAGAGGCAGGAGGTGAGACCACCCCTCACTGCTCTCTGCCTGCTGAAAATATCATCTGCACTCCCAAAGGGGTGAAACTCACCATTTGGGTCCAGTCAACTGGTAAAAGAAAGAACGTCAGTCACGTTATTAAAGTCACTCATCTTTTATCATTGCCCAGTTTATCGCACCTTTAACATTATCCAGAGTTCTGTTTCTTTAAAAACAAAGCAGAAGCCAAACCCACTCCCTGTCTAAAATCGCTAAAGCACTGTGACTGGAGCCATGTGACTGGAGATATTCCTGGGCAAGTGCAGAGGCAGAGAACAAAGATCCCGGTGGTGGCAAAGGGCCCTGGCTGGTGGCTGTGCTCCTCCCAGGCACAGAGCTTGCTCTGGCCCCCGGGCCTGGCAGCGGGGACTGGGAGCAGCCCCAAGGTCTTGTTAAATACAACTCCAGCCTGGCGTGGTCGGTGCCCAGAACGTGACAGAAAACAGCCTTGGAGTGGTAAAATACAGGACTTAATTCTGCATGATTACTTAGTTGTCAGTGGGGAAGTAGAAAGGTATTGGAATATCCAGCTGCATTCTTCCATTTACCAGAATGATTAGCAAGGAAAGGAAGTGAGCAGCCGTAAAAGGTCTAATTTAAATTATAGCTTAAACAAGAATCTCTTCCCTCCTGCCCCAAGATCACTCCTGGCCTTCTGCCTATGCTGGCTGGTGAGCAATTATCCATTGCCACCTCTCTGTCACAGAACCAGATGAGATCATGCACCTCCCTTCCTCCTGCTACCAAGGGCTCTTCTCAGGGAAAATTGTTGATAACCTTTGTGACAGACAGAAGGGTGAACTTGAGCAAGTCACGAAATAGGTGCAGCAATGCAGAGGAGCTGTGACCCATGTGGGATGTGTATAGTGGTGAGGTGGAGACATGGTGCAATCTTTCTGCTGTGGTACTGAGAAAAGCTGGTTCTTTGGTCCCCAGTCAGTGCAATGTGACTTTTGGTGGAAATGTGGTGTTTCTGGAACCCTTTTGGCTACTGCAACATAGAGGAAGGGTTAAACAATGGACTGTGGGCTGTGGTACCCACCAAGGGCAAGAGACCTACAGACTTGCTCTTGCAATTTTGAGGCTGATAGAAGTCAGGCTTGAAATATCATCTGTGCCAAAGTTTTGCTGAACCAAAGCAGGGAGCCTGGCTTGAGAGTCAAGGGCCAGAAAGGTAGAATTAGAGAGTGTTCACCTTGGCAGAAAAATGTTAGCAGGCAGAAATGGAATTTTGAAGTTAGTAAAGCTGCTGACAGAATGCTGCCAGGGTTTCTGATGGACAGGGTTGCAGATGCTGCAGATGCTGCAGTCTTTTAGCATGCATGTTGAGGAATGAGAAGTGCATGGTGTCAGATGCTGTCCCTAGCTTGTGCATGCACTGCCTACACGGGACAGCTCATCCCCTTAGAGTGGCCTGCTGATGTTTCTGAGCCTTCATTCGGAAACTGAGAGATTGCTGCTATTTCAAGCTAACGATAATCATCCACCCCAGTTTTCACTTCCCCAGAGGTGTCCTCTTTTTCTGTCTTCGACAAAAGTATTTTTAAAGTATGTCACGGTTTTTTTGTAGCAGCTTTCACACTTTCCCCCCACACCTGACATTCAGCTGAGCTCTCATTTTTGAGTCAGCTGCCCTGGTTGGCATCAGGGTTCATTTAAAATGTGACAGCAAAAGCAAATGGAAAGCCCCAAGCAAGAAATCTGGTGCAAGATGTTACCAGATCTCTGTGAGCAACAACACAGAAGTCAGAGGGAGGCTTGGGTGTGTACCTGCACTCTGTGTGTGTATCCTGTCCGTGCAGCCACTTTCAGTGCTGCAGCAGCTCTACTCGTGATTCCAATAGACTTGTAACGTGTCCATTTGGTGTTTTTGACAGATACGACCCTGGCTGCATCCAGCTTTGTCATCAGTTCACACAATCACAGAATTAATATAATGTAGGAGATGCCAGTGCAAGATTCTTGTTCTGCCTGTGTCTTGCTGGGAGGGCAGTGTGGCCCAGCAAGGGCAGGATGCAGTCCTGCATGTTCAGAGGTGCCTGCCCGGCCAGTCTGCGAGCTGGAGGCTCCAGCCCTTCCCACACCTGTACCCTCATCACTTGGCAAGCACAAGGCTGGTGGTGTCCAGGTTTGGCTCCAGAGAAATCTGTGAAGTCTGAAAGACAGAATGCATCCTGTGCTATGAAGGTTAAGTCACACATGCTCGAAAGCTTGGCAGATGTGGTGAGATGGGTTTTTGCAGCAAGATAAAAACAAGCCAGGCAAGGTCTGCAGCACCTGGATAATTATGGTTTATCTGTATTTGTGGTGAGGGCTGCCTGCCTTCCTGGCAGTGGTGGAACAATCAGCATCTTGTTGGTAAGTGCTTGGATCCCCCTTGTCTCCCAGAGGTTGTTGAGCCCACCAGAAATGTCTGCCACTGTAGATCACTACTGCCTCCTCACTGCTTAATTCATCCCTTACCTCTTCTCAGCACGGGTGGGAGAGCTTGGCCATGGGGGTCATGAATTCAGAGGACACTCCTCCTACTAAATCAGCCTGAAAGGTCCAAATGGGAAAAGCAAAAGACAGTGAACAACAGAACAAGATAAACCAGTTTTCTACCTGGGGAGCCTGAGGGGAGTTTCTTGGCCCTTGTGCAACATTTCAGCGCCAGCACATTTGAATGCCCTGACTGAATGATGAAGAGACGTTTCAGACCCATGTGAAAGGGATAGTTTATCACACTTCTTTTCTGAGAGTGAAACGTGCTGTCCTGCCTCTTTGCCCTCAGTAACCAGCAGCTCCCAGGCAGCCATCAGGAGCATGGCATAGGTCCTGCCCAGGGGTGCTGCAGAGGTTGGCTGTGGCAGAGGAACACCCTTGCACTCCCTGCCCAGCACCATCTTGCCCTGGCACAACCCGAGTGCCTCCTGCACAGCCCCTCCAAGGCTTCCCCTGCTCTAAACCTCAGTAAGCACCTGAGCACTCACAGCTGTACAGAGAGGCTCTGATGTAGGGTTTCTGTGGGGAGGAAGCTCAGCTGTCTCAGGCCAAGCGTTCATGGTGTGTACCTCTGGGCAAATGGCTGCTAGAGGAAGAGGCGCTACTAGAAGTTAGGTGGGTTAGCAGAACGTGCTCAAAAATGCTTTGTTTGTAGGCTGCTTTGTACCTCCCCCACCGTGGTTAGTGGTTATTGGAGTAGAAGTGTTTTTTTCTTGCCCATCTGAAACAGCAGTTTAGTTTGTGCAGAGCTTTTGCCTCTAAAGAGCTCACATCCATGTTGGTGAGACTGGAGGTATAGAAAAAACACACTGGCAATCAGGCAATCTCTCAAATCACTGTGCTCTCACCACACAAATCCTATACTGGGGCAGGAATCTTAAAGGTGTGTTTAGCTTTACTGGGGAACAATCCATCAAATCACAGTCACAGAGGTGCATACGTTATACAGCGATGCAGGAGAGCAATCAGCACCCAGGGATGGGGAAAGCAAGGTGTGAGCAGTGTGAAGTTCTTGCCAGGGCCCTGCCACCCCTCGGGCTGGGAAAGGAGGGGATAGTCCACCTCTGTGTGCACAGCACCCTTCATTGCTGCTTTGATCTTTTCAAAGAAAATACAAGTGTAGAAAAGGGAGAGAAACCAACCTCCTTAAAAGGTCTTTGCAGCCACAGTCTCTCCTCCTTTCCCTCCCCGTTGTCTAGTAAGCAAAGGAGAGATTCTGCTTTCAGATTTTGGTGATTACAGAGCAGATATCCCCATTTCTACCTGAATCTCTGACAACCGTGGTGAGGAGCCTGTATCCCCTCAAGAAGCTGTCAGGGTTTTGCTCCTGTCCTGTGCAGGTGGCAAGGGTTGTGCTGGGCAGCGGAACAGCCACTGCCCAGGTGGATGGAGGTCCCTGCTCAACCACTGCTTGCTGCAGGGGCTCTCCTTGAGGGGGCTCCTCCTTTTGGCTTGTGCCTTGAGTAGGAGGAGATGCAGGGCCGAGCTGGGTGTGGGGCTGTCAGGCTGCTCACGTGGCAGCGGGGTTTGGCCAGCACGTACAGGCGGGTGGAAGCCCAGCCTGGGGTTGGGAGGTGTGAGTGGAGGTGCATGCTGGTGCATCCTGTCCCAGGGCACGTGGTCTGAGGCTGCTCAGTGGCTTTACCTACTTAGCTATTTATGGTGAGAGCATCACGGGGCAGCATTCACCTCTCTGCCTTGGAAAACCCCAGTCTCAGGTGCAGCTCAGACCCACTGCCCCTTGCTTGGACAACTGGGAGCTGCCCCTCCTGGGGACAGACAGCAGAGCAGGCCCTGTACCACCCAATCTCCCACCTTTTCCATTTAACCCATTGAGGAACTGAATTCCATGCTAGTGCCACAACTTTATTTAGGCTGATTTCTTTGGAACAGCTTGCTGCCACTTTCTTTAGACAGGCCTTTACATTGTAAGGTTGAATAGAGTCCTAATACAGAGTCTTTATTCCCACTGCCCTGCACCAACTCTTTGAATGGTAATTTTAATGCCATTTGACTCAAACGTTTTTGATGCAAAGTTTTTCCCCAGAACAAGCAATAGCAATTTCTTCTGACCTTGTATTGTAATGATGACCATTTTGTAGCTGTTACATTGCTGTAAGGTTCTCTAAAGCAGGGTAAGTCAGCTTCTGTTACTGGGACTGTGTGTTATTGGCAACTAAAAACCAGTATGTTTGTGACTTATAGAAACACCTTCCTTTCTTTTTTTGCAATGGTTTCACTTTGAATTTTAAAAAATTTTTATATATTTGGAATAGCCTCTGTTTCTTTGTTGCAGCTGCACAAAAAGTGATACAAGGTGGAGATGAAGGACACAAAGTAATCCTTTACCACTGCCTGTGCTTTGTTTGGGTTTCCTGGGAAAATGAAAGACAGGGGATTTTTACCAAGGGAAATCTATCACTTTACTCAAATTTGCATAAGGCAGAGAATTGTCAGTGGCAATCTAGATCATTACATCAAGATCTGGACTCTGTGGTTGTCTGAATCAGAGCTAATTTTCATGTATTTGAATGTTTCCCTTTAGTAGAATGTCCCTCCATCCCACTCTGATAAAAAGCAAGTGTGAAAGCCTGAGTGAGCCCCAGTTGAACCTGAACACAGCAAGTGTTTTGCACTAATGTGTTACATTTGAGAGCTCAATTTCAGCATCTTCACTGGCTCCAGATTTGGACTTTGCTAGGTTGGAAGATGCTTCCTCAAATTCCTTGTTGACAAAGTAGTAACAAATAGCGTCCAGGCAGCAGTTTGTGTTTGCGAGGATGGAGGCGAAGTGAACAAAATTGTTTATGCTCTGTATTGCAGAGCAGTTGGATTTGAGTGAGTCCATTATGAAGCGAAGGAGGTGCCCGAGGTGAAGAGGTAAAAAGCATACAATGAACACAGCCATGTTCGCAGACACGATGTAGACAGCCTTCCTGATTAACTTTTCCCTGTGGCAGTTTTCATTCTTGTTTCTCATGAGTTCTGCAATGATCTGTACGGAGCAGTAGCTTAAGATGACCAGTGGAATGAAAAACTCTGTAATAATGACACACAGGGTGATCACCGAGGGCTTCTCAGAAGATTTTTCGAAGCAAAGGTCTTGTCTTCGGTTCTCTAAGCTTTTAATGAGGGAAATCTCACAGATGATGACTATCCAAAGAAATCCAGAGGCAAAAGCTGCCTTCAGTGGCGACCGCAGTGCCTTGGCTTTCAAAGGGTGCTTGATTGCAAGGTACCTGTCAGCTGCTATGGTGGTGATCATACCGATGCTCATAAAGCGGCTTATGAAATAGACACTTTCCACAACCAGGCACCACCCATCCACCTTCAGCTTCTGGAACTGGGATAAAGTTTTAAAAGGCAAGGTGAAGAGCATCAGGCAGTCAGACGCAGCCAAGTTGACCATGTATACGCTGGTTTCTGTCCATTTGCCAAGTTTGCAACAGAATACCCACAGCGCCAACACGTTCAGCACAATGCCCAAAACCAAAACTGGCATGTAAACAGACAGCTGGACACGTGAAAAACTTTCATGGACTGTGATACTGCAGTTGCTGTTGCTCATTTTAGGGGTATCAAAAGGCACAGTTCTTCCCAAAGCAGATTAAACCTTTTAGAAATGAGGCTCTGGACTGAATCGGTGATTAATTCTAATTGAGAGAGTTCAGGGCTTTACCAACTGTGAAAACCTGATGATTGAGAGGGCTGTGCACAGCTGGCTGTAGGGTACCTAGTGGGAAGAAGAGGGACAGGGACATGAGCCTGATCAGTTGTGAAGGAGAGAAAAGCACAAGTTCTGCCTGGGTCCCCTGTGGGGAACACTGCTACTGGAGGGTGGCTGGGAGAGGGGTTTGGATCCCTATTTTGGGTCAGACATGGATCAGGGAGCAGCAGATATCCTGCAGAGAGGAGTTATGTGAGCCTTTGCAGACATTTGATAATGGAAAGGGGATGCCTGAAGCCAGCTCTTATCCCTTCCCTTATAGCAGTGCTCAGCTGAAGCCAGCCAGCATCCTCACAGCTCAAAATATTCCAGGAGATGTGCGGCAAGAAGGCAGCTGCCCTCTCCTTCAGTCCTGAGATGTCTCTGCATCACTTCTCATCAGTGATACAAGCAATTATTAGTACATCTCTCATTAGCATTAGCTGACGCTCAATCCTGTACTCAGAGGTCTGCAGCTAGAATCCAAATATTACGGGCTTGTTGCCTTTCAAGGATTGTCAAAGCTGCTCTTCATCTCTGAAGTATTACAGCAATCTGCCACAATCCCAAGACAAAATAAAGCCTCCAATGCCATGGCAAGAATGTGGTCAAGAGCCATGTGAAAGAGATGAGCTGTGTTTGGTCTAGTGGGTGGTTTTATCACCTCGGATCAAAGGGCAATGTTGCTGTTTGCCCTTCTGCTCTGGAGGAGTTAAAGCACAAGCACATTCCAGGTGCAACTGTTCGTGGACAGAAAAGACCCAGGATATCTGACATGTCTTTGGGTTTTCCCTGCAAGGGGGACATGGCTCCGTGGGTACAGGTTCATGGATCTCAAAAGCATCCCTAGTGAGCAAATCATAGGGCAGTGCTGCAATATTTACGTGCATCTACAGCTCTTGGTTATTTTTGAAAATCATGCAGCAGAGGAATCATGCCAGGAGACCTCTGAAGAGGTGAGGGAACATGATACAGCAGATACCTGCAGCAGCTCTGTCCTTTGGGCATGAAAAATGTGTTATGAGACCACAAGATATAAGGGTAGATGGTAATAGGGAGACCTATCAAAAGTCTAGCAAAGGCTGAGATAGCCCTTAAGCATCCAAAACATGTCAAATGTGGCCAGTATCAACATGAACCTTTGAAAATACACCAGCTCTAGCCCTCTCTTTTTCTGCATCACTATTTTGGTGTCCCACCATGGCTGGGGAAACGTTCTACAATGCCTTGTAGAATTCAAATAACCATGTCAGCAAATAGCTAGGAGAAATTACCTGTTTGCTTGCTGTCCTTGGAGAGAGAGTTCCTCCAGCCCAGCTGCAGTGCAGGCACGGTGAGCAGTGCTCCTTGCACATGGCCAGCAAGGTGTCCTGTGATAACCAATTTCTGGTGGCTGTGAGAGCAGCACCCTCACCCCTCCTGAACACATTTCCCCAGGGCTGAGCTTCCTCTGTCATGACTGGTGTGGCTTATACCACCTCCTGTTGACTGAGGAGCCTGCATTAGTCCCGCAGTGAGGTGAAATGCTTGTCTGCTGTGCATCCCTGCAGCAGTTCCTCCAGCGCCAGAATGGCTTTGGGTTTTTCCTTTGTTTGACTTTCCATTGCCTGATGTCTCACTGGCAATGTCCATTGATCTTCCTTGCCTGGGCACATGGCTTGGAGGGCACCCATAACTCTGGAAGCTTCTGAGGTCTTCTCTCTGCCTTCCAGAATGCCACCCCTGGTGGGGCTGGGGCAGGAACCTGCCCCTGTTGTCACACTGCCTGAGCCTCGGGACAGAGCAGCCCCGACAGGCCCCCAGTCCCAGAGCTGTTGAAAGGTGAGGGCTGTGGTTTGCAGGCAGTTTTGTGATTATCCTGAAGTGTTTCATTCTGAATCATAGTAGTTCTCCTGTCTTCCATAGTTCTCATCAGCCAGCAATTCCGAGAAACCTGTGACCCTGTGACCTGCTGACTTTGTGACGGCCCTGCAGCTGCCGGCGCCTGCTGCCCAGGGCTGCTGCCATGGCAGCCTATTTACCTGAAAAGCTCAGACAAACCAATCAATGACCTTAAAGGTCCTGATATTAGTACCTTGAACTGCTGTTGTGGGAATATATTTCCCCTTTCCACTTTTCAGGTCATCTTAGAGCAGTTTCAGGAGTATTTCTGCACTGTCTGTCTGCACATCATAAACCAGCCTTTGAGAATAATTACTTGCTGGTGTACAGTCAGTATATATGACATACTTCTGAGCTTCCAGGAACTGCTTTTGCCTTTATTGGGGCTGCTTTTTGCTGGATGCTTATAAGCAGTTACTGACATATTAGTACGTCCAGCTTGTTGATCCCCAACCAACAGCATTTTTATGTCATGGTCTCTGTTAGTACTTTAGTTTTCAAAGTCATCTGCCTTCTGGGTTGTGATAGTTTCACCACTGTACAAAAAGCTCTGCATTGTCCTCAAGTGTGGTTCACACACTCCTATTGTCTATGTCCAGGCAATCACTGGTGGTATAAACCATGAGCAGTCAAAATCAAGCCTGGAGTTGCTCAGCTCAGAGCAGCTCTCCAGTGCGATGCTTCCCATCCACAGCTTGGTGCTGTGGTCACCAGGCGAGGGCCTCATCAGCCCAGTGAGGCCTCAAGAGAGGGACAAGCCACATCATCAGGCACAAAGTAGCTGGCTGTGAGCAGCAGGTTCACCAGGATATGTCAAAGCAAACTCAACACCAGCTATCAGTAGGCAAAGCTAGGATAAAGTGTTATCTGTGGAGAACTTACACTTCTCCTGGTGAGGCTCTTGGGTCTTTGATTCCTGGGCACTGCTGCATCAGGATCCCCATCCTTCTCTTCTCTCCACCTCGTCTCCCCATCAGCCACCCTCAGCTGCAGCTGCTCGTGGCATCCTCTTTTCATGAAGTCACAGATTTTATCACCGCTGCCATGGACCAATGATGCTCACTTGGTATTTCCCCTGTCTCTGCTCTTCTCATCCTGCAAGTGCTGTCACCATGTGGTGCAGTGCGAGTGACACTCCTGCTGTGTTCTCACTTCCCTGCTGGCAGCTCTTGGGCAGGGTAGTCCAGGGGCCAACAGCACTGCTGAGTTCTGGTGCCCGTACAGGGTGCAGGGCTGCCTGCAGAGTGCTGCAAAGGACCTTTTGCTGACACCAGCATCTACCACGTGCCTGGAAAAGTGATTTTCTAAATGAAAGCAGCCAGTGGAGCAAGCTATTCCTATAAGGTAAACAAGCACAGGTACAGCTTGCTGGCAGAGAGGTTTGATGGGCTTCTTCCTCCTTTCCAAGACAGGGAAAATCTCCATCTCCCTTGCATGCCAGAGACTGTGCCCTGCTGGCTGCAGCTGCTGGTACATCACAATGGGGCAGAGCCTCTGGCAAGATGAGAGAGGTACTGGTACCACCTCCACACACAGGAGGGGGCCATGGGACGCTGGGCTACCCTGCAGCACCTGGGCTCTGCAGTGCCCCTGCCCCATGGCGTTGGTTTCCTGGCTTTCTCACGGCAAGACGGGATGTTGCAACAGCAGCTCTTGACCAAAAGAGAACTGGAGGGTTGAGAGCAGAACATGTCGGTCTTATTTTTAGCACGGACAGCCTGTGAAACGGCAGTGTTAGGCTAAGTGCTCCCACCCCACACAGTGACCAGCCCTGGCTGTTGGGGCCGTTTCCCCTTTCCCCTCGCCCAGCACCGCACGGAGCTGCGCGTGATAGAAAAGGCGCTGGCTGGGCTCTCTGCTGCAGCCCTCCCCTCACTCCTGCAGCACCAGCACTGAAGGGGCTGGCTGTGTATCTGTGCACGCACACCGGGGAGGGCATGGAAAAGCCCGAGCTTCCCAGCTGCCTGGCGCGGCTTCCGCGCTTGTGGAGCTCCCTGCAGGCTGCCGGGCAGCGCTCGCCGCTGCAACAGCTGTGCTGGAGCGAGGAAACAAAATCACAGAGACACCTCCAGCACATGAAATCCGCACCCAGCCCACAACCCCCCGGTATGTGTCCTTCAGCCCCCTGGGGCTCACACCTCTGTAAGAACACAGTTTTCAGGCCTGCCCAAATGCCACCAAACAGCAAAATATTGTCTTATGGCAGGCTCTGCCTTCCATGCATAGGAGGGCCAAAACTGCTATATCTGATGGCAACCCACTCATATAAAAGCAAGATTCTGAATTACTTTGTAGGCTTTTCCTTGTATTCTTTTTTCTCTCAAGCCTAAATTTTGACAGTAGCATCAATTTGCTCATGTAAAGTTGAAGCCATTGTCAGCATCTTTTTCTTTTAAGGGATTGGAAAGTTACATCTTACTGAAACGTGAGTAAAATGCAGTGGTTCAGCCTTGCTGTTTGGGGCTGCTGATGGACTGTGGCAGCTGTGGCTGCTCCCCACTACCATTTGCCAGACTCTTGCGCTAGGAAATGGAAAAGATTTGGGTTTAAGCATGTCACCATCCTCATGGATTGCTATTCCAGTGCTGGCTGATGGCTGGTAGTTTGTTGTGGCCCAGGGTCTGATCACTCATCTGTTCCATTTACTGGGAGCACTCGGGGAGCTGAGGCTTTGTTCAGACTGAAGGCGGATGTCAGAAACCCATCATAAACTTAACGTGTAAACCAGATAATTATTTCTATCTGAGGTAGATTACACATCTTCAGGTATTCAGGTAACAAACATCTATATTTATTTTTAGATATATTACTATGACACAGCTTTATTTTCACTTGCAAAAGTATGTTTTGTTTTTTGTTTTCATAGCATTCAATGCAAAGAGCAAAAAATGTTACTTCATGATGACAGGAATTGTGAAGTCAACTAATCTGCCCTTTACAATGAGAAAAAGGAACACTTATACTATGAGACCTATACGTGAGGCCACCTGTATAAAAGCATTGCTGTTCTGTATTTAAGAGTGGATGACCTATTTGGAGCCCATTGGAAATTGCACAAGGTGCCCCCATGTTAACTGGAAGAAAGCATGAGCATGGTTTGCAAAAAAAGGCAAGTTGTTTTCTTTCTAGATTAACAGTAGGATAACAGGTTGATATGAACCTTCTTTTTTTTCCCCTCATAATAACAAAAAAATTCATAATAATCTTTTTGGAACAGGCATTCATTGTAAGCAATGAGATGCAAAGTCCCAGAAGGGAATCCTAGAGCCTTTTTGAAGGCCCTCTGTGCTGTTTCTGAAGTAGAAGACTTCTTCCTTGCTGAACACTCTGCCTGTCAAGAAGCCTCTTGCTCTTTGAGAGTAGTTAATTGCAGCATATTTCTTGATGGCTACCAGGGTGAACAACATTCACACATCTCCTGAAGTAATAGATGGTTTTTAAGATCAGGCACTATTTGTCTCCCTTATCTTTTCCTGTCTTTGAAAAGAGAATTTAAAAGGCAGACCAAGGGCTAAACATTGTGCAATGATTAAATTGGTCACACACAGGCCCTTTTCTCTGCTTGCAGTGAAATACCAGTAATGCCAGAGCATTAAATAATACCCCAAAGAAGGAAATTGGGACATAAATTATCAGCTGAACGACCTGAGCAGTTTCATCCATTTTTACGGCACAATTGCTCATTGCAGCTTCCATTGTGTTGTCTGCCAAAGTATTGACACAAAGCAGGTAGATCCAGTGTTTGGATATGGGATACCTTCCGTGATGGGAATAGTCCTTTGTGGTGTTGTTTGGCCAATGTCTAGCCAGCGGTTTCAGATTGTGGTCTAGAAGGTGACAGGTTTATAGGGGAGCTACATGTCAGTTGTCACTAAGGAAGTTAATTGTGTCTAAGTTTAAATGAGCGGAATATGAGTTTGCACATGGAGAAAATTTTTTAGAGGTTTACAAGTCAGAAGACACTGAAAGTGAAGGACCATGAAGCCAGCCAAGACACAGCTGTCCCCAGGAGGTGCCTGAAGCTGCGAGACGATACAAGACAAGTCAGAGCTGGAGTCAAGTCACTGAGGGCAGCAGGACAAAGTTCAAGTTACTACCAGACCCTTTGGAAGGGGTTGCCCCTTTTTGCACTTATGCCTCTACCTACAATGATTGCAAATACTGTAGGTGGTTCCATTCCCTCTGCCTCAAAACTTCAGCAGCACCATGGCACTGAACACTTGCCAGGCACTACACCTTGTTTATGCCATCACTTGTTCCGTGGGTGGCTGTGACTCTTGGCTTTGGTTCATCTTGGACTTCATAAATACACAGGTGGGGAACATAGAAGAAAATTCTGGAAATTCCTTGGCTGCAAAATAATAGCAAAATGCATCCAAACAGCAGTTACAATTTGCTAAGCATGCAGAGATCTTAATAAAGGATGTAACTCCTGAGAGCAGAGAAGAAGCTCCAGCAACATCCACAGCAAACCGCAGGAGTAGTGAGATGTAGAAAGGTGAAAAACAGACAGTGAACACACACAAATTCACAGAAACAATGTGCACAGCCTTCTGGAATAATTTTACCTCATGAGGGCTTGTGGCCATCTTGTTTTTTAGACATCTGATGACTTGTACTGAGCAAAAAATCACAATTCCTAAGGGAATAAAATATCCACAGATAATGGAGAATAATGATAAATAACTAGGTTCAAGAGATTGTCTCCGAAAGCAGGAACCTTCCCATTTATGTTGAAGTTTAGGATGCAAGTAGGAATAAATTATCAGCGTTATCCAAAGAAAGCCACAGATAGAAGCTGATTTCAGTGGGGATCGAAGAATCTTTGCTCTTAGAGGGAACTTGATTGCAATGTATCGATCAATCGCAATCAGGGTGATGATAAGGATGCTCATAGGCATGTTTGTAAAATAGATGTTTTGTATGGCATAACACAGCTGGTCTATGGGATGTTTGTACTTCGTAAAATACAGCAGGAAAGGCAGGGTAAAGAGCAGAAAACTGTCTGCAATGATGAGGTTGATCATGTACACCTTGGTCTCAGTCCACCTCTTGAGTTTGCAGCAGAAGACCCAGAAGGCAATTGTGTTCAGTGGGATCCCCAGAGTGAGCACTGGGATGTAGACAACCAGTTGAAGTAGCACAATGCCATCCTGCAGCTTGTCATTTTCAGTGCAGTTGTTCATGTTGCAGGCCATCCCTGCAAGGAAAGGGTGCAGGCATGAGACTGAGCCCGGTGACAGGGCTGGGTCCTGCGGCAGTGCCCCTCCTCTCGCAGTGCCAAGCCAGTCTATGGGCTGCAGCTCCTCGTGTCCCCGCACTGCTTTTGTAGGTAGCCTTGGAGGGGCTCAGTGGCTCAGCAGCACCACCAGTCCCTCAGCCAGCGAAGTTACACTGTCACTTCCAGCTAAGACAAAAACACAGAGACAACCCTCTCTTGCTGCTGTCGCAGGGTGAAGCCTGCCTCACCCTCCCTCCAGTCCTGCTGTGCACAGTTTGGGTAACAGCAAAGAGTCTGCAAAGCAGAATGGTAGTTTTTGTTGTCCCTTACCTTTGCTGCTGCTGTGCTTGTCAGAGCTGCTGGCTTTAGGGCAGCCCACAGCAGATCTGGGCAGCATTCCCCATTTGCCCTCCAAGGCCCTTGCTTTGCTGCTGAAGCCAGTCTATGGGATTGCTCTGCAACTCATAAGGGCTGAGAACATCCTCAGGGCTTGAGCCCTTCCAGCCTGCGGTATCTCAGGTGGCTTTGCTCCCAGGGGCAGTGGGAATGCTGCTGCAGGCTGGTGGGTGGGTGCCTGCTGTGAGCAGGGTGCCCCCCAGCATGAATCACTCTTCTGGCTCTGGGATGCTGGGGAGGGACAGCTCAGCAGGGGTACCACTAGCCCTAGCAGACAACAGGTCTCCAGAGAAAGAAGGGAAAGTGGGCACATGTGTCTCATCTCAGCCTTCAAAGGTAGGAAGCCAAAATTTTGCTAGAGCAGAAAACAGGAACCCAAGAATCTAGACTATATCCTTCTCTTCCTTTAAATATTACAGGGCATCTGCTACCAGCAAGGCGGATGAATCAGACTTTGCAACTCATAAAGGAAGTGTTTACAACGAGGCAGGCATGGAAAACACCCGGATTCCTACAATCTCTTAGAAATACATTGCCTTATAAGTCAGCACCTCCTAAATGTCAACATGTAAATTGCAGTGAAAATATATGATTGCATGAAGTGAATTGTTTTTAGTGTCCAATGTTGGGAGACAGATCTGGCAACCACAGAGGAAAGCACACCACCTGCCCTAGCACCAGAACTGGTATGGCATTACTGAACCACAGGTGTACAGTCATTTTTAGGGTGGAATTTATGGAGAAACTAACATACAGTCAATGTCCTGGCACTCTGGGGCTTTCATCCTCACAGGTTCTTGGCTGCACTGTGGTTACAGCCTGTCTTGCAGCTGTTCCCTGGCAGCCTGTTGTGGTCACCTTGCAGTGGAAAAGCCAGTCTCTGCCTGCATACCACTGGCCTGAGGAACAGCTGAGCCCACTGGGCTGGGCATTCCAGCCCCACCGAATGCCACATGTAAGCACAGAGCCGGTGGCAGCTCCCAAGGCTGTGTGCCACAGCGTGCCCGGAGCCAGGTGTCCCCACACTCGTGGAAGGCATGGTAAGATGCACTACTGTGGAACTGCAGCAAGGGATAAAGATCCCCCTGAATGACACCTGTAGCTGCAAAGCTGTGAGGCAGGAAAGCTAAGAAAGCAGAAGGAAACCAGGGGACCTGTGCTCTGACAGACCTGTACGTTCACAAGTAGGAGCCTTGGCAGGAGGTGAGAAAGCACACCCTGAGCACTGAGCAGAGCACTCTGTCACACACGGTGTGGGACAATTAAAAGTCATTACCTGCTCCTTGTGAGGCCGACGGGCGGCTTGAGTCCTCAGAAAGGCTGCAGGGTAGACACGGTGTCCTGGCAGGGAAGGCGATCCGTGGTGGCCACAGGTGTCGGTGCAAGGCACAGCTGTCCCGGAGCCGGCAGCGCTGAAACCCAGCAATGAACTCGTGTGCTCCAAAAGTGCTTCATTTATCCTCTGCTTTTCAGGCTGATGGAGTCTCTGGTGCCCTCTGTTGTACCACTCCCAGCAGCTCAAGGCTTCTCTGTCAGTTTTTCCACCCAGACTGCACTCCCCGCTCCTTGCCTCACACAAACTGGCAATTAAGATTTAAAATTTTCAGTCATGGGAAAACAATTTCTGAAATAAAACCCATAATGGTTGCAAAGTGCCCTTCTGGCAGCAGAAGGTTCCCCAGGGAGCCCGGCAGGCTGTGCAGTCTCTGGTGCAGTTGCAGAGGGTGCCCCGGGTGGGGACTGTGACCTTTCTGAGGGGGCACGGCGGTGCTTGTGCATCCTGTGACAGCGAGCCCAGGGACCCAGCGTGCTGCTCCTTGGTGTCTTTACAAGGTGGCAGATGTTATGGGCTTGCTTGCCCTCTGTGCAGCAGCCAGGAGTGTAACACTGCTCATCAGTGTCGCTGGGAAGCCAGGGCTGGTAATGACAGTCACTGACAGCCAGGCACGGGCAAGAGACACCAGAGTGGCACGGAGGGGTTGGGACCTTTAGGAACGTGGTTAGGAGTGTGCCCCAGTGGTATTTCATAGATATTTGGATGGCTGTTGCTGTCCACTGGCTCCAGCAGTTGCAATCCCTGTGAGCCAGCTGATAGGAGCCAGACTGACTCCCTCAGGATTTGTCCCATTAATTCCTGTCTTGGGAGCTTACCATCTCAAAGATGGCAACAGCAGATTGAGCGCCAGCCATGGGCTCACTGAGGGCAGATGTAGGTCACAGGGGAAGATGTGTGAGCGGGCAGGAAAGACTCCCCCACACTGTCTGGTGGAACACTCTAGCATTGCTGGGGCAGAGCTCAGGGCCATTTTGGAGATTTTAAGTATTCAGAAAAAAAGAAAAGCACATTTCTAGGGAGCATTTGAATAACATGCAGGGAGTTAATCCACTCCCCCTCTCCCCTCATTTTTCTAGTCTGCTGACTCATGGAAAAATGCATTTCCCCAGTGGAAATGTTAGGGGTGTCGGTGTGGGTGGGCTGTGGAAACCCAGCCCCAGCTGGGTTCAGCTGGGGGTGACACTGAGCCTGAGCCGCACTGAACTGGGGGCCAGCCTGGTGCCACAACATAAAACCAGGGAATAGCAATGCATGGGTGGCAAATGTCCAGGGAGCAGTAAAAGGGTGGGAGCAACAGCTTCTCAGGGATGGCTGCTCCGAGGGGGTGTCTCTGTGTCGGAACCCTGCAGTGCAGCCAGAGGGGAGCCGGCAGGAGGACTCAGCTCTGAAATCTGGACTTTGTGCCTTTATGGCACTGGACAAGTGTTGCTTTCGTACTAAAAGTGTTCCTTCACGCCTCTCTGACCTGTTGAGTTGAAGGGGAAGGAGGTGAGGAGAGTCTAGGCTGTTTTGTAGGGACATGTATTTTGTTAAATGCCAGTACCACCTGAACACCCACCCCCACCACCTACCAAAGGAATATAATAAAAATAAACTGGATTATTTTAATAATGCAAACAACCTGAAAGACAAATGAGGTAAAAATGATATATACATTTGTACATGTTGGCAATAAGGATCAATTGACTTTAGCTGCAAAATGAACTAAAACAGAGAGGTGTACATGGCTCGCCTGTCTTCCTGCAAGAGTGACAAGCAGATGGTGTAGGAGAGCTGAACGGAGATGTGCTAACAGCTAGTGATTACATACACACTTTTACACATCTCTGTGACCTATTTTCTTAATAGAAATACAGAGTATAATTTGTAGTTGGCTTAGTAAGTAAACCTGACAGAGTTTACCAGGGAGAAAGAGCAATAATTATTCCAATGGCACTGAAGCTGTATTTTGTCTTTATGTTATAGGTGTTGTGGGGGGTTTTGAATTTGGTGGGGTTTTTCCTTTAGCAAGTCTGTATCTGCAAGGGGTGGAGTACATCTGTTTTCTGAGTGCTGGCTTTGGGCAGCAGAAAGGCTTCATAGAATTCCTTGGTCACAAAGTAGTAGCAGACACTATCGAGGCAGCAGTTGGACGTGGCAATGCACCTCGTCATGGAGGAGAAGTTCTTCATAACACAGAGCACGAAACAGGTTGCTCCAAGGCTCTCCATGATGAACCTGGCAAGTAACCCAAGGTAGGCTGGTAGAAAACATATTAGAAATACAATCAGATTTGCATAAATAATGTGTACAGCTTTCTGGATTGATTTCTCATCCGGTGAATTTGTGTTCAGATGTTTCTTGAGGTTCGTGATTACTTCTGTGGAGCAAAAGGTCAAGATTGCTAATGGGAGAGTGAAAACGAAGCAGATGGCCAGCAGGCTCAGAGCAGCAGGCGTGGGGGTGTAGGTCTGGAAGCAGAGAGCTGCGTGTCTCTGCCCGAGCTGGACAGTGGCACTGCTTATCACCAGGACCCACAGAAGCCCGCAGAGGAGGGCAGCCTTTGAGGGAGACCTGAAGGTCCTGGCTTTCAGGGGGTGCTTTATGGCAATGTGTCGATCCATGGAGATAAAGGAAATGATGTAGATGCTCACTACCATGTTGATAAAATACATCGCCTCTATGAACTGGCAGAATTCACCTCGGGCTGACTTGTTCCAGAGCAAATAAGCCATGGCAGGCAAGGTGCAGATGACAAAGAAATCTGCAAAGACTAAATTGATTACATACACCCTGGTTTCTGTCCACTTCTTCATCTTGCATAAGAACACCCAGAGGGCAAGGATATTAAACAGTGCTCCAAAAAAGAAAATGAGGTTATACAGGACAAATTCAATGAGGTGAACGTGGTGATACAGTTCTAGGTTTGTGGTGCTGCGGTTGTTGGACACATTCATTGTCCTGAGTTGTAGATGTTGTATGATGTTCTGAGACCTGAAATGGGAAAAGACATAGTAAGACCTCTTAGTAGCTGCAGTAAAAAAAGCATATTGAAGTAAATATTTCCTTTGTTATGAATGAATTTGAGCTTTACAGAGCTGTCCTTCTCAGTCAACCTGTGTCATCCTTTGCCAAGCTTTGTCTATGTTCGCTCACTTTGTGAGTAAGTGTCTCAAGGTACACTTCCAATAGGACATGGAAAGCTAAATCCCAGCACAACCCATAAGCAAAAGCTCTTCTATCAGTTCTACTGACTTTGGAGACAGATGGGGGGTGAAGGGCTGGAAAAGCACAGCAGATGTCACTTGGTAAACATCCTCATGCTCTGGCTCTAACGGGGCAGGTTTCTGAGCCTTTGGGCTGCTTTGTGAACCTGGACCTCCTTCTCCAAGCTGAGGAAAACGGAGTTGAATCTGCATTCCTGCTTCCCAAAGGCATGCTTGAAGCCCTAAGGGAGAGAGTCAGGTATCCTGCTGTCTACCTCGCCAGGAGGGCAATGGGGGATGGAAGGATTAACCTCATTTTAAGCCCCTTTGTTCCAGGAGAGAGTTTGAGTCTGCAGATGTAGAGCAGAAAGCCAGATCTGGAAGAGGGAACACCAGTACAGAACAAGGAACTTGCCATTACAGGCTGAATTAGATGGATCCTGCTCCAGGCAGGCATCCAGCCTCCCTCAGAAATCCATGCGATGTGAGTAGCAGTTGTTGAGCCTCTGTCACACTGGCTGCAAGATGTTTTGCAAGAGTTCTGGTTGTGCGAAGAGTGTGAGTTCATGGGCTGATAAAAATCATCTTTCATCAGACCCCATCCTGTGCAAAGTGGCTCTCTGTGATGTGCACGTGGAACATTCTCTGAACTGGTGATTCTGAGTATCTCTCACTGGGTTTCTGCTTGCTTCTCTATGCACTTCGGAAAAAAAAACCCCTTTCAATGTAAAATAAGTTTTTTACCACTCTAACAGCAGATTGAAATGGTGAGGGATCTGGTGACATCCCGTAGCTTTCAGAGATGTGGGAAGGGACACCATGTCTGCCTGGTTAAGCAGTTATTTGCCTCCCTAAGCAATGCAGAACTTTTGAACAGTTGTTGAGGGCACTGCCTGCAAATCAGAATTCCGTTCTGAAGTGACTGAAGAGCACACAAATAACTCAGTTGCTGGGGGGATCTGTAAGTGTGCTGGGCACTAGCAGACGCTGTTGTGACTGCTGCACAGAGCTCTCTCCCAGTCCTTGTGTGCTCAGGTCTGGTCTTCCCAACAGAGGCTTGCTGCTCACCGCCCGTACCCGGGAAGGAAGGTGACAGTTGTCCCCTGAGCAAAGCCTCTCTGAACGATGGTCAGTGGCAGCAGGGAGCTGTCACTGGCTATGGTCACTACCTGCACGAGGCACAAGTCTGGCAGCTCGACTGGTGCCCAGGTTTCTTTCCATTGCCCTGGAATGCAGCAGCAGCCTCTGCTGAAGTACAACACAGGCAATCACACTGCTGGGCTCTGCAGCGTGGAAGGGCTCTGGCCAAGGCTGCCTTGGGAGCTGGAGATCTGGCCCAGATGCAGTTCCCAGCAGCAGGGTTCACAAGTGCTCCAGGCCACGAGGCAGCCCAGAGGCTGGGAGGAGGATGGAGGAAGTGAGCAGAGCATTTAAAGCAGGCCACAAAGCACTGATAGGGTATGACTGGGCAAAAAATTATCTTTAAAGAGATGCAGCTTGATGAGCTAGCATATCCTGTGTCTGCTGGAAATGCTTAAGGTGGGATAGATGAAATGCCTGCAGCATAAGAGGGGCTAGGCAGCAACCTACAGCAGTGACAAAAGGATGGAGATGGCTGTGAAACAGCATCTTGCTGCTGCTGGGGGACCAGGAATAGGCTGGGGCTCAACAGACAAGGTCACCAGTACCGTGCAGTGTGTCCTGCTCTCCTCACCATAGACTGGGGAGAGCTGGTCAGCAGCTGTCCCCCTCCATGGAAGCCGGTGATCACCTGGGGAGGAAGACTGGGTTGGCCTTGTTTCCTCCAGCAGCTCAAGAAGCAGAAGGCTCCTGCCAGACCCTGAATAGAGAGGTTGGAGGAGAAAACATGAAGCAGAGGCTGAAGGCACAGTGGATGTTGCAGTAGCACTGTGGTGGGTAGCATCCAGTGTTTTTCCCAGCGGGAAAGCAGCTGCACTGTGGGGGTGTCTTGCAGGTAAAATCCTCCTCCTTCCTTCTGGGGGCAGCTCAGAAGCGAGCAGGCACCAGGGGCCAAAGGGTGAATATGGTGGGTGAAATAAAGGGTGAATATGGTGGGTGAAATGACTGAGGACAGCACAGGGGCCATGGTGGGCCAGGGAAGGGACCTGGAACTGAGCAGAGGGAGAGGAAGAAGGAAAATGGGGTTTGAAGCATGGGGTACAGCATGGCATCTTCTGCATCAACTGCCTTCAGACCTGCCACCTCTGTGGCAACAGCCCTGATTGTCACCAACATTCCTGTAAATTGAACAGGCAGCTCTCAGCAAACACGTAATGGAGATGCAGCACAGGTATGAGAATAGATCTGGACAGGGCAGTACTTTGCAGGGTGTTAATCTACCCACAGCACTGCTGGCAGGCACTGGGCAGGCACTGGGCTGGGGGAGAAGCATGGCCAGAAAGAGCAGGCAAACTGTCCCTGTGGCACTGGAGTGAGGGGCTTTTCCCCTCTGTTTCCGAATAGCATAAAGAAATCTGCAAACTGCCTGCTCCAACCTTGCTGCTGTTGTTCACCGCTCTCTCAAACGCAGGGATCTAAAGCTCAGCACTTTCTTCTCTTCTTTTCTGAAACTTCTGTTCTTTCAGGCTCATCTATCACGGCATCCCTTGAAAACAGTAATGTAATCACCCTAACCATGATCTGCTTTGGTAGACCCTGGAAGGCGTTCACTTAGCTGAAGGAAAATCTCTTTGAATCACTTGTTTCCCGTGTTGGGATGAATTAACTTACAGTTCACAGCTGCCGTGATATTGCAGGTAAAGCACCCAGAGAATACCTTGGAGTAAGAACAGAAACTGAAAGGCTCAGAGATCACAACCCACCCCATGGACCTCTGCATGGCAGGGACCTCACTGCCCTGCAGAAACCACACCTCAAGACTCCTCTGCCTCCCCCAGGCACAGCAGGACCCTGATCAGCAGTTCACAGGGAGCAAGAGAGCAGGGAACAAAGTGATGTTACCTGTAGATTTAGCGTGACAAAGCCAGCAGCAGGTGCCACCTGAGACGGGGGCTGTGTAGCCACTCGGTCCGGGCAGGACGAGCTGCAAGGGCAGGGCAGGTGCCTGGCACCAACACCTCCCTGGTACTTGAGGGTTTCCACAGCACCTCCTCCTCCTGTGTAAGAGCAGATTTCACATCAGTTAGGTCTTGAATGCCAATCTGCTGGCCAAACCAGCAGGCAATACTTCACAGTGAGCTCTAGCATCCCACCACTCTGCACTCCCTATAAGGATGTGTTCTGTGGCTAACAGTGATATTCAGCAGCTGTGGATTTGAAATGCTGTGCTGAAATCTAAGCTAAGTAAGACCAGGAAGATGGAATATCTGGTATGGATCACCCCATGCAGCTGGAGGTACAGGGTCCTCCACCTGAGTGTCGAGTCATGTTTGCACAGCTCTGGGCAGGGAGGTGGGCACACAGAGCAGCTTGGCATGGAGTGTAGGCTCTCTCCAGGCTGCAGAAAGCCTCCCCACCCTCCTCAAATGAGGCCTGCTGCACCCAGATGGTCTCTTGGGATGGATTTGCTGCCCAGGGCATGGATGGAGCAGGAGAAGGTCACGATGGGGCCAGAGTTAGGGCTCTGGCCTGCACTCCTGTTTGAGCACAAAGCACTTGAGAGCTTCAGGCTGCCAACTAAACCAAGGCCTTGGCATGTCACATGGGTGGCAAAGAGCTTCACTTGTCAAACTCTGCATTGACACAAGTGGAGGAGGCAGACAGAGCTGTAATCCACAAAGGGCTCAGGAATGGGCTATTTAATTTGTGTCAATAATCAGTGTGCTCTAAGCTAATGGGGAACCAACTGCTGCACACTCACCCTTAGTACCTGGCCAGCTGTTGCACTTTGTTGTTGCAGCGGTGCAAGTGGTGCTTGGCTGCTCTTCAATGAGCAGGATGGGTGCTCTCCTGGCTATGTGAGCTGCGAGAGAAGAGAAGAAGCTGGCTCGAGCTCAGGCTCTCAGACCCTGCAGTGGTGGGTGAAGCACGGCAGGACGCCAGCGTGGCCCGAGTGTCCCTGGCTCGGGAGGCACCAGGTGGCAGCAAGCAAAGGAAGTGCTGCAGCACAGCTGTCAAACAAGGCCAGGCAGGGGAGGGGACCAGGCACAGCATCCTGAAGATAAGAGCCACTCACTCTGCCCCACCACAAGGCTTGTGCAGCTGGCAGTCATCCTATAACCACAGAGACGTGCGTGCAGATCACAGCCCTCGGGAGGCAAACAGGCATCCACGGTGTGCCTGCCACGGAGGAGAAACAGCCAGTGTGTGAGGCAGGAGCCACGTCAAATACCCGCGAACTACACACTGACAAGCCCCTCAGACAGCATCTTTGTGAGGTGCTGTGGAGGAGCAGGGAGCCACGCTGACATGAAGTGCTGCAGTGGCACTTTGGGTCACAGCACGAAACAGGGACAGGGGGCCACTGCAGGCGTTTAAGGCCAGGAAAGACCTCTGTGAAGAGAGGCACAAAGCAAAGGCAGTGGGAGCTCTTTGCCTGTGATAGCTGCAGCTGCATTTGCCAGAGAGGCTGATGCTGTGAGTTAATTTGGAGTGAGAGCCCAGGATGATGGCCTTGTTCACAGTCAATGAGGTTGGAAGGAACCTCTTGAGGTTTACTCCAACCCTTTGCTCAGAGCCACTGCCTGAGGCCATGCCCAGTTTGGTTTTGAACAGCTCCAAGGATATCTCCACAAATTCTCTGGGCAACCTGTTCAAGTGCTTGATCATTCTAAGAGTAAACTTTTTTTATATTTAAATAGACTTTCCCATATTTCAGTTTGTGCTTTTTGCCTCTGGCCCTCTCCCTGACACTGCTGGGAGCTCTGTCTTCTTTATCCCTGTTATTGGGTGTTTATATACATGGATCAGATCCTTGTGAGACTTCTCCAGGCTGAACAGTCCCAGCTCTTTCAGCCTCTCCTCTTACAAGAGACATTCCAGTCCCTTAATCATCTTTGTGGCCCTTCCCTGGACCTGCCCCAGTAAGTCCATGTCTTTCTTGAACTGGGGAGCCCAGCACTGGACCCAGCACTGATTGTCTCACCAGTGCTGGGCAGAGAGGCAGGACACACCCCCCTTGACCTGCTGGCAGTGCTCTTTCTCAAGCAGCCCCAGTGGCTGTTGCCTGTCTTTGATGCCACGGCACATTGCTGCCTCATGATCAGCGCCGTTTCCTTCTGCATCCCAGGTTCTTCTCTGCCAAGCTGCTTCCCAGCTGGTCAGCCCCAGCCTGCACAGGTGTATCGAGTTGTTCCTCCTGAGCTGCAGGAATCATACGGACTGACTGTCCTGCAGTTCTCTGGGTGTTCCTCCCTGCCTTTCCTGAAGATAAGGGTGGCATTTGGAGGAGCCAGCAGTGTTGAAGGGAAGAGCACACCATGAGTGCCAGCTCACAATACAGACCTGTAAAAGGAGAGGAGATAAGCAGCCGTGGAGAATTACTTTGGGCAGGTAAAATTAAAGGAGCAGGCTAAACTCTCCTATGGAATAACCTATCTGTGTGTGCTGCTGTCCAAAAATTGTGGAAGAGGAACAGGAAAAACTCAGCACTGACTCTGCTAACTGCAGCCCCTTGGGGCTGTAGAGTAGATGCACTCACAGAGGGGGAGCAGAAAGGCAGGGACACCCACCTTCCCAATGTAGATAAGGTGTTGAACTCCGAAATGCTAAGTGGGGCAATGGGGAAGGGAGCAAATACCTCCCTGGGGCTTTGTGAAGGGTGATGCTTTGGGCAGCTGTGTGCTGCAGTCTGATGGGGTGGTGTGGTGCAATGACACAGTGGAAACCATTAAAGCACTGTGCTCTTCCTTCCAGGTGGGACTTGGTAAGTGTGTTTGTGTCCACAGAGCGTGAGACAACTTCAAGAAGAGTCACACAAGCGTCAGTTCTGCAGAAACCCATCTGTCTTGTAGCCAGATTGCACCTTCCCGAGATCCTGCTGCTGGGGACATCCCATCCATAGGCCTGCCAGGCTGGGAGAGGCTGTGGAAGAAACCCTGTCCACAGCCCAAGTCATCATTGATAAAGCTGCCAGCAGGGCCCATCTGAGCTCTGTCATCACAAGCAGGTCTTAGCAGGACAGGTGAGGAACAACCTGGCTGAGGGTGTATCCTTCCACCTCCGAGAAACAGGGATGAGCTGGGTGCTGTGGTTCAAAACCAAGCTGTGAAGGGATGTGCACCTCTCAGTGGCCTTGCTGCCAGCAGGACAGGCTGTCCAGCCTCCCCCAGGTGAGGCAGAAAGCCCTGAGCAGCCCCACGTGGTTTGGTGGCCTCCTCAGATGGAGACAACAGGGTCACCTGTCCCAGCACTGAGCCCCAAGGACTGGCTGGGGTTGGTGTGGTGGGATTCATCCCTGGCTGGACCCACAGGCACTGCCTGCTGTCCAGGAGCTCTGCCCCCTCTCAGAACGGGGAGAACAGGGTGTCTCCCAGAGACAGACCCTCCCAGCCCTGAGCTGGGCAGCAACATCCATGGTTTTGTGTCACCTTTGGCAAGTGGAGAAGATGAACTCCTCCAGAGATGGTGGCTGTAGGACTGCTGATTCAGCCTTATGTGCCACCATGATCTGCAGAGGCTGCAGCTGATGGTGGAGACCGAGAAGTGCCTGTGCCAGAAGGAGATGGAACTCAGCCCACGGAGGAGAGAGGAGGGAAGGAGCAGTGTTCCGTGGCAGAGGAGGGGAGGTGCAGGTGAGAACAGCTGACTTGGAGGTGGTGATCTAGGAAAGAACCCCAAAGAGGGATGTAAGCCAGGAGGGAGAGGTGTCTGGAGGAGAAGAACACAGGTGTGGAACAGAGAAGGATACAGGCTGGCCTTAATGCCAGGACTGATGAGTTCCACCACTGGAAGGGGCCAGGGAACACAGAGACATGGCAATAGAGGACCTCTGGGATGGTGGCAGCCAAAGAGCACTGGAGAAGGTAGGTCTGTGCCAGTGGCACCTGCCTGCAGCAGGGTGTCTAGCCTGGACAGAAGGATTTGTTCCCTCAAGGAACCACAGGACAAGGATGCTCATGCTGAGTCTTCCTGAGGACCTGGCATTTTTCACCAGCCTCCTATCAGATTTTAGTGCTGGAAGATGCTAAACCGACACAGATTTGTTTTGCTAGAATATAGTACACTAAGTAGGGCTAAAGGCTGTGGTTTCGGTTGTGGTGTGAAACAGGGGCAACACCTACATGGCATGCTGCAAACCTTCATGAGTCTTGAAGGTACCACCTTTTCCATGACAGCAAGGCAAAAATACTCTTAAACTTGGTTTGGGTTTTTTCTCCCTTCCCACCCCTTAACCATGAACATCTCTTTCCCACATAATCAATTTGAAAGTTCACTTTGCTGTGCAATCCTGTGGGTCTGCATTAATATTCCAAATTTCAAAGCTTAATTGATTTACAGTTTACATTCACATGTCCAAGAAGGAGGGAAACAAAGATGGGATAAGGATGGCAGTGTCTGTACAGCCAGCCATGCTTTATTCTGGGTGGATCACACACTCATACAGTGCTGTACAAATACATACCACAGGTGCTTCTGTTTTGGATGAATTTTATGTGTGACCTGCACACACTGGACCAGATCCTTAGTGCTCTTCAGGCTGAACTCCAACCTATCCAGCCTCGTTACGTTGATGTTATAGACTCACATCATTGATTTCCTGAGAGGAAAATACCCCTTTTGCTCTCTCACTCTCTAAGAATCATTTTGTTTCTGCGTGCCCTGTGCTTGAGTGGAGACATTTAATGTTTTAAGAGCTTTACCAGATTATTTTATCGCTTTCCTGCAACCACAAGACACTCAAAAAAAAAAAAAAAGAAAAAAGAAAAAAAATTGAAAAAAAATGGGGTTTGCTAATGGGAAGCAACAGAGGAGAGTGGAGGTAGGTCTGGTAATTGTAACACATGCTCTGACCTCATCTGGTCCCAGGAGAGAAAATCAATTTATCCTCAGCTTTCACCACCAGTCTGTACTTTGCCTGTAGTTATCCTCCCCACTTCTGCTTTTGAAGAGAGGCACTTTCAGACTGGGAGGAGCATCACTCCTGCAATGTGGTACCTACGAGTGTTAGAGGCTTTTGCTTATATTTTTTGACTTTGCCTATAGGACTGCTTAGGTTCTTAGTCTTCTGAGCATTACTAGCATAAACTAGTCTGAAATATGTATTTACTGTTTTCCTGAAATAAAAGTGTTCCTAAAATTTACTGGATTCATCACCCTTCATCCTCCCTGCTTATTTTTCCACTTGTCTTCTGAACTGCATCCCAGTTAGTTTTTCAGAAATGTTTTTCAGTGTAGCTGGGAGGTTTTGCCCCTTGAGAAATGTCTCCATCGCCCCATGTGGGGGCATTTTCTAGAGGACATACACCCATCCCCTGCCACCGCATCCAGCCCTGCAAAGGGGGGCCTGGCACCATCCGTGCCGTCCCCTTGTCCCCGGAGCAGGGGGGCTGTCAGCACACCTCCAGCCTTCCTGGTGCTGAGGTGCCTGGTGGCTCCAGCACAGCCCTGCTCACGGCGTGAGCTCACCTGGGGCACCACAGGCACGCCCCGTGGAGCAGGGACAAACAGCACAGGGAAAGAGCCAAAAGCTGATGACGCAGGGCCATCTTCTCACTTTCAGTCACCTCTCAGGGTCCCACGTCCCCAGGGTCCCATGTCCCTGCCTTTATGAATATCCTCTGCCACACAGACCCAATACATTATTAAACTGTGGAACTTTTGCTGCAGGAGGGCAGAGGCAGGGAAGCTGCCAGAGGATTCACAGATGTACGGGCAGGAAGAGTGCTCCATAAACACGCATTTTTCAGAAAAAAAAATAATCCCATAATTTAAGAACTAGAAATAGCTTGGCAAAAGAGAGGTGACAAATTAGATTCAGGTCTGTCTCACCTCATTTGGAAAGGTGATGATGAGCCTGTACCAAAAAGACATTGTTACCTCTGATCTGTTTCCGTTTCCTGAAATTGAAAGCAAATTTAGAAATATAGTTTAATAATAACTTTAATAAATGGAAGTTTAGGAATGGCTTGTTCACCCTTTGATTCAGTATTTCCAGAAGACAAATGAGCTAACTGACTAGAAAGGGAGGTTTGGCAGAGAATAATCACACCAGAGAGTTATATTTTGATTTCTTCTTCATCACTGCATACCAGAAACCCATCCCTGTTTTTGCTGGAGAGATGAGCCACGCACAGGAAGGCAACAGATAAGAAAAAAGTACAGAACAGCATGAAAAAACGAAATTTGGTGTGGCAGCCTGGTCAGCAATACAGCGGTGATGGCTGATAAAGCATCTGTGTCACAGCATGGCACAGGGCACTGCCTGCACAGAGCCACCACTGCCTGGCAGGGCTTGGGCTGGGCCTCCAGCACCCACGGGGAGGTGGGCACCTGGAGCAGTGTTTAGGGAGGCCCCTGGAGCTCCAGCAGTCAGGGACAGCCCCTGCCACCAGGGCAGGCTGGCACGGAGCAGTCCCTGGGCGGTGACCTCCACCTGATCCCTCAGGTGACCTGTGCCAGGCCTGCTGCCAGTGCCACCACAAACCCCAACAGGGGAAGTCCTCTCTAGGCTGGAGCACGCCGCTGCTTTGCAAACTGTCTGTGGGGCATAAGCTGTGCCCAGCTACCCGGGGGAGCTGGCAGCAGAGCTGGATGTGCCCGGAAAGCTGAAGGACTTGGGCACAGGGTTCATCTCTCCTGCATGAGCCTTACACCAAGCACTGCCAGCACCTGTCCCAGCTCCGGTGAAGATCACTGTCTCACCAAGGATGAAGTGGCTAAGTGCTTGCTTCCTACCAGAGATACACAAGCTCTGTCAATAGCTCCAAAGCACTGGGGACAGAGGGCAACCAGCTAATGATGACAAGTGGGTTTTGCCTTCCTGTGCGTGCTACTGAGCATCAACATCATTAAACTGTGCCACTGGAATAACAGGACTTAAAGCAAATGACACTACTCTGAGCCTGCTCTGGGTGGTGTGAGCCATAGATCTGTCTGTGCGTTTATAGAAAACGTAAGATGTCAGTGATGGGCTTGATTGGTAACCTTTGTAGGGCTGCCTTTTAGAGTAAAATACTGCATTTATCATGTCTGCTTTGCTTTTCAGGCCAGGGAAGCATATAAGCATATCTATAAACGTTAACCTTGTCCCTTTCTAGAGCTGTGCTCACATACTGTGCTCAGAGAATAAAACAGAAGAGCAAAGAACAGGAACTTGGCTGAAAAGCACAGGCTCTGTGAGATGTGCATATTTCTCATTTGCATGGACATGAAGCAAGGAAAATGTGGTTTGGTAAGTTCAGCTCCAGCCTCTGACACTGGAATTTAATTTTGAGCTTGAACATCTTGGCGTTCAGCATCTCACAGTTAAAATATGTGTAAAGCAATGTGCCCACAGAGAGCCACCAATCTGCACCAAGGCATTTTCTCTCTTACTTAACCACTCTGTTATCCAACCACTCATCACTGGTAAGAATTCAACATAGCATGACACTCATAACCCCCTGGCCTCGTGCCACAGACAGCTTTGCGCCCAGAACCCTGCCAACACTGACAGCTCTGCCAGCACACACATGCTTTTCATGGGAGTCCCACTCCAAGACCTCCCCACTCTCTAGGAAATAAAAGAAAAAAATTTGGGTGGGAATATTGGCCAAAACGACCCCATCTGGTGGCTGTGGCTGCTCTCCCTCCCAGCACTGAGGGAGCAGGGACTGTGCAGAACAGTGAGCTCAGGGCATCAGAGAGCGTGCGAGGAGGGGAAAATGAGAACCCCAGAAAGTTATGCTGGATCCTATTTAACTGCAAAGTTCTTCTGGTGTCTGGGTCTGCGTCTGCTTTGCTCCATCCCTCGTCTCCTGTGTGATAGCCTTTCACCACAGCCTCCGACTCAGAAAAGCAGCAGATTTCCCCACAGCTCCTTTGTGCAAATACCTGACCACGATGTGTTTTCCAGATGTCACTGATATGGCCCCTGAGCCTGCAGATAAACAATCATGCACCTTCTCATGCCTCTCTAGGACAGGGCTTCACTTGGTGCTAGTCAATGCCATCTGGACCTGCCCAAGTTTTGTTGTTGCAATAGTGACAGCAGCCCCTTATTTGGGTCCCTGCCCTTTACCTCGCCCTAGTTTTAATGGTTGAAATAGTTTTAATGGTTTAAAATATTCATTTATCGCAGTCTTGATGAAGAAAAGACCTCCTGTGGGAGGCTGGTCCTCAAGAAGCAGCACAGGTTTCTCCTGACCTTCTCATGCAGCAGGGCCTGTCACTGACACACAGTGATGTGACCGACTTGTCCAGTTGCTTCCAGAGCCCTGAGATGGGTTGAAGCACTGTGCCCCTCTCCCAGCAGACCAGTGGTACCACCCACCTGTGAGAGAACATTTTGGGATTACTCGCTGGGAGTCCCCATCAGCTGTCCATGTCCACACTGCTGCACACGTGGCAGGCCGTGAGGAGTCCCCACCTGAAACCTGAGGTTTCTGAGCAAATCTGCTGCTGGCGCTGTCCGAAAGGCACTGTCAAAACTCACCCTCTGAAAGGCACTGTCAAAACTCACCCTCTAGTGCAAAACCTTATAGAGAGCAGGCTGTGACCCCGGAGTCACTGAGCAGGAACCTCTGGGGGCATGTGAGCTGCTGTAAGTCGCTCATGCAACTTCAGCCGATTGCTTCATCCCAACAGCCCCCAACACGTGCCTTATTCGTTTCGCTGCATCGGAATCACTTTTTGGCATTTCCACTAAGATGTCACTCGCTCTACTCACCGTGGCCTTGAGCACAGTACGGTGTGTCCTGCACACAGAAGAAACCTCTCATCCAGTAGTTTTCTCCTCTCTGAAGTAAAAGGTCAAGGAAATCCAGCCTCTTCTGCTGGTATTACTAGAAGGCATAGTACACAAATGAGATGTGATATTTTTTGCCTCCGAGACCCCGAGGTTTAAAAACTTACAGGCACAGGAAATAATCCTCCATGACTTCCATTAATTTTTAAAGCAATTTCTTAGTTTGCTGTAAGGTGACAGAGTTATCCACTGGTTTTATTGCAGTCCTGGGGTGCTAAAACACGGTTACTATTAATGTGCCCATAAACCACAGGCAGGAGGACGTTGGCTCTGTGTGGCTGTGAGCACACACCTGCCCACCTCAGCCCTGTGAGATCAGCCTCCACAACGACCCCACGGCGGGGTCTCTGCAGGCCTCAGCTCTCCCCTGAAGGGGCACCAACCACACAGGGGGGATTTCCTCCCCATCCCCTGTGCCCAGGGGCTGGCAGCAGTGAATAAACTGGGGTGGGGATAGAGGAGGCTCCGGGAGGCACCTCCAGCACCCACCCTGCCCCAACCCCTCCTGCCCTCGCACCCACAGTCTGTGACCTGCTGCCCCATGGGCTGTTTTTTGGTCCCTCTCACACTAACATAAACCCAAGGGACAGTTTATCAGCCAGCCAGACCTAGATCCTCTTAAAGAAATGCTCAGGACCTGTAAATCCAAGCAAAACCACATCGTCCCAGGGAAAGAAACAGGGAACAAGGAAGAAATTATTAGCTGAATTTGCTCATGTGTTTAATTAAACCAGTCCTGGTTCCTCCTTTCTGTTCCATTCAGTTACATTAATTTAATTGCAAACCTTTTGTCACAGGAAACCTCAGCTTGATTTGCTTTCCTGATTGCAGATCACTGTGTTGCTTTTCCTCTGAACAGTGATCGCTCTTCATTTCTCTCACAGCCTATTTTGCAGTAGGTCTGTGGGGAATTAATACTGTTTTTCTAATCACCCTGTTGGATAACAATCCAGGTTAACAGAAGGTTATATTCAGGGGGAAACAGTGTCTGAACTAGGTGTCTAAAGGTCCTTTTTAAACTTTGTATCATCATCATCATTTCCAGCTTAGACAGTTTGTAAGTGCAAGAGTTTGCACCCTCTCCAAAGTTCGGATTAGCCGCACATTGTGTGGGCAGGTCCTTGTGACAGTGACATTTCCTCTTGACGTTGCAGCACTCCCAGCTCTCACAGCCTCAAGTCCCTCTCTAGGGAAAGATTCAGCCCATCCCTGGGAGGGAGGCAGGCCCCTGCAGGAGCACCTGAAGCCGTAAACCTGGTCCAGGCTGCTTTTAGGTGCTACACCTATATAGTAAAAGTTAATTCCTGCCTGAAACAACTTGGGGTTTAAAATTTCCAGTTCTGAAAACACTGGCATCACCACGATAAGTCAAAACAGCACAAGCAGCCCTCCCTGTGAGCAGTGCTGGTGTTTCTGTGAGCAGTGCTGGTGTTTCTGCTGGGCTGTGCCTCTGATGAAGCTCATCTTTGGTACCTTGAGTTAAAGTGCTTTACTGAGACCAGTGTTAACTGTAGCTGAGGGAACTGAGGCTCAAATTATTTTTAATGCAGCCAAAGAGAGAAAACAGGCTCATTTGAGGTAATGAGGTCTGTCTGACAGACGTCTCCTCAATACCACAAGAATCAGGTGAGAGTAACACCAGGCTGTAGGGAAATTCAGGATTCTGTTTTGACCATTTGAGCTGGTTATTTATGAGAGCAGTGAGTGTGTTATCTCAAACTCAGGCTGCTCTGGTGACAGCAGGACCTGCAGTGCTGCAGGGGCCTGGGGCTGGTGTGTCACTTACACAGATCTGCTGGAGGACATTTTAAATACTTGCGATAGGACAAAGCAAAGTTGAACAGCAAATCCAGAATTATTCTCAGGGTCTGGCTGTGTGTAGCTGAGTGCCCCAGCACACCCTGGCTGTTCATCACCTGCCCCTAAACCTTTGCTTGGTGCTGTGGCACCTGTGCACCTTTCAAAGGGGACGGGGGCAGCTGGCACCAGGCTCAACGTGTTCACCTGGGCTGTGCAGCCAGGAGCGCAGAGAGGTGAGTGGGCAGTCTGGTAACCTGCTGAATGGCCTTCTCTAACTGCGCTGGGAGGTGTTTCAGGGAGTCACACCCACAGGCAGTGCCCCCGAGCTCCAAGCACTGCCCTCACCAGCACACCCATGGCTGTGGCAGCAGGGCAGCTTCATGTGCACCAGCATAGGGTGGCTGAGAGACTCCCTCTGTATTTGCTCTTGCCCAGTTCAGAAAAAAAAATAATTTCTGGAAATGTCTGTACCATACCGAGCCCAGGGACCTCTCTGGCTTTTAGCACATCCCAGGAGCCTTAATAGGCCTTGAAAAAAGACACTGAGCAAAAGTCATTAAGCTTTTTCTTTGTTTCCACAGCTTATTATCTATCTTCTTCTTTGACAACCTCTTTGGTGACTCATCATAGGGCAAATAGTGCAACAAACTGCTGTGAAAGCCAGACCCTTCCTGCACTGCTACTGTGGGGGCTGCCCTGCACACACCAGGGGCTCCCACCCCAGAGAGGGGAGCAGCAACACTTCCTGCATCCCAAAATGTGTCCAGCTGTCACTGCCAAGAGGGACTGGTGGCTAAACAGTAGGCAAATGCTTTGGAATGTGGAGTCCTGCCTGGCACTGGGGGAAAGGACAGACTGGGGGGCTCTCTGAGGGTCTCATGTGATGGAGGCTGGTGGTAGACCAGAAATTGGCTTGGAAGCATGATTTTTCCACTTTTGTACCCAAAACCCAGACACATAAGAAGGAAAACAAGAAAAAAAATTTAAAAAAGAGAGAAAGTATGATTTAACTCCTTTAACCTTTGAGACAACATTTCTGCACCTATGTATCAGTGACCAATATCCTAGGATACATTTTTCACAGCAGTGATCCCAGAGATCACTTCCATATCACAGCCCTTCTGCAGCCTTCGAGCTCTGCTGCAGGAGCTCTGCCTGCCATGCACACACCTGCCTGGGTCATAGGAAAAGAGGCCAGTGACTCCAACTAGCCAAAGCCCTCCCCTTATTCCCCTTGAGATTTCTGCACCAGCAACACCCTGTTTCTGTACCAGGTTGTCTTTCAGACAGACGTTACTGGCTTTAACATCTCAAGCAATAAATTTCTTTTGCTTTTTCTTTGTCGTTTTGGTGTCTATTTGCCCTGAGCGCTAAGTGAAAATCTTCTTTGCAGTTTGACATCCATCACGTTTAATTTCCAGGTGTCCTGAGACACACACTCCTCCCCAGACCCCTTCCCTGGCATGGAGGAGGATGCTCTCTCTCAGCTCTCCCGGCTCCATAAGGACCACAGTGCTGTGTTCACCTGTTCCACCACACCCCATCCTTTGGGGAAGCTGAGAGGCTGGAGAGGAGCACAGACTGCAGGTCTGCACTAACAAACACCACCAAGAACAACGATTTGCAGAGAGATCTGAAACCCTGTGAGTGTCAGCAGAGGGATCTGGGCTGGGAGAGCCAAGCCTGCAGCTCAGGGCCAGGATATCTCTGAGATGCTTCGGGGCTAACAGCCCTACAAGGAGATGATGATTTATTAAGAATTTTTTGAAAGATAATCTTTAAGAAACAAAAAACACAAACCCCAAACTTGAAGAATAAGAAGGACTAAACAAAAAAAGCCTGTTCTAAGCCTGCCCATTTACAGCAAAGAGTAGCAATTGTTCCCATGGGAATTAATCACACAGTCATTAGGAAACTCATTAGCTTATAGATTTTATTTTGGCAATTAAAGATGAGATATCATCAGGGACTGCAATAGCAAAAAATTAGATAATATCAAACGTTCCTTCACACATATCAAATGCTCAATTACAAGCAGTTAGAGGAGTGGCTTTTGGAGGAACTTAGCCGAACCCCCAGCAAAAAACAGGTCTTCATTACCCTCTCTGTCCAAACCCAAAGAGGGTGGTAAGGAGGGTTCATTGTTGTGTTCCTGGCAGACAGCTGTGTGCAGCTCTGGCAATGGTCACCCTCCAATTTCTGACCCAGCACAGCAGGGCTGAGGACTCCCAGCAGATGGTGGCCAGAACCTGCACCTGCTTGGTTGGCCCCTACCAGGGTTTTGCAACCAAGGACAGACAAGACAGAAGAACACCCAAACCTTCCCCACTCATGTCCCAGGGAACCAGGGAGTTGCCTCCAAATCCACACAGATCCAGCTGTGCAATGCCAGGGAGACACCCAGAAAGCAGCTGGACTGCTGAGCCTTTGGGTAAATTACACAGATTTCTGAGAGAAGCAAGAGGAGCTGGCAGTGGGAAGCAGAGCTGGCAACATATCCTTTGTGACAGAAAACCCAAGTTTATTTTAAGTCAAAACTAACCAGAGTTTTGCTTCTACAGGATTTTCCAGTCCTTTTGCTGCAACTTTTAATCCTCTGTGATTAATTACACCCTGATTACGTCTCAGCAAATGAGATCAGAATAGATGGGACAAGAGAGAGCCGTACAAAATAATACTCATTACTCACATAAGCCTCTTTTTTCATGTGAATTGCAACTTTTTGAATACTGGCAATGAGAGTTCTTTTCATTATGACAATTTCACTGGCTGTAATTAGTCCTGTAGGAGGATTATTACCTCTCTTATCATTAGTAAGAGAGAAGAGATAACTTGCCACAATGCTGTTGACTTCAGTGCCATTGATGTCCGTGGCTGCTGTTCGGGGCAGTTGGGAATCACTGCACGGGTCTCACTCACACCTTCACGCCGAGCACAAGGCACCACATCCTCCCCGCAGGGCTTGCTGTGTGAGGTCGTGTTAAATAGCTAAACAGCAGTGCAGGAGGTCACTCTGGGTTTCCTCCAGCCAGCCCCTCCATCCCCACATGCTGCACTCAGCGCCACGCAGCCACCTACACCCCACCAGAGCGTCACCCTGACAGCTTTCCACACTCTGGGTGAAACTTATTCAACATCTCCAGTCTATGTAAAGACCCACAAATGCCAGCCAGGGCCCCGCACAGCATAGGCTGGGTTTCCACATCAGGACAAGGGATTTGCAAGACAGCACGACCCACAGAGTGGTGAAAGCCAGAGGGAATTATCTGTATCCCTTTGCTGCCCCTTTCCAGACAATATCAAAATATTTGTGTAGGAGATGTGTTTGGATGCTGGCTGCACACTGATACTCAATAACCAGCAGAGCAGCAAGGCTGCCGGCCCCGAGCCCAGCTGCGAATGCCGCATTTGGCGCTGCGGTGTCGCCACTCCTGCGGCCACCGACGGAAACGCCACCTCCTTGGGTGGCCGGCACCCTGCCCTCGCATCCGCCGCAAAGCCCTGGGGATTGCCTGTTCCGCTGCCACGCCAGGCTCTGCCCCTGGCTCCCCGGGCGGACGCGTGTCCTGCGCTCCCTGGACTGTGGCCACCAGCCACGCGAGCTGGCGCGGCACGTGGGCGCTGACCACGGCACGTGGGCGCTGACCACACCACCCACAGCACCCAGCCGGCGAGAGCAAACACAGGCAGCTCCCAGCCTGGCAAGGAGTTTACCCATCCCTACGTGTGGGCTGGGGGGACAAGAGAGCCCCTGAACAAGGGGTTTATCTGAAGATCCCCTTCCCCCAGCAGCCGCTGGCATTGCCCCCCGGCACAGGGGCATGCCAAGGTGAGACCGGGTGACCCGGCTGGTCCCACTCACGGCGTGAGGCCAGGTCTCATCGCGTGCCCGGGTCTCATTTTCAAGCGGCCTTCACTCAGCCAACCTTTGCTTCAGGCAACCTGGAAACTCCTTTTTCCCAGTGACCATATTCGCATCTTACAAAGAAGGGCCCTGTGCCATCTTGTGGCCATTGCTAAAATTGAGGGAACCGTAACCAAATCGCTTCAGATTTCACTTTTGGGTTTAGGTAACTCTTATCCCTTCTTTTTTTTTTTTTTTTTTTAAGAGTAGAACCCAATTTCACCAGCAGCTGTGCAATTTCAGCCAAGTTCCCAGATGATCAAGTGACAGATGTACTGCAGCAGAGCACCTTTCCCCCAAAGGAGGTGCCAAGTCCCTTTGCCACAACAAATGGTAAGTGATGGGGTTTTCTAGGTGAAATTAAACAGTCGGGTCAAAGCAATTTTATGTTATCAAAATGACTATTTGACACATTTTCAGTAAATGGTTTGAAACATCCCACAGCATACTTCTGGAAAAGCTGGTAGCCCACGGCTTGGACTGCCACACTCTTCTCTGCATTAAAAACTGTCTGGATGTCTGCACCTCAAATCCTGTGTCCAGTTCTGGGCCTCTCACTCCAGGAAAGACATTGAAGTGCTGCAGCATGTCCAGAGAAGGGCAACAAAGCTGGTGAAGGGTCTGGAGCACAAATCCTGGAGACAGAGGGAGCTGGGGGTGTTCAGCCTGGAGAAAAGGAGACTCAGGGGGAACCTTCTTGCTCTCTACAACTCCCTGACAGGAGGCTGTAGCCACGTGGGAGTTGGGCTCTTCTCCAAGGCAATAAGTGATGGGATGAGAGGAAATGCCCTCAAGTTGGCCAGGAGAGGTTCAGGTTAGACATCAACAAGAATTTCTTCACTGAAAGGGTGGTCAGGCATTGGAATGGCTGCCCAGGGAGATGGTGGAGTCACTATCCCTGCAAGTGTTCAGGAAATGGACGTGGCACTTGGTGCCATGGTCAGGTGGACAAGGTGGTGATCAGCCAAAGGTTGGACTTGATGACCTTGGAGGTCTTTTCCAACCTAAATGATTATTTGATTCCATGATCCTGAGCCACGGGAAACAAACTCTTGGCTTTATTGCCACTAGAGCCTGCAGCCTCTTTTCATCTCTAATCAAAGTTCTCTTTGAGAAACAAGCCAGCTTTGGATTTTACTTATATTAATATTTGTAATTATATTATAGTTTGCACGCAGGCCATGCAGTGTTCTTGAGCATCCAGCAAGCTGGCCACATGTGAACTCTGCCCATCTTCTTCTTTTCCACTTGCACAACTTCGCCTGCTTGTGCAGGCAGTGCCGTCTCCCACCCTGGGTGCTGGATAGGGCCATGCAAATCTTGAAATGTGTCAGACATTTGTTATTAAAGCAGATAGAAACTTCCTTCCTCTGGGCCCCCCAAAACCAGAGCCATCAGCCAAAATTATTGAAAGCTATCTGATGCAAGGTGGCGGTATTTTATCACCCTATCTCCTTGAGAGCACCCATTTCCCAGTACCAGTTCCCCAGGAACAGAGATAAATGCTATAGACAATATCCTACCTTTGTCAGGACTTAATTTTGACCTTGGCTATCTGATGAAATAAGTAGAGCTGTACAACCTTAGCATGTAAGCACAACAAAATCAGACAGAGAGAGATTTGCTTTTACAATTAAGTTTGTGGATCAGACACTTTTCATCCTTATTTTTTATCTAAGTGCACACTCTCAGGTGACTGACCACTTGTGCTACCTGTCCAGTTACATTCTTGGTCTTCAGGAACGCTGATAAGACAATAGCACCATGCTGGACCTTGTCCATCCCTAACCCACCACACCCTTTGCAGCCCAGAGGGAAGGCAAGAACCAGCCAGATTTCCCAAAGCGCACAGTTTTGCTCAAAAAAAAAAACAACTTGAAGAGGAGATCCCCTGAACTGCCTCCTCCCCATAAAAAGCAACTGATGCAAAGAGAAAAAAAGGAGGGGGGGTTATGATGCTTCACGCCCTCCTTTTCAGTGCTTATAGCAACCAAACTGCAGGAAATTAGACAAATTCACTTTTTACTTGCAAACATAGAGTAAAATTCCCTTATGAGTAGAACAGTGAGGAGGATTGTGTCTTTTTTGCCCTAGGACAGCACATCAAAACACTAGAATACCTGACAATGCTCTCCTTACTGAGGGGTGGGATGTGACCAGAACTTGGCTGGGTTGTAGAAGTGCCCTACAGATTTTAAGGAACTTTAACTGATAAGAAACACTGTTCTCTGGCTGGTTGGCAGTTCAAGCTTCACCTTTCTATCACTCTAGGAGGTCTGGGTCAGCCCGTGCTCTGCACAGCTTCCCTCTGAAAGGCTCCACCGGCCAAGCTGAGACACATCTACCGCTCAGTGCCTTGGTTCTGTGTGCTCTGCGTGACGCGGTGCCTGCACACAGCCGTCGCTTTGGTTCTGACCTGAATGTACCCATATCCTCGGCTTTGCAGCAGCTCCCGGAGCTGTGCCCGCTCGCTCACCAGCGAGCTCCCGCAGACCGGCCCGAGCCCCGAGGGGTCTCCAGGAGCGCCGCAGGACGCCCTGCCCCGGCTCGCAGGCTCTGGGTGCCGGGCTGGGCGCCGCTGCCCGCTCACCTGTGCCGGGGTCAGCCGGTGCCAGCGCGGGCGGGGGGAGCGGGGCAGGCGGTGGCGGC
>WBMZ01004971.1:0-80530 GCA_013400975.1 Atrichornis clamosus
CGGGCTCCGGCGCCATCTGGGCCGAGCACGGCCCCGCGGACACGGCCCCTCCCGGACAGCACCGGGACCCGACGGCAGCTCCCGCCGACCCCGGGCCGGGCAGGCTCTGCCGGCCGCTGTACTTGGCGGGCGGGCGGGCGCAGAGCCCCTCCAGCCGCGGCAGGAGCTGCCGGCCATGCCTGGCCCCCGGACGCCGGGCTCCCCTGGGACAGCGCGCGGCTCACCGGCATAGCATCGGCAACGCGTGCGCTGGACCTGACGCGGAGTTACCAGAGGGCTGTGCCACAACCAGAGCTGCCCACCCAGAGCCCCGAACCAGGGGAGCTGCTGAGCACTGGCCCCGTGCAGTGGACCCGGCAGTGCCCGGGGCAGCTGATGCAATGTCCAGGTGTGCCAGAGCACCCTCACGCCCAGCGGAAACTGTCCTTTCCACACATGCAGACAAATGTTTGAATCGAGGATAGGTATTGATCAGCAATGAAAAGCCAGTTTTGTTGGTGGTTCTCACTGATCCCGTCCTACAGCACAAATAAAACCAGTCAGATGGCCACGTGGGACAGCGCTCTGCTGTCGAGGATGAGCTACCCTTTACTTGTCTTCTCAGAAAACAACCTTAAGTTTACATCTGCCTCAAACTAGCTTGCCCAAATGCAACCTAAACTGCAAGCATCACCACCCTCTGGATCATGTGTATGGGAGATACCATCAAATGCTGCCACTATCATTTAAGCTTTCTGTTTCACCCGATTTTACTCCATGCTTGCAGCCAGCGATTTCTAATCTCTTTTTTTTGTCTGTTCAGATTTCTAAAGTTACCGGGTAGGAAGGCATCTTCTTACTCAGCAGATTTGCCCTATGTTTGCATTCAATGTGAGAGCTGCTGACTTCAGTGACAGGCAAGTTTTTACTGCTTTTTGTTCCTGCCAGCACTGCAAAGCTCACAGAGGCAGGAGCTGGCAGCCAAACCTTTCCCTTTCTGCTGCATCATCACCAGGACTGGCTCCAGCCTCGGTCCGTGACTCCTCTGAAAGTCTTTGGGAGAAAATCAGAACTACCAAAATGTGACGTAAGCCACAGTTTAACCTACATCACCTTCCTCACTTGTCAAAAATACACGAGCAGAAGAATTCATCTTGCTCTGATCATAGCTGGAGTTTTCAGGAAAGGTAATTGGGAAATATTTGCTTTGCAGGCAAATCACTTATGCAAAAGGCATCTAGACAGTTTCACAGTCACTTTGCAGAGCAGAACTGCACACGCACTGCTGGTATCCAAAGAGGACAAAATACAGCAACAGGATCCCCTTGACCCAGTATTTTTCAATTTTCCTCGGTTTTTAATTTATTTAATCAGAAAAGTGTGAACTATGAAAAAAAATTATCACTTGCAAGCAGTTTTGTTTATATTAAGCATTAATTACTAGATGTTTCTTGTGGCAAGCTCAACAACTTTCATCTACAACTCATGCTGGCAGTGTAATCTCTCATGCTAAGCCCTGGTTCATCAGTGTGACCTTAATTTGAGATTTCCTGCATGACCTCAGCACACCTAGAAGACCAACACAACAGGGAGTGCAGTAACATTTCTACGCTGTGTGCTTTGGTCAGTTGGTGGAGTGGCTGGAACTCTCCCTGGGTAGATGCAGTGTCACTTCCCTGCAGACCATGGCACTGCTTCCTGCAGGCATGACCTGGTGGCTGAGCTGTGCTGCCCAGCACTGGACACTACCCCACCTGTCCCAGGGGGAACACCACCTTGACCAATCCACTGGCCCTTTTTGAGGGAGAGATTGGTCTGAGTGAACCAGGGGAGAAAAAAAAGCCAACAGAGAGAGAGCAAGTTGTAGTGCTGTCCTACCTTTGGCTGGTTTGCCTTAGCAGTGTCACCTGTGCTCGCTGCTATATTCTGCTGTGATGGGGAACTGCTTTACCAGCTCCCTGGACTACACTGTGACAGCAGGAGGTTTTGACTCATGAGATCAAATGCAATATTTGTCTTGAATAGCTTAAGAAAGAGAGTGCCTCCCGCTAGAATGCTCCTTTTGCCTGGATCTGCACAGCTACAAACACCAATATTTTCATTTTCACATTTCTGTTTAAAGAAATAAGTAATAAAATCCCTACTAGAGCTAAGCAGTTCAATAACTAGATGAGCAGTTCAATAACTAGATAAGCATAAACTCTCCCTCTTTAATTTGTCAGAATTCATTACTTTAACACATTTTGCAGTAATTAATTGGGTTAGAGATAGTGCAGACTTGTGATATCTAAATTCATACTTAACTGATAAACTCATTAAACCACACTTTAAAGGCACTGCCATTTGTAACTTTGTCAAATACACCATGTTAGTAAATACACAGCCAATGAACACAATTATCTACTTGGCCAACCATTTCAGAAGCATTATCTTGAGAAAGTCAGAAAGGCAGTCCAGCAGTACAAGATGTTGCCAGCCAACATAAACAAAGCTATGCCTACTTTGCTGCAGGGCAGCAATTTTTCTTCTGTCACCAACACAGACTTTTTTTTGCTTGACTCAATCATATTTTTGGCTATGCAAACTTACCCAGTTTTTGTGGTTCTTTTCAAACCCATATAGACTGTTTTCTATGCTTTCTCTTAGATTTTTGGGTCTGCAGACAAGCTGCACACATCTTTCAAATAAAATCATAATTTGTAATAATTGAGCAGTCAGCCCTTCAACATCTTAAAACCCAAGTCAGTAGTAAGAGAGCTCTCTTTGAAGTGCTACCAACAGCTGGAACAACAGCATACTTTCCAGGTTGCTGTCTGTAAATAAACTGATTTACCTTATGCTGCATTTCAGCCTCAGCCCTGGCCAGACCAGCTTATATGTTTCCTGATTTTAAAACTCAAATTGACATGAACAGATCTCACTCAGGGTTTTGCTCCGCTGCTCTTCTGCCTGTGTGTGAGGGCAGCTGACAATCCATCCAGGACTGCTAAACTGAGTTGGGGCTATAAAATCCAGAATTTTGGTACCATTATGAACCAAAGAGAAGGGTTTTCCAAACATGAATCAAATCTCATGACCATGATGTTTATACACTTTAAAGTGTTACCAATATCTTGGTAAAAAAGTGAACCAATAGGCAGTAATCTTTCCTAGGATAGAATGTAGCAGCCTCAGGAAAAGGAAAGAAGCTAAAAATTCACTGAAACTGGAGCTTCCCAAGGTGAACTCCATTTCTGAGATCGCTGCAGCCACAAGCTCAGGGCAGAGAATGCAGTTTCTTTCCATATTAGAATAAGATGTTTCTGGTGTTAGAACATTTACATCTCTTTCAGGCTTAAATCAGAAACAGTTCTGTTTGGTCTGTGGTCAGTTTTGCACTCAGCATTTCACTCCTATCTGAGAAAACGAATAGCATCATGTCGGCTCTTTCATCCTGTGGTCTGGGAAAAGCTGTCACAGCAGCACGGCTGGTGTTTGGCACGGCCACAAACAGCCTGAGCTGGGTTCCCACGTGCTGCCACATCCCACCTGATCTAACAAGCTCAGAAATGGGAAAGTGGCTTGGCCCACATGATCTGTTCTCCCATTTTGGCTCCACATGGCTCTGCTCTAACACCATAATGTCATGGAACAGAAAACGATAGGAATGAGGCACGGGGAAAGAGAAAAGTGGGAAACAGGAGAGAGAGGGAGAGAATTATTTTCAGCAGTTTAAAGTGTCCCCATTGACATATGTGCAATCACAACACTATCCTCAATTAGCTGTAGCCCATAAGATGTGGTAGTAGGGTCCAGGAGCCCAGTTCCACTTTCAGACTGACATATAATCTTCATCCTGGTCCCCCACACACTCAGCACTTCCTTGCTACCAGTGCCAGGTCCCAGCTCACCCTCCAGCTCTGCTGACAGGAGCTGCTGGATGTCACTGCTGCTGTGGAGAAAGCTGGACCTACAGGCACCCACGGTGGAAGAGAGGGTAGCAGCACCATGGGCAGCTGAGCATGGCTGCAGCACTACTGGAGCCACAGTCCAGGGCAGGCTGGGAGCAGTGTAATTGCCCAGAAACTTATTAAGTGCACGGGAATTACAGCACTTTGCACCGGCCAGCTCTGCCTTCAGACATGGAGTCCTCAGAGCCCAGCTCAGGGGCTGCCATAACGCTGCAGTCTTGGCAGGGTGTCATTAACTCTTCTTCTCAGGGAAGCTGCTTTTGTCCTTACAGTTCTTGCTTGGAGTGTTTCTGATCTGGTGTCACTGTAAGCATGTTTAGACACTCTGTTTCTAATGCCAAACTCCCAACCCGATTACTACTGTATCCACAGATTTTCAGTGTGTTACTCTATTAAGACCCACCATACAAATGTTTACTTTTGGCACATTTGGTCACTTAGTAGATTCTTGCTTCATTTTGAACCTGTGTACAGTTACCATCTCCATTGCCTTCTCAAAGAAGATTCACTCCTTCCCATGAGCAGATGGGCAAACACATTTTGGGCTGAGCCCTTGGGATGCTAATGAACTTTCTCTCCAGGGAGCCTTCCTGTACAGGAAAAGCACACCTTGACAAAGGGATTTTAACACAGATCTCATCTGGTTATAAACCAACAACACCAAAGTGAAAGGAGTACAATTATTTGCTATACTAGCATTTTTTTTCTCCTTCCAGTCACTTCCACAGTAGTGCTTCACTGGCCCAAATCAGTGGGTGCACCTTTGCCAGGTTGTTTCACAGTGCCCCAGAGGCAGCCTCCAGATGTTTACCCCCATCCCTGAAGGCTCATCACACCAGAATGAAGAGGAACCCTGTCATGGATTACAGCAGGAGATGGAGGATACCCCAACATCCTCCCCTGCTGCTGGAGGTACCCACAGGCAGTTTGGAAGAGAAACCTCACAGGGATCTGTCAAAGTGCATTCCCTTGCTCTCCCATGCCCATTTGCTGCTACAGTAAGACGTGAAAAATGCCTAAGGATTTTTGGTCAGTGGTCCTGCTGTTTCCTAGATGAAAGCCATCAGATTTTGTTGGTACTTTTAACAAAACCACACAGCTACAGCTACAGAGAAAGGGGCATACCTGAGCCCAGCTGCACTCTTGCCCTCATGCACAGTGTAAAGTTCTTGTTGTATGGAGTTTGGATTTTGCTGCAGCTCCAAGCGCTCCCTTCCGGCCTTCATGTCACAGCTGGTGCTCCTTCCTGCAGTGAACTTCTCTGGACACATAACCTGACAGAAAACCCTTTCTGTTTTTCAGTAGAGCTTGTTTTCTCCTGGTTTAGGTCCATAGCCTGGCCCTTAGATGTAGAAACACCAAAGCTTGCAACAAGGAGTTGAAAGTATGGCAATAGCATGGGACAGTGGTTCAGATCAGTCAAACCACCATGAACATTTCCCAGGCCAGGCAGCCTGCACTCTTCTGCCATGCCACCTTGGGCTCTCAAGCAAGGAGCTAAGCACTGTTTGCTTCCTCTGAGCTCAGGGGTGCTCAGCACTCCTGGGAGAAAACCCTCAGCACTTGGCTGGCATGGGACCAAAGTGAGAGCAAACTGGCAGCAGCAGCTGGAATCTGCATATCGAAACATTGAATAATTTCATAAGGGGTTTATGTATATGCAGAAATCACAGCAAGGTGTAGGAATGGCAAGCAAGTGGAAAAGAGCTGTCCCATAAAATGCATTTGCAATGTACATATTTTTTAATTGGGTCAGTACAGTCCCCTCTCTCAACCTTCCCCCCAAAATAGAAACAAAATCCTGGAAATGCTGCAGTACTGTACTCTGATGTTATCTTCCATAAATCAAAGTGTTTATGCACTGGGTCGATACAATAAGTATTAGACCAAGAATAAGTGAACAGAAAGAAAATATCTCCTAGGTTACCGCTTTCTATGTTTGAATCTGCAAAGGAATCTCTCAGAGGCAGCTTTTTGTTAGTCTGTCATGCTTATCATGATAACCCACTGTTCTGCAGCTATTTGTTTAGCAACAGGCATGAAATATGGTCTCCTTTCATCCCTGTATAAGTTACATTCATTCTGCTGTTACAACAGGAAACAGGCAAATAATTTCTTCCTCTTTTCCTTTATATGTTTGCAATGATAAAACAAATACTGCAAATAAAATAAATGAAAAACAAGGCAAGTCAGAGGCTAGCTAGCATTTAGACCTACTGCTGAATATACCATGCTACAGATACCTATTTATTTTTGCTGTGAAACACTGCAGCCCTTTCCTTTGTCTTTGCATTCTCAGCTTGTTAACAATGTGGTCTCTCCTCTTATCTAGAATTTATCCCAAGGAACTATTAAAAAGAAGGATTGGAGGAGGCTTCCTGCTGCTCTTGTCCCATTTCATCTCACAGAGACATAAGGAATTGCTGGTCAGGGAGAGGCCACTTGGCCAAAGCAGGCTGTGCCCCGTCGGTTTATCTCGGTGCTGCCAGCGCAGCTCCCTCCAGCACACTGCCCTGTCACGGGAGAGCGATCGCCTCTCAGGAGTGTGAAGATAAACAGATTTGAAGCCTTCAAGGCATGTTCCCAGCACCTCCTCCCCCTCACATGCGCACAGGCTCGGCCTGCAAATGCCCCTGTGCACAACACGGCTTTGGGGATGGAGTCCGAGATGTTTGAAGGGCCACACGAAGCTGTGACTTGCACCAAAACGGCTTTACTAAGAATTCGGGCTGACCCGCTAAAGGCAACACCCTGGTGCAAGGAGCGAGCAAGGGGGGTGAACTGAGGGGAGCCAAAAGCTGGGCATTGCAGGGGTGATTTCTTTTGATGCCCAAATGACTGCCTCCATCAGCTGCAGTTGCTGGGATTTTATCTCAGCTGGGCTGTGGGAGTCACTTGGGGGCCCATGGGGATCCCCCCTATTTTAAAGGCTCTGGAAGAGCTGTCTGCTCAGTGCTGGACAGGATCTGAAGGCAGGAGACACAGCTGGATCACAGTGCACTGCGTGGCCCAAGGGACTGGGGGAAAAGAGAGCAGCCCACCCCAATCCTCCTTCCCCTGCATTTACTCACCCAGCTTAGGTCTCTACCTGGTCCCTGCCCACGCATGGCAGAGCAGGAGGAGATCAGAGGCTCTGCTGGAAGCACATCCATGGGTGCCCTCAGTTTGATGCAATTCAGCACTTGCCAACCCAGCACAGGCACTGCCAGTTGCACAGAGCTTTCGTGTTCAAGCGAGGAATCAAGAGAACTAATCCTGACGGAAATAACTTGGGGGGCAAAATACAACTTTTCTTGGTTTGCTGGAATTCATTCCCTGGTTTGATTTAGTGTGTGGTGTGTGTTGTGGTGGTTATGGCAAGTTAGGGAGTTAAACTGGCCTAATGTGTTCTGTTGGGGTCCAGGCCAGTGCAAATCCCATGTGGAGCGGCTGGGGGACATCCCATCCAGCCTCAGCAAGCTGCTGCAGCACCCAGTGCATGATGCCTTGGCCTAACGAGAGCAAGCCTTCAACGTGCAGACAGCATCCTCCAAATCCTCCCAAGGATTAAACCTCGTGTTGGCTGCAGGAGGGGCCTGTCCCCGTTAGCATCTCCAATGCAGGACATCCTGAGCCACAGCTCCCCACCACAGCCCAGCCCTGCTACAGGTGCAGCCCCAGAACAACAAATTGAGCTGCTCAGCCTCCAATTAGATACAGCATGATCAGGATTAATTTCTTGCTCCAGTGAAGAGGTCAACTGATCCAGCCTGTTTGCACCTTAAGAGTCAATTAAATAGTTGGCTTTTTCCAGTACAAAAAAGCATTTACATGACTGAAACGTTGTCTACTTTTCTAATTCAGGTTTATGTAAGCATGCGAAATTTCAACTTCACTCTTACCTTTACAAAATTGTAGACATTTATATAAATAAAAATGTGATCTTAGAATGGTTTAAATTCTCAGTGTGGAGAATAACAAAATGAGTTATAATTATTATTAAAATAATAATTTTTAGCTGCATGTTAGTAGAGCTCAATTATATTATTTCTGCCTTGGGTGAAGCAGCACCTCATGTTTTAATAGCTAACCTTTAATTATACTAAGACCACTTCTAACATTTTGATAAAGCACAGAGAATTATTTTTTACTAACCTCTGAAGTAATTATTCTGCAAGTCTTCAGCACAGGATGCCTGTAACTATTGGACTGAGACCCAACATAGGAATGAACAGCTTCTAAGTCTGCTGGGTTTTGGCCCATCTCTGAAGGTCTACACAGAAAGCCAGGCAGTTATTTAAATGTCTGCATTACAGCAAGCAATAGTGCATGAACAACTAATTAGGAATAAATCTATTAAGGATGGACAACTAATTGCTGGGAGACAATACAGAGAGAATGAGGGGCTCATGACTCCACCAAACACTTTCTGAAACTGAATTTATATAATGTATCATAACTAGAAAATAATGTGTTGTAGCTATTCAAAGTAAATAAAATATATTCACAGAAACCACAACTTCAGCTAGAGAGTAATTTCTAATCTCTTCTATAGAGAAACTCCTTTACTTGGGCAAAGGAAGAAAGCAGATTTTCCAGACAAAGGGATGGCATGGCCTGGCCAGAGTAACTTCTATTAAAGTGGCATAGTTTGTCATATCTGACAACCCACTGAAGAAAGTTATCACTAGTTAAGGGCCTGACCCTGCATTCCTTAAGTAGACAAAAATCCCTTTGAAGTCAATGAAGCATCCTGCTCAGATAACTATATCAGGATTTGGCAATTAATGAAAACTTCTAATTTCTTAAGTAGATTAGAAAAGGTTTTCTCTGAAAAATAACTATTACATGTTACTCACAGAAACTCCTTGGCAGTGTGGGTTTTCTTCCAGCAGCTCTTGCAGCACAGGAACTGTTTCTCACTAACTAGGAATTACCAAAAGTCAAAACCACATTGTTTTCTATTTGCATTGATCTGCCTTAAGTGTTCTTCTCTAGCTGATGTCTAGTTGAACGTTTTGACAGCTTTGCATTCAAAAGGTCAGTAAGCAGTCCTCGGGGCAATTTGATTTAAACCTTTAGCATTTTGCATACTCCCAAACAGCAGTGCATAGAAGGACATGTATTCACAGCCTTCAAAAGGTCATTCTTCCCAGCCCTCAAAACAAATCCCCAATCAAAAATATTTCAGCTTGTAGAAAATATCAGAAAAACTATCAGGCAATTATGAAAACATCTTCCATTAAATTAAACTCAAAAGGGCTTAAGAAAAACAAATTGTAATGTATGTTTTTAGACTGTGGTGTATTTCAACAGAAAGTTTTACATTCTGTCACTTTTAGGAAGGCTGCCTTATCTGTCTTTCCTCAAGAGACAGGCTCACTTACTTAATGTCTGTTCAGGTTTTCCAAGCCACTTGGCCTCCCTGAAATCCCAAGCCTCTCTCTGGGATGGGAACCTGAAACCTACAATGCAAAATTTGTTTGAAGTCTCATTAAGCAAGAACTTCAAATTAAGGACAGTTCAGCAAAACAAAACATTTTTCTACAGAATCACATGGGTATAAACCAAGCATTACATGGAAGTTCTCCCTCATTATCCCCTTTGTGAGTTGTTTGTATTCTGATTAGCGTGCTAATGATATATGTTCCACAGAGAAAAAGTAATTAAGTCTCCACTTCAAAGAAAAATGACTTTGTGAAAGAGTACCACAACTTGTGCTTGCATCTCCTACTGATTCTGTGATGCTGGCAGCTGTTAAATGCTTAATTCCCATTTATAACCATGGAAGATGGTGTTGGTTGTCTTTTAAATGTATAGACATTTCAATAATGCCTTCTGTGACACCAGGGGTATGGATCCTTGGTGGTGGGCAAACTGCAGATAAGTGAGTTCCTCTCAGTTCATATCATAAGAACGGCACACTGATTCTTTTAAAGAAATAGTTGATTAAAAGGGGAGATATTAAAGTAAACAAACTGCCTGATAAAAAGCAGAATCTCATACAAAGAAAATAATATCCTAAAACCCTATGTGAAGAACCCAAGCACAAGAAACTAATCAATGAGAAACAGAAAGGAAAACACACATAAACAGACAGCAAGAATAATGACAGAGAGAAGAGTCTGGTCACCTAACGGTTGACATTATTTTTGACAACACAAGAAAAAAGTAAAATGAAGACAATATTTTAAAGTACACATATTCAGTTTTAAGTACTTTATATGTGTTTAAGCATGTTACCTTTGCAATGATCTAATTCCCACCCTAGGGAATTGATAAGTACCATGTATTTGGTAAGTAATGCTGAAATTGCACTGAAAAAAGTACACGAGAAAAAAAAGGAAATCTTTGCTGATCCAGGACACATTCCATGCTGACAGCATGCCAGAGGCAGCCATGGATTACAAGGATTTTTGTAAAGATGTCGTCAATTAGTGAAATAGCACCAAACTGTGCTATGGATTTACAGAACAAACCAAATGCCAAGGCACTAGGTAGCTTATAAAGTAAGTTTACGTGGGAAACAGTGAGGTTAGAGAGACAAGAATAGAATAAAGGAAAATTAGTAGTTTACACTCATGTATTTTGCCTAGGTCTGATGCATTAGTACTCAATCTAGTATCTAATTTTAAAAATTGTTTAATATGCTACAGATTTGACTTTTTAATAGTAATTAAAAACAATTTAAGTCATGTCCTTCAAGCTGCATAATGAAGATTCAGTATCACTTTCTAAAGAAATTGTTTTTAACTTCTTCTTAACCCACAGCTCTACCTCATGATGCAGCAAGAAAGCTGAAGAGTCACCCGCACCACCTTGAGAAGTGAGAGACTTGACACAAATAACACTCAGCCTAAAAGCCTGTTGAGAAAAATTAATTTTGAAGGAAAAAACCCACAGCCCCAAACCTTCAAGTGAGTGTTGAATGTGTCTTGTTCATGCCTAAAGTCTCATTTCCCTAACACCAGACTGCAGAGTATTTCCACATACATGATAACCTCCAGAGTAAAGGAGAAATTTTAGAGAAACATGATTTCTTACAAAAACCCTTCAAGTCAATACAAATCAAATTAGTGACATGGACTGAAAACCTAACAAAGTCTCACCCTCAGTGTTTAAGCAGACCTTTGAATTAGGAAGAGTTTACACTGCAGGTCTTTGTTGAAGTTAATCTATATACTACCTTCTTAGGCTAAATAAATTCACTTCTTGAAAAGCATAATCCTATTTATTCAGAAATACCATTTACCGTATAACAGCAATAACTAATACACAAATAAACATCACCAGCATCCTTATTAAACAGGCAACAGGAATGGTTTAACTTCCCAGGAAAGTTCAGCCCCTGAAAAGTTTCCTGGAGGTTTCACACCATCCTGACACATGTAACCCCCCCCACCAGCAGCTCACATCCCTGCACTGCCCCGTCACACACTGACCCCAGGGGAGCTGAACCCCAGTGGGGCTGGACCCAGCCATCCCCAGTGGCCAGGTAGCCCCATGGCCACTCCCAGCCCCACCAAGAGTCCAAATCCCAGGAATAACCTCTGCTGGAGTCCCCATGTTCCATAGAAGGTGCTTGGAATCAGTACCGAGCTGCAGAAGCCACAGTCAACGGCAGGGATGGTTTTGCTTACAGCTCTCCAGCTTGGGGCAGCCCAGAAAACTGTGACCACAAACTCTCCTGAATCTGCAGTGTGGTGTTTTTAAAGCTGATAAAAGCAAAACTATTCCTGCTGCAGCCATCCTCTTCCTCCTGTTATGATCCAGTCCCTGCCCGAGAATGCAGATCTGGCTCAAGTCTATTCTTAAAAGAGTCTCTTTACAGATCAATACTTAACCAGATCTGTACAAAAGCTCTTACCAAACATCAATCCTATACACTTTTTCCCCAGCAGATTGAAACACTTAGCTCTTACCTACCTGAGAAACTGTTCTGCCTTACCCCTCACTGGCACTGCTGGGTGTTAAGAGTTATGAAATCAGTGTCACAGAGATGGCTCACAAGGAAGAAGCTGTTAACTTTTCCTCTGCAATTCCACAATGAGAGGTCCACAGCTGGCACACAGAAGTGTGTTTCTGATGAAAAAAATTGGTGTTCATAGCTGCATCTCTGGAATTGTCTTTTACTCCTCCTGGCTTTTCCCTGGCTGCCTGTGAGTGTTCAGGCACACAAGGCAAGCCTCCTTCAGCCTGTGGCATCCTCTGCAAAAGCTGCCTTGCTCCCATCACCCTGCCCCAGTGGTAAGAGAGATGGAGCACCTCTCCTGTGAGGAAAGGCTGAGAGAATTGAGATTGTTTTAGAAAAGACAAGGTGTCAGGGTAGCCTAATTGTGATCTGCCAGTACCTGAAGGGAACTTATGGGATAGATGAGGCAAGGCAGGTAGGGACAGAACAAGGGGGAATGGGTTCAAATTGAGAGATAGATGTACATTAGATATTTGGAAAAAATTCTTCACTGTGAGGGCGGTGAGGCAGTGGCACAGATTGCCCAGAGAAACTGTAGCTGCACCATCCCTGGAAGTGTTCATGGCCAGGTTGGATGGGGCTCTGAGCAACCTGGTCTGGTGGAAGGTGTCCCTGCCCATGGCAGAGGGATTGGAACTGGATGATCTTCAAGGTTCCCTTCCAACCCAAACCATTCCATGCGATCCTCATACCATGCTGTGATAGGCAGCACCACCAACCTCTCTTTTACAGCACAAGCTGCTGTCAGCAGTCCCCAACAAGCCCAGTTTAAAGCCCACAGAAGGGACTCACTGCTGGCAGTCCATTCTGCCTGGTGCAGAGTTCGGGGCCCCTCTCACATTCCCCATCCAAGTGTGCCAGCGGTGCACCTGCTGGGAGGGGTGTTCCCAGGGCAGGGAGGAGCCTGGCCCTGCCTCACCTGGTCAGTGGCAGTTGTGAGGGGCCTCCCTTCAGCATTTCTAGGCTGGCCGTACACTGAAGGCTGACAGTGACCTAGAGCTTTTTTAAAAACACAACGTGGATTTCCAAGGCTGCAGGTCTTGGGAGCAGAACACCAGGAAACACCGGCATCTTCACACCTATGCAGAAGTAGCAGCGTGTTGTGGTGGAACTGCTGCTGTGGCCTACCTAGGAGTATTAAAATTACTCAATTCTTGCTCTTTCAAGATTACTGATTTGCACTTCAAAGAACTGAATCACAACTTATTAGAATAAACTTTTATTTACTGCTCTCAGGATCCTTATTTTATACTTTATGCAACAAAACCTGCTACATTCAAATCTATACAGATTTACTGATATATCATTCACGTTTTACAAAACTGCATATAGATTTGGGAAATTTATATAAGTTACCTTTATTTACATGTAATACTCTCAGTTCTAATGACCTAGTCAAAGAATAAAACAAAGCGGGATTTTAAATATCCCTTAAGACCCATTAACATTTGTTACATAATTTACATATCTTCCGAGAGAGATGTGCTACACTTCCTTCTTGCATATTTATAAAGACTGTGACTAAACAGAAATTTGCTGGCCAAAGCTAGGTACTGTCATTTCCTCAGATCATATTGGTAATAAAGTGTTAAAATTTGAGCAAGCCAGGTACACAAACCCATTTTTTTCTTTTAGAACCAACTTTGCTAATCATTTTAACCCGCTCTTGTTCAAAAAAAGTGTTAACATTAATACAAAAAATACCCACATTTACAAAAGAAGTCAAACTAATATTTATATGACAAGTTGATCTACAATAAATTGCACATTGTTGGTTATGACTTTGGTTATACTGTATTAACAAATTTGGTTTCTAGACTAACAGTGGAGAAAAAAAATATAAAAATGCAGCTGTAGAAACTAGCAACCTGTAAACATTTCACAGAACCAAATTCTGCACCTGATCACATGTGCATAACCTCCTGCAGTTCAGAGGAGTTTGCACATAACAGACTGCTGAATTTGGCCCAGAAAACCCTGTAAACATGTTCTTTATTGTTATGTAGTGCAATACTGCAAGAATGGATAATAAAGGCCTCTAACTATCAGTAACTAATACTGAGTGATATCCATACAAATTTCACTTTAAGATTGATTTGTTGCAAAAGGCTGAATTGAAAATGTTATCCATCGTTGAACTACAAATTTATCAAAAGTGATGAACACTCAATAAACCAACATCAGTATACAAATTCAAACAAAAAATGGATATTATTTCCCATTAAAACTCAGAATTATGCAGCTTATCTGTTTTGTATCAAAATCTTGGTTTTGTTACACTGTTTTAGCAAAAGCAAGTTAGAAACACAAATCTAACAACTGTGTCAGCAAGTCAGTGTTCTGCAGACTGATGGCTGATAATGCAAATAAATGCTTTCCAATGTTTTACCTAACATGCTGAATTATAAGGTGCTTTGGGCAGATCTGTTGCAAACAGCCTGAAGCAGCACAGATTATTATACTGCAATACATGAAGTTTGTTGGGTTTGCTGGTTTTTTGTTTGGCTGGGGTTTTTTAAAAACAGTTTAACAAATTCAGTTGTTCCTCTTAAAGCAGCAGTTCAAATTTAAACTCTCTTCAAAGATTTCTTCACAGCTTTACTTCAGTAGTTTACTGCAGGACAGTCTCAAATATTTTACAAGAGGCAACTGCTAAAAACATTTTAGTTTTTGACTTACTTGTCATTGGCTGATCCAATGTGTATATTGTATTTATTAGCAAAGTACACAAAACTATGGAAATGACAAAATACATTTTCAAAAGTTAGTGAATTTTTAATACTGACTTATTTTACACATGATACTAAGAAGAGTCAATAGCCATGTGACTAAATACAAAGGCAATCCCTGGAAAATTCAAATTTGTTTGTAAACCCTTAAAATGAAATTGCAGCACTGGACCAGTAGAATTTATGTCTGTGTCTTAATCAACCCCATCAAAACCCTGAGTGTTTTCAATCGCTAGAAGAAGTTTATCCCATAAATCTTCAAATGAGTCATATGGAGGCAAATCCAAGCGATTAAAGCTGAAAAACAGATGAAAACTCTTAAATATTTTATCACTCTTACTAAAGGTCATAATTTATCTAAACTAAATACTCACCAGGTATGAGCTCTTGGCAGTTTTTCAGGGGTACCCCACTGTTCAACTGTGAACAACTGTGGTCCATTTGAACCTGCAGAAAAGAACACATCCATCTTCATCCTATTACAAGATCCTTTTATAATCAGAAATTCAAATTATGAAATATTTGGAGTTTTTATAATCCAGTTCTGACATTAGTAGGAGCTATCTATATGGATAAAATACAGACTATACTCAGTAATGGTCAATAATCCCAGTTCACTTGTTTTTTAATTATTTCTTGCTATACCTTAATTTCAAGAGACTTTTACACATTAAGCTCAGAAGTTTAAGACCTAAATGCACATGCATAGTAGTTGGCATTGAAAATTTTACGGTTTTGTACTGTTATAAATTTTGCATGTAAAAATTCATACATGTTTATCAGCATGTGCCAAGCTATATAACCTGGGACAAAGTATTCCACATCCACCTCTACCTACTCAACAACAAGGTACAGTAACTCCGAACTTTTGGAAACACAGCAATCACATGTATATTACAAGGATGTTCTTATGCACCCAAGAGAAGGTTTTTGGCTAGCAAGGGCAGCCACAGCTCCCTCTGTGCCTTCAACAACTGTCTTACAGCATCTCATATCTCAAAGTTTCTTGGACCTCTCAACTCTCACCAAGGAGATGCAAAGGGAATTTTGTAACTGTTTCCTTAAGCTGTTGAAAGCATTTGTGTACATCTGGAGAAAACTGTGTAGTTTAAAAAAGAAAAGAAAAAAATTCACTATCTTGTCAGAGAATGTCTGCTCAGTGTCCCAGTTCTCCAGCTGGGATGGGTTTGCTCGCGGGCTCAGAGAACTCCGGTTCCAGGATCAGAAATGCCCGTCTGTGCCACGAGAGGGAGATCTCCGCTAGGAAGCGGCTCCGGGGCTGCAGAGCGGGCGTGGGAAGGGAACAGCCCGGCAGCGGCAAAGCGCCACGGCCCAGCACTGAAACACCACCTACAGTTCTGACAACACAAGCAGGTACAGGAAATGTGATTGTCACTGAGGCTTAGTGAGGATGGCATGCTGGCCACAGTAAAGCAGAAATAACTGTAAGAGAAGTAAACAAAGCACTGGGCAAGACAACCGCTAATTGAATTTTTCATTAACGAGTGAGTGAATACAACTACAGAAACTGGGACTTGGCCAGAAAACTGCCCAAGGATATCCTAATCCCTGGGCAGAAGGAAGCCAAGAGTTTCAGCAATTTCTTTCCCCGTATCACATCTTAGCTCTGTCTCTAGTAGTGTTTATAGACAAGCAGAACTGAGGCAGCAGAATTGACTGGGTTTCCCTGAGATGAACACGTGCTGTAACACCAACAGTGCCAAGGTTCAGGTGCAGCAGCAGACACATGGCTCAAGTCTGCTGAGGACACTGTCCTTCCCATTGGAACATTAGTGATGGAACAGAAAAATAATAAACAAAGTATTTAGGATGAAAATGAAGACACAGAGAAATGGGAACACACGACGTGCGCTATTTGTTCACAGTTCGTTTTATAAACAAATTAATGTCTTCTTTATAAAGAAGGAAATGTTTAATCAAAGAGGCAAGTTAGGCTATTCAGTCATTTGCACAGGACCTCAAGCACTTTTAGCCTTAATAAAGTAGTCTATCAGAAAACACAATGCCGATGGCAGCTGAGAAAAGACTTCCCAGAAGGCAAAGATCCCCACCCTTTGTGGGCTGTTCCATCTGCTTGCCCACGGTCTGTCCACAGTGGGTTTGCTGGCTTTGCTATTGAAATTTGCTCCCCACTGTCATCTGCCTGTTTCAGCCCCTGCCTTGTAGGTTCCCTACTTTTCTTCTGGCATTATGTTTAACTCGTGTCATTTCAGTGGTCCCCTTTGGAGTATATCCTTACAAACAACTGCATCTGTACAACCGTGGCTTGTGAGCAGATAAAAGCAGTTGGGGAACTGAAGTTAACTGCTGATGCCAGCATGTCTTTGTAATCAGATCTTGGATAACTGAGAATTTTCTTCAAGCTCAATCATGTGTTAAACAGGGATTTTTGCAGCTCTTGAGAACTTTAAAAACCCACATTCATCTGAGAAGTCCTATACATTTTAAAACTTCCAAAAACAGAATTCAAACAAAATATTTATAGGACATGGGAAACATGTGATATAAGTGACTCTTCTCTAGCTTTGTTTCTTGTAACTGCCAGTATATGTAAATTTTCAAAACAAAATTTGAAGAATAATTTGCCTACGTCTGAAGTCAAACATGAGGACAATGTTGGTATCGGGTTCTTTGTTACTTAATTGTGAAGATAATCTTAAGTACTCACCATACAGCTCAGCAAACCCATTCATGGGAACACGTGATGTGCCCGTAACAAACTGAAGTAATCTTATTCTCTTTTCAGAGTCCATCATTAAGACTGCCTATGTATGATAATGATTACAATTAAAGATTTATTTTTAAATTAAGGTTTTAAGCTAGTAGACTTATGCAACACAGTATCCACCTCTAAATCATTATCTTTGATATACATATGCATTTTTTGAAGTGACACGAAGAGTCTACTTCTCTGTCTATTGCTTAAAGCTATGAAGTCAACAATTTTTTTAATGGCACTGTAACAAGAGTATGGTTACTTGTTTAGCAGGCTGTTAAAATACTTCCCTTGAAGATTTGGCCCCTACTTTCTTTGAAGTTTCTTGATGTTATGAACTAGAAGCCAAATTCCTGTAATTTATTAAACAGAAGAGTTTAACACCTCTTTAGTGTAACCACGCCAGAAAAAAAACTACACATATTTTTAACCCCAGTGAGACACAGATGTTTTGAAAAAGCAAGCATCAGTTGCATTTACATTCTTACCATGCATCTCATCTTTAGTTTTCTTACTTTCTCAGGAATTTTAATGGTCAAATAATATTTACCTAACCTATTAATGAATCACACTATAAATTAGCATAGCAGAAAGGCAGCAGCTTTTGAACAGGTTTTCACTAAGAAAATATTAGAAATTCATGATACCTTCCAGAACCACTGTATTACTTGATGGTTTACATTGTAGCCATTTTTGTATTTTGTATGTAGTTTCCAATCAGTCACGTCCACATCTCCCAATCCACACATTAATAACTATAAAAAAACAAAACAAACACCACCAAAGGTTAAGTCAGTAAACTTATGTTTCAATGTACTTTGTTTTATTTTCCATGATACCTCTAGCTTTTCCACTTACCTCTAGCTCATTTTCATCAAAAATTTTAATCAGATCCTGTGGTATTAGTTCAAAAAAACCCTAAAAAGATGAGAGAAGTTTGTAAAAATCAAGTCAACATTATTGAAATGTTTTTAGTCATGGAAAATGGTATTTAGAGGCTTTAGTAAACAGAGCCAGAGCAATATATCAAACACAGATGTTTGGACACCAGTAGCCCCCAGTTTCGATTTGGTACTTTTAATTGACTTCTCACATCTTTATTGTGCAACACTGAATCATGAATATGGAAGCCTGAATATCATATAGGAATACAATTTATACAAATAAGGGTAAACTACCTAGTTTAAATCAAATTTAATATAATTAAATTAAGTTTCATGTCTGCAGAAGTCATTAAATACTTTGCACGATAGCTAAAGCTGTCAGTCAAGATTGAGAAATAAGCAAATGTTTCAATGTGAATTAAGCACCTCAGTAAAAACCAATATGTTTTAACTCTGAAATAATTCAAAGCTGACACTCCAAGCAATACTTCTGCCTTTTTTTATACCTTTAACAAAATTATCTGTGGGTCTTCAGGATATTCAAAAAACTTAATATCAGATGCAACAAATTCTTAGAACAATTTATTTTGGAATTAAAACTATACCTCTTTAAAGGCTGTCATTTGTTTCTGTACTCTGCTCACAAATCTCCACTGAATTACAAGACTGCAAAAAAAACCAAAACAAAACAAACCACATTTTAAGTAAGAGCAGTTTATATACAAAGCAACAACTTTGTTTTGTAAATAAAGCTAACACACAGCCCCTGTACTAGTGGGGCAATCCAGTGAGGTACATTGCACACAGCAACCACTACTCACTGAATGTAGTCTCTCTTGTTCTTGTTGGTGACAACTATTTCTGATCCACCACCTTTCAGTTCATGTTGATGGGTCTAAATGCAATACACAGAATAAGTCTTAAACAAGATGAGTATATGACAGAATTCACATGTGAATATTAGGTAATTCATGCAACTCTTTAAGACTGCAATATTTGAAAACTATGAAAAATAGATCCAGTTACACAGGTCACCTAATAAACAGAATGTGATATACTCTTTTTTAAATATGTCTTATTGAGGGTGCTCGACTGCAATGGGGAAACCTCCATTTTTCTGACCTACTACAACACACCACCCAAGCCTGCACACAAGTTCAGAGCAAGGCAGACTTCACTAACTGCATATTCCATGACCCAGCCTTCATTCCAAATCCCAAGGAAAAGAAATTACAGAAACCATTTCAGCAATGATCACAGTAAATGAATCAATATGCATCTCTCTTACAAAATAACTCCTACTAGAACCTGAGTAGACAAATATCTCATTTTCAGTTATCACAGATGTACATTTTCATTGCTCCTACTTAGGATCACTGTAGTTACACAAGACCACAAAGGTTATTATCCCACTTAGATCTAACTGGCACCTGTAATTTGGAAGTTTTATTAAAGACCTGTGGTATTTCTACGTGTTTCTAGTACATCTTAAGAGAAAAAAAACGTTATCTCCCAGAGATTCCAACAATTTCCAAAAGAGCTCATCCTTTCCAGCCAATCACATAAACCCAGCCTCTACTCCAGATTAAGTAATGGGACTAGGGATATACTGGTCTTGGTTGCCTTCCCTGAAACAACTACATTTCAGTGCAAGTAATATTTAACAAAACAGCACAACAATTTTTTAAAGCTCTGCTTATTTCTAAGTTCTTTATCACAGCCAGGTTAAAAGCACTGCATGAGTGAAAAGCAGCTGAGTGAAGGGATTTTCTTAAAACCATACAGATAAAATCACCTGATTTCACGTCAAGTATTTTCTTTCATGTTTTGTCTATTCCACTTTACATAAACATACTAACCTGACCAAAAAGTTCTTCATCAACTATGAATCTGAGGTCCAGTTCTGTTGGATCATTTTCAAGAATCCATCTCAGAGAATTGTAATATTCACTATCCTGAAAAAGCATTACAAAATAGTGAACACAAAATAAGAGTAGCCACCTTTTAAGCTGCAAGAGGTTCCATTACAGCCCAGTGAACACTGCTATCTAGGGTAATCCTGTCCTGGATACAGAGACACTGCAGTTGTACAAAGCTCTCAAGACCTTTGAGACCTGAAGACTCAACAATCTATGCAAATGTCTCATATAGCAAAATGGTGATAAGATGGCATAATATTATCTGAATATATTTTGAACTCCTCTGTCTCTCATCCTGTATTTATCTTCCTTATATTGTTAGGCATTACTATGAAGAGCCTTAGGAAATGAAAATTAAAATAAGCCAACCACATCCTGGGCTGCACCCAAAGCAGTGTGGCCAGCAGATCACGGGAGGTGATTCTGTCCCCCCTACTGGGCTCTCATTACCTGCAATGCTGTGCCCAGCTCTGGGGTTCACAACATCAGAAGGACGTGGACCTGCTGGAACGAGTCCAGAGGAGGCCACAAAGATGCTCTGAGGGCTGGAACACCTCTGCCATGGAGCCAGGCTGGGAGAGCTGGGGGTGTTCAGCCTGGAGAAGCAAGGCTCTGGGGAGACCTCAGAGCACCTTCCAGTGCCAATAAACCAGCTACAGAACAGACGGCAAGGAAGCCTTTATCAGGGAGTGCAGGGATAGGATGAGGGACAATGACTTTAAACTGAAAGAGGATAGAGGTAGCATAGATAGTAAGAAAATCTTCACTGTGAGTATGGTGAGACAGCAGCACAGGTTGGCCAGAGAAGCTATGGGTGACCCATCCCTGGACGTGTTCAAGGCCAGGTTGGACAGGACTTGCAGCAGCCCGGTCTAGTGGACGGTGTCCCTGCCCATGGCAGGGGGTGGAACAAAATGATATTTAGGTCCCTTGCAACCCAAACCATTCCATCGTTCTAGAGTATTGCACAAAAACCAAACCAAACCAAAAAAATCAGGACACATCTATAAATCAATTACTCAGAAACAGATAGGAACTCCATTCTGTAATCTTAAAGGACAGCAAAACCAGTAACAGACTAAAAAGATCAAATAGAATCACTTTGCTCATGAGTATTCTAGATAAGAGCCATCAACAGGGAATCAACCAGGTAAGAAAAGTCTAAGGGCCATGTTTTTCTCTAAAAATGTTGCATTGTATCACCCAAATATTTTCAGTCTTTATAATTTTATAATTTTAATAATCAAAGACAAACTAATTTTAAAAACATGTTAAGATAGGAATCCTAAAGGTAATTATATTCAATTTTAACAATATTAGTGTCTAAAAAATTTTAAGAAAACATAATAGAAAGTTCAGAGTAAAGTTTCCAATACAGTTTAACTGACTTAAAACTGAGTATAGGTCTTTGATTTTCATTGGAAGTTGCATAGGAATTAAAACTTAAAGACTTATAAAAGATGTAGCCTAAAATATCTTTGAATCATGCATTTTCAACCTTCAAAATGTCATGAAAGATAGATACATATATAAAAATGTAAAATTATATATGAATATGAAATTTATCTACACAATAAAACAAATTACATACCACAGACTCCATATCATGTAGTGTTATTGGTTTTTGGAGCATCATCTTGTAAAAAGGACGAATAAAAAAGGCTTTAAAGAAGAAGAAATAGATTGAACAGATGTAACAAAATTCAAAACAGGCACAATATTAATCTGAATATCGTATTACATAAAATAAATACTAACCATCCAAAAGTTTGCCATGGTAAACAGCCATTCCAGCTACACGACCTATAAACTTGAAATAAGAGAGATGATCTTCATTGCAAAGTCCAGAGTTTGGATTGATCTGCAGAGTATAGTTATCTCTGAAGTTGAAGGAGGCAGCAGAAAAGAGAAAGAAAAACAAAATGTACTATTGGAACAGTCTCACATTTGAAGATCTGAAAGACAACACTAGTTAAATCAGTTATTACTTCTCTAATAACAAACAATACTCAATAGAAGACTATTAGTATATCAGAAACAACCACCATGAACTACCCTTGTAAGTTAGAGGTGTACCAAAGAGAAGGGATGAACTCCTATTAAAGTAGTCAGAGTAACCTTCTCTGCATTACTAGTTAAACACTGCCTCTTCTGTAAGCAGGACATGATTGCAAGCAATGCTTGTCCATGCAAAAATGACATGGCTTATGTTAGACTGCTGGAAAAAAAAAATACACGATTCCTCTCTCAAACAACTCGGTGGAGATCATTGTAGTTATTATCAACTAAACCCTCCTATACAGTTCTGGGCCGGGGGTAGGGGCAGTATTCCCATTTTTAAAGTAGGTATGACAAATGCAATTGATCTGCTTTTCCTAAGTCTTCATGTCTTCCAGACCAGTATTACTTACGTAGCTGAATATTCAAACAATCCATAATAAGGATTAAACATTTCTTTAGAGAGAAGGAAGAACCATTCCCTGGCCACTCCTCCGTAGTCTAAACCCTTTTCACCATCAAATTCAATCCAAAGTCTTGCTTTAAGGAAATCTGCTCTCTTTACAGCTATAATTCTTCTATAAGAATCTTCAAGGATTGTTGTGCGATGAATTTTCATTTCAAATCTATTTGGAATATCACTCTAAAAAAGAGAATATGAAAACATAGAATAATAAAACAAAAACCAGTGTCTTATAGTTTTGCAGAGTATGCAAATTCTGTAAACAAAGAAGGGCACAGAAACCCTTTTCTTAAGTCACTTGGAAACATAACACAATATGATTGAAAAGAAGCTCTATTTAACTACCATTCTACTAGCAGGGAGAATTTCAGATACTAAGTTCTATCTCATACTAAGAAAATAGCAATTAAAGTAAGTTCTTACTAGTTACAGCATATGGGCAGTTGGTCTGCATGCAGCAAGGCGTGGAGTCTCTTCTGACACTGAACATTCATCATATAACACAATTTTTAAAAGCTCACAGTTGACACGTAAAATTATTTGGAACCATTTCACCTGACTTATTTCACCTTCTAGTTCAATATTCTAACTATGAGCCTAAGTATCCTGTTCTCTTACTCAAGACAAAATCTACAGTTGCATTTAATTCTTAAATTATCACGATTATATTGTGTGGCTGAGCTGTGTATCACTCTTCAGATTAAGATAATGACATTTGAATGACTGCCAATCTTGTTTGACTAGGAACACAAAAAATGAGGTGCACATATAATTGTGTGCAATTTACATGTCACCTCAAAATGCATAGGCAGACTTGGTAGGTAAAAGGTAAAGCATGGATCTTAAGTCAAAGGCTATTAATATGGATGTAAATATCTCCCAAGGATGCAAAATTTGAATGCACTTGTGCAGACTCATTGTTATCTGGCTGTCCAGATGCTATTTACAGTCTTTTATGCTACGTGTTATAAATATACCTGGCACTGCCACTTCAAACTAGAGTTTGCAAACAAGATTCATAAACTTCAGATTTTAAGGCTATAACAATTTATTGCAGTCATCCAGCCTGATCATGATGATAGTAGAGATTGCTACATGCACAGAACAAAATCTATTCTGAGAACTTCCACTTCCATATTCTGAGTTTCAAAAACTGTTACATGCTTGATCAGTGATTTCCAAACTTTTCTGTTGCCAGTCTACTTTCAGGTTCACGACTTTTCAACCTTTTAGAATTTCTACTTTTTCTATGAGATTGCTTGTAGTCCCATCAGTGCATAAAGTCACAAACCCTGCTGTTCGATTAAATTCTAATTGCTACCAAGTTGCTGCTTCACAAATGTATTTGTGACCAGAAAGTAAGTCTTCCCTGTAACCTAAACTTTCCCTTGTTTAGGCGCCTAAGCTTCATATAGCCTTCTGCTGGATTCCTACTGATTACTAACCTGTTTCTTCAATTTCTTTCTGAAGAATTCATACTTCCGCTTATAGTCCCTGGAATAAGGCACAGCCTTTGGGGGAAAAAAAGGGAAAAAAGTTCTTCAGTATTTCTAACAATTAATATAATATAAACTAGTCTGTGTTTGTAAAACATAGGCAACATATTTAAATTCTGAGATAACAGGAATACATGTTTTAGTGAGTAGCAGGGGAGGCTTCCAATTTATAAACACTTGGAATGAAAAGCATTTCTCTGTTCAGATCAGATGCACAGAATTTCTCCTGTACTTCACCATTAGCTGATGTCTCTGCCTGAGATCACCGAGTGGCCCAGATCAAAGTGACCAAAATGCCTTTGGTGACGTCCATAAGGCACAGTCTTTCCCTGCTGTATCATGAGAGGCCTGGCTACAAACACCCCTATTTTCCATGGACAGAGAAGGTTGTTTACATACACGGGCTATTAATAAACACAGATATCAGCTGAACACTAAAACCCATCTATAATTATAATGCCTACCATCTTCGCAATTAGTTCTGGTAATTTTGTGCTTCAGATTAAGTATCAAGGCAAGATAATTATTTTTCAGTGGGAAATTAATTTCATTCCTTTTTAAGTGATTTTTTCTTTTTTCTTAAGTTTACTTCATGAATTGAGCTAGTGTGGATAAAAAATAAATAAATTTTCTTACCCACTTTAAATTCCTGCCCCCTAGTCTACAAGGAAACTTTCTTACTACCATGGGAACTGCTTTTTCTTTCTGGCATTTAAAGACCATTTCCTCAGAAAGCTTTCTAAACAGTCTTTAAAAAGAAATAAAAATTCTTTGTTCAAACACCCTGAAAGTTTCACCTTCTAGACTGATAAATGACAAGAGTTTGTTTGGAATCTATTAACAGTATTTTTGGAAAATATGAAAATCTACATTAGGAAAACTTACTGGTCCAGTTATTGCCACATTCTGCAGTCGAGGATCCTCCCATTGTGTTCTCTTTGTATCTGCAAGACATTTCTCAATTAGTTCCATTAATTTAAATAATATTCAGAAATAAAATGATACATGGGAGATGTACATACTGTGGTTTATGTAGAATATTCTTCCATCTGTGTGAGTTCTCTCTTCCCACCCTGGCTGTAAAGAGGTGACATTTTTATTATACATTTCTGATCATATAGTTTTTGTAGAACTCAACATGATCTGCAGTTGTGGCCATTCCCCTCCCATCTACTGTCAGCACTGGAATTCAAAATAGAGGAGTTTTTTGTAGGAAAAAAGCAGGCTGCATATTCTCATGCGCAAATTTCAGTAGTGCTAGTTTAAATAGTTAAATTGTTTCATCTGCAAAACAAGTACAAAATGGTTTACTTACTGGTAACGGGCCCAGATCTACTGGATCTAGGGAAGTCTTTCTCCTTGGATGGGCAGAAATTTTCAGTCTTGGATCTTCCTTTGAAAAGAAAACAAGCAGCATGTTAAAATCCTTTTGCTGCTTTAATTTTTTTCCTTTTTATTAATGATTGTGTAAAGAATGTGCCTAGTACCAACTAGGTAATTGTTGCATATTCTGCAGCCAGAGGAATCCTCAGGGATTTTCAGTCCTCCAGTAATTTACAACTTGTCTTCTAGTGACCTCTCACTTTATTTCCATATATATAAATATAAATCCCTCATTCATGTCAATTTTTGTGTAATTGAGTCTAATTACTCTTTCCACATGGTTTCTGGCACACCTTTTTGGACTTGGAGGGGTTTTTTGTTGTTTGGCTAATGGGTTGGGCTTTTTTGTGTGAGATAGGGTGAAGGTGGTTGTTTCCATAAACCTGAAGATTACTCATTTTTAATCAATTTAATGCATTTCTCTCTTTCACCTGACAGTAATAGTGACTTTTGAGATGTTTAAGCCCATCTAATAGCACTGCCAAGTGGTGTGCAGTGCCACTCTGTGGAACTGTAGCTGCACAACTCCCTCATCCATATGATTCCTACTTTTCTCCTTCCAAGCTAAACTTTTCAGTAACAACACAGTTAGCAAAATTGATAATCTACTCGTGACATGTATTTTTAATTACTTGGCATTTTTATTACATATCACTCAGAATCACACAGAACATTCTGAGTTGGAAGGGACCCACAAGGATCAGAGTCCAACTCTGTTGTTAGCACCATGCTCTACCCATGTTCCTGAACAGACAGACACAGCTATCTTGGCACTAAAGAAACCTACAGAAGCTTGCTGAAAGCACCAAAGTTTTGACTCAAGAGGAACTAGAATTTCAGTTCATGAGAGCAGTTCTCCATTACCCATGTTGTGGTTTTGGTATTGTGGTCAATAAAGAATGGTCTCCCATTGGGTGCGTGTCGGACTTCCCAGCCTTTAGGGAGAAATCCTTGCTCCATTTCAGGTTGCTGCTGAGAAGATTGTTGTGATGAATCGCTTGATGCTGCTTGTGGCTGTCTTGCTACAGAAATACTTTGTGCAGCTGACACCTGACTTGTTTCCACAGCAATCTATGGTAAATGACCAAAAAAAGTCCTATCAAATGAAAGCCCTGTAAAGCAATATATTTTTTCTATTAACCTATATTTTTGACTCATTAAAGCAGTTTCATAAAGCAAGTGCCTGACAGTACACAGATTTGTTTAGTTTGATATTAACAACATTGACAAACAATCACTGCTCACACTATCAAGGTTTAAAGAAGCCTTCCAGCCTTCTCAGTCAGCTACCACTCTCCTGAAGGCTTTCTTGGTACATTCAGAGTAGAGTGACTTGCCATAAATATTACTGTTCCTAAATCTCCTTACAGTGCCTCAGATATTTCATGTTGTATTTTACTAGTTTATGCCTTTTGCATGTTCTATTTCAAAGAAGTCTCTCAACTTCCCTTCTATTATGTGAGATGTTTAAAAGCTTAAATTAATAAAAACATAAATTAGAAGACAGACAGTACCTGTACAACTGGTTTTATCCAGGTAGTGGTTCTAGAATTGTGATCTATATAATATGACCTTCCTTTATCATCTTGTCGTTCTTCCCAGCCTGGGGGTAATCCAGATGAAGTAGGCAGTAACTAAACATAAGTGATAACAGATGAAAAACAATTAAAACTATGAAACTTACTGTGAAAAGGTTTTCCTCTGTCAAATTAAAACAACAAAACTATAATCCAGAAGGTTCATGATTTTTACAAACTGGATAAATAAAATAGATAAGAAGTATTTAAGTTCTTACTGAATAGTGTGAAATAACAGATTTTTGTTTGTTTATATATATTCAAACTCTTCATGTAAAAGGATTCATTTATAGACCTGGTTTAGGCATGGCTGCCTAGTACTTCTGGCTACAGTTGCAGAGTCACCATGAAAACATAATGTAATGTGGTATAACTTTTAATTAAAAATAAACAATTATAAGGCAAATTTGAAAAACAAAACTCATATGACTATGACACGACTATATCCTTCTGCAGGCTATGCATCAAGCTAATGCTAAACAAAGCTGAAACATGAAAGCTTTACAGCTGAACTAGACCTGTAATTGCCATTTTGTAAGGAGAGCTGCTGGACAAGGAAGGCCAAATCTCATTTGAAATGTCAGCACATAACACAGCTAAAAGCCTATTTTTTGGAAAATGACATACCACTGGATGTGCAGGCTGCTCTTCAAGTCTGTATGTCTGCAAACTACCTCTTCTGCTGGAATGGTTCTTGGAATAGTGAAGAGGAATGAGATATTAGCTATTACTGCAGCTGATGGATGACAGCAGTCAACAGTATCACACTTCAAACTACTACAGCTTTCATCTCAAACAAAGCGTTGTATTTTCTTAAAACATATTTAATATCATATTTTTGAAACTCCCATTTTAACACTGTTAGAAACATTAAGCTCACAGTGTCTATTATAATCCTAAAACAGAACAATACAGGCTTGTGGAAGTTCAGAAAACCCTAGCAATAGATGTTTTGGCATGTAGAACAGAGTTAATTACAACTAGTTACATTGAGTTTACAGTATAGAACTTACTATTTTATCTTGTCAGTAAAGTCTGTAATACATCAGAGCTAACACTACTTTCCAGAGAGTAGGTTAAGTGAATAATGAAAAGATATGAGAGTCTGAGACATCCAGTTTGAGAAGAGAAATTCAGTCCCCGGACTTTGCATAAGAGTCCACCTTTCTGCCTAGAGCCATATTTAGACCTCATTTGCTACAATTAAGCAACTGTATTTCATCTTGCTCCAGAACTTCCCTGATTATTTGAAGGATTTTTCCCTATCTATAGACCCTTTTGGAATACTTTGAAGAAAAAGCATGATTAAGTTTTAAAATTTGGGGGTGGGAGGGGGGCAGGTAATGGAGGTGAAGGAAGGCAAGGCTGTCATTCTAGCTGACTCTTGCAGATAATTTGAACATCTGCCTCTTTCTTCGCTCAGGCCACCCAAGCAAGCTGAAATAACAGTTTTCTTGCTACCCATTGGATGCTGAATAGCAGAGATCAAGTAAAGTCTTGTTACTGTCACTTGACTGTTTCCAGCAACACCAGTGATGCATTTGTACAAACTTAGATAAATGTTGTCAATTCCAAATTTACATTTGGAATGGCATTCTTAACATCACAAAAACTAATGATTATTGCAATACCAAAATCTAACAGACTAGATGGTCTGGGTCACCTCCATAGGCTTTCCTCAATGGACAGTGGATTTCTCACGTCACAGATCAGGTTACAAGGCTGTTTGTGGAGCTCGGGTTTCACAGGACAGCTGAGCTTATTTAATTGCTTGCTACCACCAAAAACACAAGTTTCACCCTGGCTACCTACTCCTGCTACTTTCCCTTTGCCACTGTAGCACTTGTTAGACAACCTAGCATGCTGTTTCAGCTTGCTAAAACTGAAAAAAAACCAGAGTTGGGGAAAAGAGAATAGTTTTCTGCTGGGTTAGCAGCTGAACAGACTGACCCAGAGGTCAGACAAGTTTCACAACTGGCAGAAGGGCTGTGGAACTGTATGAGCAAGCTCCCCTTTTCACTGCTATGGAATCAGCAGGTTTACTCAGTCCAATCATAAAACCTTATCCCAACATACACCGTGAAAAATGGTCTATCTTAAAACTTGTTCTAGTGGGAAAAGCAACCCACACAGCACAACTCCCTTAGAAATAAGCTTTCAGGATATAGACAGCTTTTTTCATGCATCATTTTCAGCACTCTCTGACACTAGTCTAAGAGATAGATTTACAGACTGAAAAATAGTTCACACAAATCTGTTTTAACCTCAGGCAGAAATTCATATAAGCAAGTAGAGAAGAAGAAAATGTTTGCTTAGATGGGATTCTCTAGTAAAAAGACTATTCTTAAAACCTCTGCATTCGAGATGAAATTTAAAATGTAATTGTTAAATGAAGTATTTATGGATCTAATTCTATCAGTAGTAACATTTTGTGCAAAATATTGTAGATAATTCTACATTAGAACAATGAGAAAAATAACTTACAGTGTAGGCTGTTGACTGGCCAGTAGCTGAACTTCCAGAGGTAGTAAGTCTGTTACTCAATTCTTCTGCAAGATGAGTCTGTATATCACAGCTACTCTGCGAGTGAGGTATTTGAACATTCTGACTGCTATACATTGTTGCCTCGTCTTCAGTTATGATTTCCCAGCTCTTCAAAAGGAAAATAAAGGAAAAACATTTTTAAAAAGTCATTCCAAGTTACCATTAGTTAAGACAAGGTGTTTGAGTAGGCTATATTGAAAAGTTGCATTTCAGAAACATCTAGAGATTTATTTTTTGTACCTCGGGGGAATCTCTGTTGTCTACGTTTTCTGTATCCTCTGATATCTGTCGCCGGTGAGTGAACACGTGCTGGGCCTCCAGCTGCACACTGCCAATATCTGCAACAGCCACGCTGTCCCTGGTGAGGCAGGGTGGGAGAAGTCAGCATACAGCACCCATATTTTATCTTTCAACAGTAAGCCAGGCTAACAGCAAAAACATACAGCACGGTCATTTGGCAGTGGAAAAAGAAACAGGATATAAAAGAAACAAGATATAAAAATTAATGTAAACTGTTTGAAATGAATAAGCATTCATGTCAATGCAAAGTGTAAGCTAAAGAATCAGGCAGTATTTCAGGGGAAAAGAAAAACCTAAAAAAAATAAGGCAAATAATTTAATGAAGTCCCTGATGGTAAGGAAAAAATAGGTTTAAAACTGAAAAAATAATTCCTTTCCATTACTATAGTTGTTATCTCTCCCACTGCAACCACTGTCTATTTGAACACATACTTCCAGAGCACAGGAAGAGCACAATACAGTAAAAATGACCACCAGCCAGTGGCCACTGCACGTGTGCTTGAAAGTTAAGCTAGGGAAAGTTCTCTACTAATTCTCAAGCTGTTCACTTCTTATTTCTTCTTGCTTTCAATGTAACTAGGGTGAACTACACTAGCTAATATAAGACTTGACTTTTCAGGCCAAAAGACATACTGTGCAGTTGGTCTTTTCCACTGTGTTCTTCTGAATTCATGATTGACATAGTAGGTCCTGCCGAGGATGTCTTGCCTTTCTTCCCAGCCTGAAGGCAGTGGAGGAGATTCCTGCTGCTGCTGTGGCTGGCTAGCAGCATCTGGTTGGTCCAATATAATCCACCCAGGCTAAAAGATATAATATAACTACCTTTAATAATACAGAAGTTGAAAAAAGCGACTCAATTTATCAAGCCACTTCCCCTTTTAAGGTATTGTTCCATTACCTCTGAAGCCAGTAAGTTTAGCTCTGGTTTTAGTGTGTTTATTTCTCAAAAAATGACAGGGCATATTATGAATGCAGAAATCTTACTTTTAACTCAAGTTCCTTAAACATAATAGTATCAGAAGTTGTTTATACCAGGAAAATAAACAGCATTCACAGAATACATAAAAAACTTAAAAATATTGTCATTTCATACATATGCTGTCAATGTACTAAGCAGATGAATACACCCTTCTGTAACCAAGTTTAACTACAGCAAAGGTGGTAATGCTGAATAGTTAAGTCCTGAAAAGAAATCCATTAATTTAAATTGGATGTGCTTACAAAAGATTACTTATATAAAGTAGGTAAGATGAAAATATCCCTATGAACCAGAGAGTTGAAACTCTAAAATCAGAGAGATATTAGTGTCTGTCTGGGGTAAAACAACATCAAACAGTACCTACAGCAGAAACTTAAACAGTGAAAATTGTACACAAGATACAAGCAATCACTTTTAACTGATTTGTTTCTAAAACACTATTTATAGCTTAGTGATTCCTAAGATTCATTTTTCAGTAATAAACACATTTTTTCCCACCTCTAATTCTTCAGCCTGTTCCGTGGTTTCTTCTTCAGATCCATTGTTTTTAGGTAAGTAAGTCATTTTTAATCTAAGGTGGCCTTTAACTCTTGATTTATGGCTGCAGAAGAGAAAATAAAATTATCTTATTGCGCACTTGCAAAATAAAATAGCTGTAAAAGCACTATTAGATGATTACTCTTAAGTTTCTCAACACAAACTTGACTTTTTATACTGTACACTAATTAAGTTCTATAATGGCATTGAGTTTTTAGACCTCTGAATACAGTAAGTATTTTAAAAATGCTGACTTTTTAACAGAAGTACAATATCTTAGAAATGGCTACTCAAATTTCTTTGATGAAAATAGAGAAACTTAGACAATGTTTACATATTTACAACTAATTACATAACAGCATTGTTTAGATATGAAAGTAGAATTTCCATGTGGCATTTACCAACCTCCTTGGATGAAGAACAAAATCCTTAAATGTATATGGTCTCTCCATACTTGGATTTTCTGTCTGGAATAAGAATTTTTTTCAAGAAAAATCTTTATCAAGCATTTTAAGTTAAAGAAAACTATCAGAAATTTACAATTAATTTATTTGAAGGCCTTATAACATTTTAAAACTTAAATTACAGGTTCAGGTACAGTAACAGCAACAGTTGAATCTTATTAATAAGACTAATACTCTGGTTCAAGATAAACAAAACATTACCTTTCAGTGCCTATGTATATTACAGAATGAAACAACTGCTCTTGGAAAGGTTTTGCCATGGTTGCTCTGATGTCTTTAAAACTGTTTCTGATAAACCTGTTAGCATCTGCTAATGTTTTGGAACTTCAGAAGAAAATGAAAAAGCTTATTTATTTCAATGTTCTTGGCAATATTTCTTTAAAACTAATTATGTGCTTTCCAAAAGGAATACAAAAAACAGAGTAAAATTGTACAAAGCAACACTAGCTCTATTTCCCACTCACCTTCTTTTTTATCTTTTTATGTGAATAAAGAACATTAAAAGTAAATTTACAGACTTAACATATTTTCTTTAAAGACATGACAATAGTTGCGATCTCTCTTATCTTTAAGACTATAATTCTATGAAAAAGCCAAAAGCACTCCCAAGTCTTGTAGCAGCAGAAACCAGCATCTAAAAACAAGGTAATCTACACTGTTTTTTAAATATTGGCATGGAAGAACCCCTAACAGATCCACAAAATAAAACAAAGAATCCACAGAGCAGGAGAATTTAATCACTTCATTATCAGTACTGTTAACTTCCTTAGATGACTAGTAAGTGCATACAGAATTATTTTTTCCCTCTCAGAGTCTTAAAAACAAACAAAAAATACAAACCGGTAACTGATAAAGAGGAATATCCACTTGTCCAAGAAAATCATCTCGAGTCTAAAGAAAACAAAAAACAAATAAACATCACAGAAAATTGAAGACTGCTAAGTGTTTTAAAAACATTGTTCTCACACCCTGATAGCACAGCAATGCTTTCTAAGAACCTGAAGGCACTTTTATAGGCAATAACTTGTTCTGTACAGAACAAGTTCTGATTGACCCAACACTCAGAGCCTTGGACAGTTCTGCCTTCCTCACAACGAAGTTTGAGGAAGCTGGGGGTGGAGATTTAGACTGTTTATTAAATTATATAGACTCATGTTAATCAAATAGGAGAGTTGTTCAGCATCAGGACTGAGACTGTCAGCATCTCCAGTAGAAACATTGTTCTAAAGGACCCTCCTCCTAGGAGCACCCAATAATTTCCATAAACCTAGGCAGCTGTTTAAAACAGACAAGTACAAATATTTTTTTTTCTTTTCCAAATGATACAGTTACTGTCGAAGATAACATGAAGCAAAAATAAATTTAATCTGTGGGAAGTGCTTTGGAAGTTCCAGCAATTCCAGTAGTCCCAAACTTGGCATCAAAATCTGTTAGAACTATGAAAAAATACCTTTTGTCTACACACAGTTTAGTTTTAACAACTACTATCTGAAAGATTCTGCCCTGACGTGGACATCTGGACTGTTCAACTAGGGCCAGACTATGAACACTGCAGCTGCCAGACCAGGGCAGGGACTAACAACACATAGTATCACTGCACACTTTACTTTTGATCATGGGTTTTTGCTTGCCAAAGAAATTAAGATTTTAGTTACCTACATAGGTAATTTCAGTATTCACCAATAAACACTGCCAACAGCCAAAGTACTTTACTTTCTTGCTGCAATACTGGAGCATATGCTGCATTATTTAGCATATGCTAAGTTGCTTCAAAATCATTTGTGATTTGAAAACCTTTGCGAGCTTCGACAAAATCAGGAAAATGTCTTATACAGGTCATTTCACGTGAAGATGTATCAGTGCCTATGTGCTAAACTCAGGATGGCATGGAGTTTTTTGAAGGTATGTATAAGCTTATGGCATTTTAAAAAACCTACACTATAATAAGACTACGCCTTTTGCATAGACTGAGTAAGGAGCTGTACAAGTCTGCAATGGTGTGGCCTGTGCAGCCTCTGAAATGCTAGGCTTCCTGATTTTTCCAGCTAACAAAAAATTTGGTGCCTATTCTTTCCTACATCTGTTGGTGTACCACAAGCTTTTATTCAAACTCATCACCCCAGGACTTCAACAATGTTTGTCCATAAAGCTTTTCACCACAAGGCTCTGCATCTTGCTGACATATATTCCCTTCACCTCATGGCAAAACTGTGTGTTTCAACTTTCTACTAGAAAACTTATTTTAATTTTCAATGCCAGTGTTTTACAGTATTAAAACTCCAGCCCAATTCTATCCATTTTTTGGTCCCTCTGAAATTAAAGTACAGGTATATCTTGAAGCAGTTCTTTTTCCCCTTAATAAGTCTGGTACCTTTTTTCTTTAGCTCTGCTGTCCTATGTTCATCCATTTAATCTTGAAATCATACATGTATATGAAGAACCAGTGTCTCACATGTGCCTCTAATTTTTACACCTCCAAAAACCACAAGATCACAAAACTTGTCATAGGTGATAAAATGCTAGAAATTTAGAGATACATCACTTCAAATTCAATTTTCAGTGTGGATGTCATGTTCAGGTTTAAAGGGGACAAAAGTGAAAATAAATATAAAACACCCACCTTTTAAGTGCACAAACTCATTTGAGATAGAAAGTTTTAAGAGGTTTTATACCTGAAGAGTTTGATGCTTCCCTCAAGTACTGAAGGAAAACTTTCTGTACTATTGGACACCATAAGTTTCCGGAAAAAAATAGCTATCATTTTTGCCTATGAGGTTCTTTTTAAAATGGCACAGCACATAACTCAGACATGTTTAAAGGCTTAGTATTTGTAGAGTTCTTGGCAATCTTCAAGTGGAACATGCCTTTCAAATAATTGGAATGTGGGACAAAAGTTTGCTCTATTTTAGAAAACCTCAGAACATTGTGTTTGTTACCAGCATAATTTGAGTACGGGCTCCTGTTATTCACGTTATTATTCTGCTGTCTCTCCTGCTATTTTTAGCAGTTAGCCTTGATAACCAACTCTTTAACTTTTTCCTCCAGCTAGAAAGCAAAATCCTCCAGTGGAGATTTTTGTTGACCTTCAAACAACTAACACATAAATCAGATAGCAGGAATGATCTTGAGCAATGTGTCCCACTATGGCAAGCTGACTAATTGCCTGCAAAGTGCCAAAGCAGCTTCGAAACAGACATGGCACACATGAACAACTAAATGCCAGTGGAGCTGAAACTGTTTGGATCTCTGTTTCAGGAGAGCAGGCAACACACACAAGTGGGTCAGTTGTTCTTGTCAACTCCTAATTTCTTAACAGCCAGAGAACTCAAACTTTCTGCTTGCCAAACCATAAGTGAATAAACCTCAATTAATGATATAGTACACTAACAGAGAGGCCTTGTATTTTACTGATTCACTGGTTTAGTCTGTAGAAAGTTATTAAAAACAGGTGAGAACAGACAGCTGCTGCACACAATACATTTAAAGAACTCTAGTGCAACGCCAAAGCGAGCATTCAAAGAAAAGCACCTAAAGAAAGTAATTCCATCCAAAACTCATTTTCATCTATTTTATGAGTATATACTTACTAAGTTTTAACAGTTAAGATTTTGGACTTTTTGCCGAGCAATTCGCATCAGAAATTGAAATAGATTGTAAACAGACACGCTTATCTGAGTCACACACGCTTAAGAGCAGTACTGAGAACATAATCCATAATTTATCAGGTTTGAAAACAGTTAGCTGAATTTAATGCCTTTCTTAATTGCTGGATTCACCACACAGCCTTTTGAAACAGTTCTTGTATAAGACCAGGGTGTTGAAATAACAAGTATTTTCTCTACCAACGTGTGTGACAAATGTGTGCTGGTATTAGTGCATGAATTAGAATTCAAGTATATACCCAGTCTTTTTCTGACTAAACAAGCAGCTAGTTGTGCACAAGTTGGTCTTTGCACAGAAATCTACAGCTGTATGGCAAAACAAGAAAGCATACAGCTTTTATTGGAGGGAACATAAGTATCAATTCAAATTGAAAAAACAAACAGTGATCTGGACTATCGCTGCTTAAGAAAACAAGAGCTCAATAGATGCCTTATAAAACCAACATTCTTCTTGCTTTAACACCCAAACATCAACATTAGTTACAAGCTTGATGAGAATGAAAAAAACTTTCCTGAGCTACACTAGCAACTTCAAGTATTTTTCTTTTCATGCTGCGCTGAGTATATTATGTGGTTCTCTTAAATTCTAAATTGAGAAAATTGAGCTTTTTTTTATTTCCATAAAATACTGCCAGCATATGCTATTCATCATAGGAAAGTAACAGTTTCAAAAAAACAAGATTCAATTATCACATTAAGATTGTACCAAATTCATGGATTCCAAAAGCAATGTTTTTTCTATCTTGCCATGCAGTAAATACTTGGTTGCATGGAATTCATTACAGTCCCAGTCTCCTGTATTTTTAACAGGGAGAGGTAGACAATGAGATTTTTCTTTTCGATGACACGTAGGCATTTCTTTTAAGTTGGCATCTATGATACAGGGATATAAGACCCTACCAGTATTTTCAAAATAGGGACAATACACAGAGTTAGATCAAGGGTTATTACACAACGTGTTTCTGCAGGACCTTCAGCCCTGCTGGCTGTTCCAACAGCAAGGTGTCAGCACAACGTGCCTCAGCAGTTTCACCATCTGCTTAACAGACAGCATTTAGAAATGACACTGAGGTTATTTTCACTAATTCTCCCTCACTTCCAAAGATATTTTCAGACAACTGCTTATCTAAAGACAAGGGCAAAAGCATCATCTCTTTCACCATTTATAGCTTACATATTTTATAGGGAACCAGAATCTTACAGCTTCTTTAAAATTTCATATTTAGTTAACAGTAATTTTATAACAACATTCATATATTAGTCCACTCAACGTGTGCTACTTTGAGAACTTGTGCTTAAAAGTTCATTAGCAATGCAATTTAAGATAGTGTTTCTTTTTTTTCACACAAGAACTCATTTTCACAAAGGCCACAGAAAGGCAAGTTGTCTAATGCAACCAAAGCATACTTCAGCACAACATAAACAGAGAACATGCCAAAAGTTATTAATGCATTGATTTTATTCATCAGGAATTTGAGTTCCTTTGGTTTGATGTAAGGATGAGCCAAACAAGCTACCATATAAAAAGCAGAAATATTACATTTTATGAAAATTCAAGAGCCAATCCAGACTTGTTCTACTGTATTAAATCTGCCAACATTCACCACAAAAAGTTCAGAAAACAGTACCAAATACTTATTTCAACAAGTCATTCCTGACATTAAGTCAGTTATCTTCATAGTAGTATAAAAACATAAAACTTTTGCATCTATTTATGAAAGCTTTTTTTGCCAAATCTTAAGAATCCAAATAAAGTTTGAAAAAGCGAACTCTTGTAATAACAGTTACCTTCACCATTTAACACTATAAAGCTTAAAACACTCACAGAAATGTAAAACCCTATGAAATGTTAAAACTGCACGTGTAATTTGCAAATAATAACAGATAAACCAGATATTGCAGTTGTTTACCACCCTGGCTAATTGATACATTCAGCTGAAGGACTTGATACAGTCAGTCAACTTTTTGCTTTTCAGAGCAAGAGGAAACAAACAGAATTTTTTTATAAAGACAAATTACTTTTCCCCCAAAGGGAGACAGACAACTGGAGCCATCTCTGCATCGTGGTCTCACTCCTGGGAAGTCCATTTGGTTCAGTACAGCATCACAGAGAGGCACAAAGTCAGGCTGAACCTGGAAACTGCTTTCCAGCCCTCCGTAAGATCAGTTGGCCAAGGCTGTACAAGTACCTGACCGCTTCTAAGAGAACGAGCTTAGCGCAGGGCTAGTGAATGACCTCACCCTGCTCCAAGGTCAGTCCATCAGTTCTCAAAAGCTTTCTTAAGTCTACTGTTCATCAAAATTCAACATCAACACTAACTCAGGACTTCCCTGTGCCTTTGCACCAGCACACATGTAGTGGCCACTGCCAGCCACACCACAGTTTTTCACGCTCTTCCACACTCCACATTAGTCCTCAGCCACCACTGAACAGGAGCCTCAAGCCCCACCTATTAACCTCTCCCAGCCCCAAGACTAAACCTACTGCTGCCAGGTGTAAATGTAGACTCATGACCTGGCTAGAGCAGAACTTGGTGGTTTGGTTTGTCTTAAAATCTGCTATGCTCAAGCTATAAATCCCACCTGTCCAAAACCAGCCTGCATGAACTGACCTTGGATGCCTCGACCTCTAATGACAAAAGGGGACTACAACACAAATAATCCAACCACTATTACTTTTCCAACAAAACTGTACAATTTATTTCAGACAAGCTCAACAACATTACTAAAGTTACATTACACTTCCCACCTTACACATGGCTTTATTAGCCTATAATTTGCCAGAGGTCAACCACTTTAGATTTCTTATGTATTAGCTAAATACTTGTCCCAAACCAATCTTAATAGAAACAATTATTAGTAGAATAACTGGCTAATGTAGAAACTCTATTAAAAAAAAAAAGTAATGTCCATAATAAATTCTGGAATGCCTTTTCCTTCAAAAAGCCCTTGTGCTTTCACGTTACTGAGCAGGGCCGTCTTCCTTATGCTAGGAAAATCACTGATTGCCAGAGAAATAATCTAGGTCTAAAAGAATCCATTTCCGTGTTTCTTCCCACATTCCTCTTACTGAGTAGCTGGAGTGTCCCATTTGCATTTTAATATGCCCTAACTTCAATGACTCCAATTCAAGTTTGTATGTAATTTCAGCCAGGAACTTGCTGATGTCCTTCTTAAATTCTGTTTACTTATGTTACTGTTGATACAGCTGAAAGCAGCCCAAGGTCTCAAACAATAATTGCATCTATCTGTAGACTTTTCAGTTTATTGTAAACTATCATGACAGAAAAAAAGAGTAATGCACTCTCTTGGAACAGAGAGGATTCTAGATCCATACACTAACACTGAAATGAGTTACAAACATTTTGCTGGCTGCATTCCCAAATCAGCATGTTCTGTTTGTCATAGGGAGTGAGGAAAAAAGTTCACTTGAAACAGAGACATAACAGAAATGCAGGGCAGTCCCCTTCAGACAAGGGTGAAAGTCAGTCATAAGCAAATGACTTGACTGAAAAGGCCACTCAGTTTTGCTTACTTGTTCAATCTGTGAAATTCATCCACTTCTGGAAGACGAGAAAACACGTGTTAGAACACAGAAGAACACTCTCTGCCAAGGGTGACGGGAGAGCACTTCTACCACTTGATCCTCTGTGGCTGCAAGGGCTGAGCAGGCACCAGAGAGCCTGGGGGTCAGATTAACACTCTGCCTAGCCTTGTATCCTTTCCATATAATGGCCAAGAGCAGATGCTTAAGGAATAATAATAGTGGCAATTAAGAATAGTACTTCCTTTGATATAACCCCCAGTTTCTAATGAATAAGTAGTCACAGACCTTTTGATCCTGACATTAAAATACATATTGAGAATGTGGTCCTTTCTTCAATTTATCTAACTTCTTCTTAAAATCCATTTCTACTTTTCACATGCAGATCTTGAGACAGTGAGCTCAGCAACACATAAGAGAACATTTTTAAAGAGTAGAATGGAAACTCTGTTCAAATTCACCTCCCCTATAGTTTTATAAACTCCCTCTATACCACATTTTTTTCCCAAAGTTGAAAAGCCCCATGTGTACTTAGTGTCTCTCCTTACATAAAACTTACCTCAATCTTGCAACGCTTTTTTTAGTTCTGTTATATGTTTCTGAAAAAGGACGACCGGAAATATGCATGTCATGCACCTATGTGGATTTGTACAATTCCATAAAGGTGGTTTTAATTTTGTTAGTTTATTCCTTCCCTAATAAATCCTAACCTTTAATTTGCCTTTCAACTGTCAACAAGATCTGAGCTGATATTTTCAGCAAGTCTCTCCCCATGACACAAACTATTCCCTGACCAGTATAGGAGGCCACCACCACACATGCATCATTAGCTGTTTTTCCTGTGTGCAATACTTGACATCTTTCAACAGTGATTTTCAAATTGTCTATTCTACTATCTAGTCACTCACTACCATGATATTTTGTACAACTGCAGAGGTGACAATTTAATCCTCACTTTTGTTTCTTATATTTTAATTAGTTGTCATCAATGAGGAAGCTTTTTTTTTTCACTTACATTTTGAGAGTAGTTTTCAGGACTTCTGCTCCAGGTTCTTGTAAAACAATTTTAGAAGTTCAATGTCCTGCATTAACCAGCTCACCCATTTTTCACATGTCACTGCTTAGTTTGATACGTAAGACAAAACTTCCTTTCATTAAAGTAGTGCTCAGTCTCCTTGTAAATGTAAAACATGTAATTTATCCACCAAATCTATTCCACGGACTCTTTCTTCCATACCAGCCTGTTGTAGTAGCCTGCAGTTCCCCTTTTGGTCATTTAAAAATATTGGCCTACTACTTACCAGCTTTCTTCAGTAAGAGAATCTAACAGATTAACAGATTAGTCGTTGTAGTTACTATTTCAAAGATTTTGTAGGTGAGCTTCCTGACTATTCTTGGGAGAATACCTGCAGATACTATTATTTTGTTAAGGGCTGCTGTTTTATGCTATAATGCTTACAAAGACTATGATTTCTGCATCACCACATTTTCCAAGAAATGTTTTGTTTAACCCAAAGTGTTACCTAATTTCTCACAGAAAGCAAGAAGAATGCGCCATCCAAAAAAAAAAATTTAAAATTACAGCAATAATCATGATGTCATATCTGAAAGCCAGCAAGTTCTTTGGCTAGTTAGGAGTAAAGGAAGAATGTCTCTAGCTTGCCTTGAGAACAAGTTTTACTTTAACACATTCTTATAGGTATACGAAGTCTTAAAAAACAAAATAACTAAGAAGCCACAGCATCAACGCTTCCCACTCTCTCATGGTAGATTAAAAGGGCATGAATCAGCCTGAAGGCTGGATAATTACATATTTACATAAGCTGTTTCACAAGGTCTGCTCTGCATGGTTTTGCAGTTTAGTTTCCCCATTTGTTGGCATGAGAAACCTACCCAAACACGGTCCAGCTGCAGACTATAAACAGGCTAATCATAATTTGTGCAGAACACAATCAAATAAAACTTCTCCTTATTATGTACACATAGTGTTTGCTGGGGACTACAAAGTGCTAGAGCTTTGATATACCGGTGTATTCAGGTGTCTGCTACAGCCCAGACACTTCCTTACAGGATGACCATATTCTGAAAGCCACACATGCTTCACTGCTGCCACTGTTGCCAATACAACTTGCTCAAACTGACAACGAAAAATTTTGGGATAGAGCTATGACCAAATAATATCATTTGATTGCTTCCTTTGCTAATGCATCCGCCTAGCAATCATTCACAGCTAGGTTGTAAGATTTACCCCATCCTTTGTGTGCAATGTTTTCCCCCCCGAAGGAGGATTGTTAATCAGAAGCAAAGCATGAAAAAAGGTAGAAAAGATGGTGTAACAAAACTCTGCATTTAAGCAAGATGAAAAATAGAAAAAATTAGTACAAACTATTAAAACACTACAGGTCATTGCTACATAAAGAAGTAAGAAATCACCTACAACTAATTATAAATCATTCATTATTGTGATTAACAGTTTCCACTGTCTTCCCTTTAATGTACTGATGTATACTTCAACTTCTAAAATTTGTCTGAGACACAACACATGTACTCTTCTGTGGTTTAAGTCTAATGTAGTCATCAACCATGATTCCTCAGAAAGATACCACCTTCCTTTGAACACCAGCTCCTCCTGACTGAACTGAGAGTCCATGACACAGCAACGCACCAGACAGAGTCCTGGAACATGATCCTTCAAGATATGCAATCCTGAACAATATGAAAGTTATTAGATTATGAGGTTATCATAGCACAGTAGCATCAAGTGATGCCAATTTGTGTTTTGCCTTGTATTGACTCTATAATCTGCTGCTTATGCTGCCCCTTTTCCACGCACTTCCTCACACAGATTTGGGACATGCAGCCCCTTTGCTCCAATGCAAAGATGGAGCTAAGCCACAGCTGTCCTTCCCCTCTCTTGGCACTTCTCCCTGGTAGGATCACTATTTGCTGTGAGGGAGTTTTGCTATGACAGAAGCTCTATACTTAAGAGGATGCAAGAGAGAAGACAACCTCAGTCTATTCAGTGCTAACTTGTGCTGCAGCATTTATCAGGGGAATCACAATATTCCAGACACAGGTTCTGGTCCCCTCAGCATGTTCAAATCATCTGGGAAGTTAGTCAAGAGAGAAATCATCACACACAGCCCCCTCAAATGACTGTTTTACTAAATTTAAATTTAGTACAGCAAGATTCAAATAGCATCTCCTTTTATGAATACAAAAGGCAAAGTTCCAGAATCTGGTGAAAAAAACTCTAGAGTTCCAACTATAAGGTTTCCCTTACATGAATCTGACAGGAGAAAAACACTTTTGTTATTTTATGCCACCTCTGAAGGATTTTTTTTTTGCTACAAAACACATTATTTCAGTAACTAGAGACAAAACTCGAGCAAAATTGCTTGTAAACAGAAGGACAACACAACTGATCCCCTTAATTGTGTAAGAACTTATTTTAAAGGTATACAGCTGCTGAAACAGACTTGCAAGTACATTTACAATATTTACATTATCCAATAGAGAGTGATACTGACAGAGAAGGAATAGCTAATGTCAACAGAGATGTCAACATGATATTATATTTGTGGAGGAGATTAATAGAGCTTTTATTTTTTTAGAAGTTTGTTTATGGTCTACAAGAACTGGAACTGTATTCTCCGTTTCTGCCTTCCTCTGTACCTCTTGGAGTTTAGCTGTGTACAATGACAAGTAACCTGTTCCCTTACTCACTCCTACCCTCCCAATCCACACCTGTGATGTCAAAGTGCTTTGGTTGCAGATTTATTTCTATCCTAAGCAAGAGATAGATGCACTTTAAAAAAAAAGCAAAAAATCGTTAAAAATAGAAATACATAGTCAAGGACAACCTTCAATGCGGTAACCATGGACTACCTCTTTCTCCTGCTTCACATAAACAAAATTCCAATATCTACTAGAGAAGCTATTCAATAAGTTTCCAATAAAGACCAGCAGTATTACACCGGCCACCACCAATTCCCATTTTTTAACTTAATTAAAAACAATGCAAGGCCAGTTGTCATAGAAATGGTGTTACAATTTTTTTTTTTTAAAGTCAGCCTTTAACAAGCTGTTGATTATGGAAAGCAGGAAATGTGATACGAGGTGGCTGAAGGCTGGTAGCAAGGCACGTAAGAAAAGAATGCATAGACCTCTCACTGCTTCAGCCTCTGGTGGCTCTGACCACAGCACTGATTTGATTTCATGACTGCTCTGTACAGATAGCTGACATTACTAAATGCTACTCCAGTATCAACTTGTTAAATTTGAACCCAGACTCAGCATATCAGTATACTAGGCCAGACTAACTGGAGTCAAGAGAAATATTTTGGGAGTTGTTTATTTTTAAATGAGTCATAATACACCATGATAATTAACTGGACTATATCATTAAATGATTGCCATAGAATCTGTTATATTGGTTACAAAGACTAATAGCAATACAACAGCATTTATCTATTTTATTCCAGTGAATTGCTGAACTTACTGTAAAGTCAACTATGGTTTTTGCTTGGTTTCATGGGGGAACCTTTTACCTTTTTTTATATCATATTTTATAGGATATTTATAAAATCTGGCCTTACATAAAAACCTAAAAGAGCCATCTGAGGACTGAAAGGCTCCTGTACCTGGTGTTGCATAAAAGAACCTGAAACAACTCTACTGCCATAAGACCGTTAGTGCCCAGTTTCCTGATGTCAGAGACCTTTTTAATTTGTATGTAGACATGGCATAAATCTAAATATTTACAAATACATGAAAAGTACAGGATAACTACAACAATTTGGATTCAGACTCTTTTTCCTATTTTTTATTTTAAAAAATTGTCTCACTCATCTTCCAGTCAAAAGATGACTTTTGGATTCAGTAAGCTTAAAACATGCTGCCACAATAACACAGTAAAAATGCTCAACTACCACAGAAGTATGGCTATCAAGTGCTTTAAAAAGAAAAATTGCCTCAGGTTTTTTGCCAATCCATTATAAACACTGCTCCTGGGAATTGAAAGAAACTATTGTCAGTCCAGTGTCCTAAGAGGTTTTCTGGAAATGTTAGCTAACAGTTTAATCCTGAACTTGGATTAAAATATAGAATATCTTTCATACCAGCTGCTATTAAACACAGAGGCTGGCAGTGCAAGTTGATGAGAAATGCACTTGAAGTGCATGACTCAACATTTTTTTCACAACATACTTTAAAAATAACTAGATGCAGACTACTTAAAAACATGTCAATCTGGTTGTGCTTATTGTGGATTTTACCTGCTACTTTACAGGGTGGTTTTGGGAAGAAGAATCACCAAACAATATATCTCTAGTTATTAGCTGTGATCCACTGTGAGTTTTAGAAAGAAGCTTAAGTATAGATCAGAGTTTTCCAAGAAGGAAAGAGCATTTTTCTTTAAACTTTAATCAAAAAGCTCTAAAGAAGTCAAAAAGTGTAGAATCATCAGGCACTGCTCTAAAGGCAACAAAAGTCTGAACATTCCAGGCTAATACCTCCAACCTCTTGCTAGTTTAGAAAGGGATTGTCATAACTATAAGATCTTTGGCATAAAGCCCTTTGCTTAAACAAGCATGTTAGTTAAATGGTAGTAGTGTCAAATCTTAGAGAATGAGATCTTGAAACAATTTCAGTTACCATCAATTGTTGCTCTTTTATCAGCATTCATAATCAAAACTAATACAATACTCAGATAATTTAAGTCTTCACAACGTTATTTAAGCAAGTCTTAAAATACAGTTTAATGTGGCTTATGCTTAAATAACTGCCTTAAGAGTTAAGAAGGGCAAAACACTTCTGCAGTTTAGCTGGACATTAATTTCATTACAAAAAAATATATATATTTAATACAAGCCTTCTAGTCCTGAGCACTATAATTTGAACAGCAATGTTGTTGGGAGAGGTATTAAGTTACACTGTACCGCTCAGGCTGAAATAGTAGTTGGAAGGAGGAAAAAAAAAAAAGAGGGAGAGGAAACTCTGAAAATTCCTGTGGTTCAGGGTGTATACAGAAACAAATGGTATTTATAGTTTCTCTTCTCAAAGATAACTTATCTTTAATTCTACATATAGCAAACTTTTCTGTAAAATAAAGCCTATATGAAATAAACCTAAAGGACTACAGTAATCCACTCATTTTTACCCATTTTATACACAAACAACTTCAGTAATAAGTACTAATTTACTGAAAAGCTATGTGTTTAAAACTACAAAACTTAATCTGAAGTTTAAATTGCTCCCATGTTTAGATAACTAGACAAGAAAATCCCTTTGAGCTCATGTAAACAGGAAACTATTGCTTAAAATATATTAAATACAGGTATTTCACTGTAAGACCTATTTACCTATGCTACTGTATGTATCATATTCTAAGAAACGAATCCAAACTCCAAATGTTACAGATAATATAAAAATTAACTTCCTAATGGTGACAATTTGACACCATTAGTAAAGTCTGAAATTACTGCGCTTAAGCCTCGATGGCAAACTTTTATTATTTTCCAGCTACATTTCAGCTGTAAAACACCATCACTTTTTTCTGTAAACCACAACACTCACCTTATGGGGCCTCCACAAAGTGCTAGATATTTCCCTTTTAGAGGTTCCGTATCTTTTCTTAACACCAGTCGTTTTTCCTTCATTCCCAGGTTTGAACTGTATGTGCAACTGAGACGTCCTTGCACTATGACACTTGTATTTAAGGCTGGATAAGCAGCAAGAAACTTTTTGACGTGATCCTTCCAAAGAAACACTTCTTTGCAAAACATGGTGAGTTTTGCTCATCTGTGCATTCGGTCTTTCTAGTTCATTTATACTGATTTGATATTCTGACTCTGTTTTTGAGGGTAGACATGCAGATGTGCTACGTTCCAGTTTTAAATGAGGGTATTTTGCACCGGAGTTCAGATTTAACTCTGGACTGCAAGAGCCATTAACCATCTCACTGCTTGATGCAAATGCTCTTTGAGTGAGATGAACTGAAACACATGAGAAGCCATCAGGTATTTCTTCACTTGCCTGCTGAGAACCATTCAATATTTGACTTTTGTCCTGTAATGATGCATTCAAATAAAGCGGTCGAATGTCTCTGACTTCACCAGAAGAACAAACTGTTTTAGACAGTCTAAGTCCATTGACTGCTGTTGAAAGGAATCCCTTGGAAGTGGCTTGATCTTCTTTTTGTGCCAGCTCACTAGGAGAAATAATTAGTTTATGAGATGTTTGATAGGTGCCTCTATGTGGTAGTTGACCTGAGCTTACTGGAGAAGCTGGAGGAGTACTGGAAGGACTCCTTGGAAAAATAACCAGTGATGAACAACGTCGCAATGGAATTTTAGTTTTCTTCCTCACTGACAAAGCATCTTGGTCAAAAGTAGTATAACTTCTATACAGAGTTTCCTGAGATGAGTTGCTCCTGGAAGGATTACATTTGTTTGCAGTGCTTCTGTATGAAGTGTCACCATGTGCAACACTACTACAGAAAGTACCGTCACTTGTCCAAAGAGTGCCACTGCCACTGTCACTGATGACACTGTTACTGTATGAGCCTCCATCACTTGTGGTACTCGCACATGATCCATAGTCACTGCCAGCACTGCTGAACGATCCACTGTCACTTGCTGCAATACTGCTGAGGCTGCCTTTGCCCAGGGCAGCATTGCTCAGAAAGGCATCATTAGATCGATGATCAACCACGGTTCCAGCCGCACAACTCCCTTCACCGCCAATACCAATGAATGAAGCGTCTTCACCGGCAGCTATGGCATCACCAAACCGAGAACATCCACTCTGCTTTCTAGACTGCAGGGAAATGTGCAGTGAACTGCTCTTTTTTATTTGCAATGAAGAAATAGCTGTGTTTTTCTCCTGATCAATTACTTGCTGCACTACAGGTGCATAAGCAGCTCGTCTAGGAGTTAGTTTCACTTGTGTAACATTAGGTGCAGAACTCTGTGATTTTTTGACGTGCATACAATTATTACTATCCAGAACATCTTCAGAGGTTTCTGATAATGGATCTGTGTTACTTCTTTGGGTAGCAAAATGCAATCTTAACCGTCGTGCCATTTGTTCTCATTTCCACGCATGTTAGCAAAAGAAAACCACAAAGATCCTTCAGCAGAGAGGCTACAGGCAGCTGCGCAGAACCCAGAGCTAGTACATCACAGCAGTAAAAGCCCATAAAAGTTGCAGTCTTTGTCCTAATCTCTACAAGATACTAGCATTTAAAAAAAAAGTACCTCTTGAAATAAGTCAGCCATTCCTTGAACTGTAGTTTCTGGACCGTTGTTGATTGCTTGCAGTCAGAAAACCTTCATTTAAAAAGCGCTTATGTTCCAACGACCTCAGCTGCGACACACTGACAAACACTACTGACCTTGTTTCACTTATACCTTCTGTAATTTGCATAAATGAATACAATAATAAACTGCAGAACTCCCAAGTTTCAAACAGCAACGCCTGCTGCGGCTGCACTAGCTGAGTCAATGTGTCCGTACTTTCCTCAGCAGCGTATGACTACTAATATTTTTACCCATAGGTTTAGAATTACAGGAAGTTGGTAGGAATGAAGTCCCATATAATTGAGTATCAAGTCCAGGATTGAATTTCCAAATAGTAACCATGCTAGCAAACTGCTGAGGTCTGAATTATGCATAAACTAGTGAAATAAGCCTCCTATCCCTTAAGAAAAAGTTTTTCTGCACTAGTAAAATAAAACTTGAAAGAAATCTGGCATTATCTTGCAAGCCACATGCTGCTAAGTAATCACACTTTCTGAAGACTTGCACATAGTAGAACCCTCTCCTGTTTATTAATTCATAATTTTAAATGAGGTGCAACTGAATAGGAACCACAACAAGTTATTCTGGTTAATAATTTGGCATTTATTTTTATTTATTTCTAGTTTGACTTTTTCTAACTACAGCTGTTAAAGGTAGAAAGAAACAAATTATTCTTACAAATTCAGCTACCTTATCTTGTTTGCTGGAAGCCCACAATAAGGAGACATTCATTAGAGTTCAATGTGATTTGCAGATATATGACCAGCTACACAAACTTTAGAACACTGAGCTAAGTATCCACAGAGATAAACAGTATTACCATACACAACTAGAGAAGAAAGTTATTCTGGATAATTATACCAAAACTGCCTCATACATTCGTAACTAATTAGTATTGTTTCTAATTTCTCATTTTTTAAATAAAATGACAAGAAGTCATACTGGCAACTCTTCCAAAAGTAATGGGATTGAGAATTCCTACAAAATGTTTCACTGGGTCATATACTCTGAAGAGGTCCTTTGCTGGCACCTAGTGGGACTTTTGATAAAAGACAATCTTGAATCTTACTGTTAAGAGGGATTTTTTGTTGTGGGTTTTGTTTCAAAAAACACAAACATTTGGCTATGAATGTACTTTTGAATACATAAGCCATATATGATGCAGTACTGAATGCTACTGCACTAATATGAAATTACTTAGTGCTGCTAAAAGAGTACAAACAGAAGAGAACACTAGGCCATTTATACTTTTATAGGTCATACTACTAGGAGTTTTTTCTGCTTCGTATTTATTTAACCTTTACTGTATTTTAAGCTAGAAGGCAGTAAAATTAACATTTATACCTCCTTTCCAAAAAGACCCAAGAATCAAATTCACAGTACCTTGTTAGCAAGCAACAAATTTGTTTTCTAATTATACTCTAGGGCTTACTTAACCTCCATTACCTGAATTCCATTATTAGAATGCAGCAATAAATGAATACTAGCTTATTCATAAAAACCCAACAAATACAACACTTCATTTATTTCATTATGCTTAACCAACAGGACTTCTTCTAAAGTTATATGTTGGTGGGAAATTGGGATGGGGAGAGAAGAGGAAAGGAAAATACCATAAAAGATTCTTTTGGTCAGTTTCAAAAAGTTACATTTGAACTTCAAGCAATGTTGTAAAAAAACCCCAAAACCCAGCAGCAAGCCACCCTAAGATATGTGAGTGAAGAGTAAAAAAATGCATTTCTTAAGGCTCCTTTTCTCCCCAAGAACAAATGTATTAGTAGCACAGTTTGCAACATGTTAGCATGGCACTAAGTGCAGCCATTGAAGGTGCCGGTTTCTTTTAGCAAAAGAATTACTTTCTCCCCCAGTTGATGATCTAAAACAGTTTTTAAAAATTTTACTAAAGAAATCTTAAGAAAATGATAAACTGACATAATTTAGTAACTCAAGGCTTAAGACTCCAGCAAAATTTCTGAACATGCCACTCTACCTTAGCTACACCTGTATAGGTATAGCCAGTCAACTACAGCTTCCTTAGGCAACATAAAATGGCTTTTAAAATGCTAATTTCAATGCTGCTGAATTAGAGTTGACATAAAAATAAACTGAAAATTATTTTTTTTTTTTAATACTGATAATTCCATTCAAAGCTTAACACCATTGACTTCTTCAGTATCAAGAATAGCTTAGGCTCTTTGTTTGCAATACACATAATTGTGACAAATTATTGTAAGACAGAAAGAGACAGCAAAAAGTCTGGTCTCTTCACTGATTCATCTCCTAAGTGATCTCACTGTCCTTCTTGACACATTTTTCTAATGTGCTTTTAAAGATAACCATGATTAAAAACTCCACAAACTGCTCAAGCCCTTGGTTCTACTAAGGGTTTGCAAGTCAGAAGAACAGATTTAGCACTCCTTTACCAAAACCAAGATAAATGATCTTTGATAAGTCTTAAAGCTTACAGAAAGATGTAAAAATGCCGACTATTGGTGATATAACCAACACGGCAAGACTCAGAATTTAAGCTAAACACTGAAGAATAGTTTTAAGGCTGGTATTCAAGAATACAACATTTCTTAAAAACAAAAAGGTATTTCTGGCTTCCATTTATCCCTAAAAGTTAAAAGGAATAGAAGCATTTGGGATAAAATCTTAAACAGAAAATTAACCATTGGGAGGACAGTCTCGCAAATGTAAGAATATTTCAGTTTTATCTGCTTGCTCACGTTTAGAGTTCAAAGTCATCCCAATAGGTAGATGAAAGAACACTGAAAATAACAGAATAAAATACTAAAATAACAGAAGATGAAACACCTTTTGATCATAGCTGCTTAGCAAGGCACCTATGATTTTTGACATGTGAGGATGAATTAATAGAAATGGGGGAGCTTGTCAATGCTAAACAACAATCATAGCTAAGGCGACAATTTATCTTACTTAAAACAACTCAAGACATCCAGGATAACAACACATTGTTTCTGAGAGCAAGCTAAAGAGAAATAGGGAGATGGCCTGTTCCATTCACCAAATGAGATGGAAACAATGAAATATATGGGGGGTTTTAATGTAGAACTATACAATGACTGATGAGGTCATGATACTTTGATCTCTAAATATAATCATACATGGGAAACAAAGCACCATTTTCTAGTTGACACCAATAGAATGTTTAATTGGTTCCTTTCCATAAGCAAACAGGTCAAATGACTTATCTACTCTAGATTAGAGAAAGAATGTGAAGGAGTTCTCTTGGTGAAAACCACAAAGAAAACACTGGCCTTCTCCCCACAAAAAAATCAAGAATCCGATCATGCCTTGTGGCTACCAGGTGGTGGCAGTCATGTTCTAACGAGATGTGCACAGGACAGAGTACTTTAACTTCATGAGGGATATGCAGTAGCACACAACATTATCCAGATGAAAATCTGAGCATCCCAAAAAACCTCATTTAACCTCCCACATAGGCCACAAATGCTGGTGATTCTCTTTAACATTGCTTTTACATAAATCAAAGAGACACTATATTTGAAATACTTGGGACAGGTAGTACCACCAGTCAAGTACTAAACAGTTTGCAGACTGTGTACTGCCTGTAATGAAGAAGCAAGTCTACTCTTTCTTAAATCTAATTATTCTAGACAGCTTGTACTGATATTTACAAACATTTTAACTCTTCCTAACTTTAGGAGAGCAGTAGCTTGATAGAATATACAATGGATTACTGAACATATGCAAAAAGCTTTAGGAAAAAATAATGTTTTTCATGGCCAACGCACTACTGAAGCACAAAGCACAAAGAGGTCCTTTATAAAAGCTATTCAGAATGAAACCGTGTTTGGAGTGCAAGAACACTCAATCTCTCCTGTTAGTTCCAAACTCCTGCAGAAGGAAAAGGTACATATTTCAGTGAAAATGAATGTCAGTGAAATGGATGCAAGTGTCATGACTGTACTGCTACAAGCTTACTCATTCACAATGAAACATGGACAGAAAGATAGGCACATAGGCATCTTCACACAAAATTAGAGCTTGGTGAGAGGAGGGATTTTGATTTCACTGAGATAAATACACAAGCTATCCCTGCATCAGCAATGACCTGCCATTCAGAGTGACACCTGTCCACAAGATCACAATCCACTGTTCACTTCTTGAATGTTCCAAAGAAAATGCATATATGCTTTCTTTCATGCTGCTCCTCACCCACTAAAGAAGCTTCTCACACCACACACCAATACTGCTTTCTTTGTGGGGAAAAATAAACATCCAATGTAGAGCTTTCAATATTACCAAACAATTTGGCCATATCATGTGAACACCACTATAAAAGAACAATGCTTTCATGATTTAGAGCACATTAGAAGTTTAGAGTAATAATGTAATTGCTTCAGAGCTTCAGGAAGTGTGCTAACGTCAGATAAATTAATCAGGTCTGCCTTTAGCATTAGATTTCACTATAGAAATTAAAAGTTGTTTGGTGTGGGTTTTTTATCCATGTTGAATCCTGATGAACTTATTTTCATTCAGGTCCTTAACACATCACAATATTAACACAAAAAGACCTACCAAACGGTTTTCATCAAATACTTCAAAAAGGAGTCTGTGTTTCTGAGGATTAACCTATGAAAAAGAAGTACAGAGATAATTAATATATGTACTGAATTCCAGCACTTGTCTTTAGCAAAATCTCTATGATTATGTAGGAGGAAAGAAATACGTAAGATCTGTACTAAATAGCAAATCTACACCTTGCTGCCATTCTATTATGCAATGCATTTCTATTAGAACATGACTGGTACTATCCCAAACCGTTTTTAAATTCATGTTCAGGTTTCTAACCATTCACAGAATAAAAAAGGCAACATCGAGACTGAAAATGTAACATTTTCAGTGTGCCAGAGTTAACAAATGTATTTCTAAGGAAAGCAGTTTGTGAGCCTTTTAAAATAGTCTTATTTCTGAATTAGGGCAGAGTTCTGAAGTAGGGAGAGTAGTGAGCAGTTTTTCCCACTGTGTCAATATAATACTCAACAGATAATAAGGCTATAAACAAAATCACTTACTCTAAATAAGAATTCTTCATTCCATTTTGGGTTTAAGGACTATGTGTGGAAGAAGAAAACAAGGAAGAAAGCATTAGTAATGCAATTAGAAAGCAATTCTATACTGGTGTCTTTTTTGATGTACTACAACTGTTTTATCCCATGTAACAATCCACTTAAGAAGCTTTAACCGTGATATTGCTAGTAAAAGTCAAAGGAGTTTTGTACTGTTTAATACAGTGCAGAATGGAGACAACATATGCAGGTACTCTGAGTACCACAGACTTTGGCTATGCCATAGACACAGGAAAGGCACACTAGACAGTTGAAAACAGTTAATTTATGGTATGTCTCTTCATAATAATCACTGCCTTTTTCTCAGTTCAATATTCACATTACCTACACACAAACAACCTCAGCAAATGCCAAATCTCGAAGTAACATAATCTACACAGACCAGGCACGGATGAGCCAAACACAACATAGCCTGCTCAACTAAACCCATCTTTCAATTGTGATTATTTCTAAAAGTACTAGAGAGAGTTTAGCTACTAAAATAATTTAATGTAACAATTATTAACACGAAAGGAAAAATGCACGCGTGTACATAACACAAATCACAGTCACTATCCGAAAACAACAATTTGGAAGAGTGCTTTCCCTTTCATGTACACAGTTCTTCATTTTTAGTTAACCTAAGTTAGAAATACTGATTTTTCCTGCATGTATTCTAGAAAAACAAGTAGTATCATGATTCAGGTGAGTGGTGCAATTTGATGTTTAAACACAACAAATTGTATTTGTGTCTTTAATATAAAAAGATAAAAGTTGTACAAAAAGAAAGATTCTTATATCATTAAAGATCTCAGAATATCAGAAGAATTTACTATTTCCACTAATAATGTAATTTTGAAGCAGTACTCACCTTATATTTATTAGTTTTTCCTCTACCTTTCAATAAATTTACTGAAGAGAAAATGCCACAATTATGCCATGAACAGAGAAGCTGAGCAGATCCTGGAACATCCCTTTCCTCATGTCCTTTCCTTTTCACTCAAAAGACATGAATTCTCATTTTCCTATAGTTTTAAATTTCCTCTAGAGTCTGACTTAAAAAAACTCAACACAATACCACAAAACCCAAACAAACCAACCACACCCACAAAGGTAAGATGACTAACCTTTTTGATAGTTTTTGTTTGAATACTGGTAAGGACTCCATTCACTGGATCATACACTGTCACTTTCACATATGGGTCACTGGGAGGGGAGAAAAAAAAAAGAAGTATGCTGCTGTGTGTCCTTTTTGTTCACCATTATTAGCAGTCAGGTTTTAAAAAGCTTAAATTAACAGCAGCTTTGTAACTAGGGGTTCCAGTTACTTTACAAACACCATACACATTTGTAATGACAATCCTGTCCTAAGCGGTTTAGAGATAAAACTAATATAAACACTATCAGTGATTATGACCATACTAGCTATGCCATTCTGTATATCACCACAATTTGATTCTGTCCTCTTCCACAGTTATTTCAGGAGAACAGATTTCATAAATCCTCTCACATTTCAACAAGACATGCATGAAAAAAATCAGTTGTGATTTAAAAAGTTTGATGTATTAAATACCTTGTTTTTAACACTTTAGAATGCGTGGAATTTGAAGTATTTCCTTGAACATGCAACAATGTTACTAAATGTTTTATCATTTTGACAGAGTTTGAGTTGAACCTGAATTTTTCTGTTAATAAAGATGTACTAATATGGTTCCTTAAAATGCCCTACTGCCTTTTCCCTTTCTGTAGTACAAAACCCCAACGTATTATATGAATATCTACTTTTCATGAACCATCTAGGCACTCAATTGCTCAAACAGTAACTAAAGGGGACCAAGACTGCCTGCCATACAGTATAAGAGCATACGGTTTTCACATATTTAAGTTTTGATGAGGAAAGCAGATCTATTTTTGCTTGAGGTTAAAAAAAAATTGAAGAGAGACTGTCTGGCTTTAAGGAAAATATGAATTTCACACAAGAAATTCTTCTATTGCTAAATTGATGTCACACATAGCAATTTTGTTAGTGCTAAAACAACAACATTCCTGTGCATATGCCAAAGCAGCTGACAGCAGAACGAGTACTAAACTCATCAATACTTTTCTAGACCCTCTGTAGAAGGGCCAGAAGCAAAAGTGGCTTTAGCATACACTGCATTCTGCCACTTGCCAGCTCTGCAAGGTCCTACAAAGCATTTCAATTACTAATCCACAAACCTGATCTTTCCTTTGCTAAATGTTAATCCACTGTACCTCTGCATGTAATTTGAGTTGAAATAGTCTTGTAGTTACCAATGTTTAGTATTGTGTTCATTCCAAGCCTTTAAAGCACAAATGAGAATTTTGACTATAACTGAACTCTAGTTATTTTAGCTGCAGTCTATCTGAAGTAAAATACAGACATGGATCTATCCCTCCATGGCAGAATTATTTTACCATGCAGAGAATGAAACATTCCCGTACTTTGTTTTGCCAATGCATAAGATCTGTCCAAGTGAGTCTCAGACAAGAAAACCGATATATTTATGTTTATATAGTCTCTAATAATTTTATAAGGTTACCAGTTGAAACAGTTCTGATTTCTTTTTCTTTTTTTTTGCAAGAGGCAGAGCAGGATTTACTAAGAACTAAACAGCTGTAGAAAGAAAATAAAGAAGCAGTTGTTCCTTAATACATTAACAACATATTCTTACCTGGCTCCTAAGAGATCCTTCTTGGCCAGGCCAATTCCAGCTATAACCTTCACTCTGACAATTCGTGTGTTCTCCTTAAATACAAAGTCACACATTCAAGATGCATTTAGATTTATTTTTCAGATCTCTTTCCAATTAATAAAGCTAAAAACAATTAATGGCATAATTCTTAATTTACACTGAAAACTAAATAATGCAGTTACTTTGTCTGACAGAAACAGCTCTGTCAGTAACATTCAGACAAATGAGCATGAACCACACAAGTTTTCACCTAATGGTATCCTGGCATTCATCAGAAGGTGGGAAATAGACTGACAATATTTACTTCCTGGGAAGAATGAAAAGTGTATCAAATTTATTGGAATAGATTAAGAAAGCAGTAAAGAACTCTGAAAAAAAAAAAGCAAGAATAAAGAATTCTTGTATCTACTTTTACTTAACAGCACAGAAAGGTCATTCTCAAAATATCAGGATTTCTGATATGACTTGTCAGCAGGGTACGAGATCCTTAAGAAAGAATAAAATATTTCAATTACACATAAAAAATAAGCTTCACAGAAGTGACATAAGTAGTTGCACTCCTCCTGTTAATTAATACAGCTGTACAGTCTTATATGGCTCATCTGATAAGGTACTGAATTCACGGGAGAGAAAAAAATCCCAACAGCTGTGACCATATCAGAGGAGGAAGGCAAATAAGCTTTGTTTCTCTGGAAAGCAAAAAGCTTTCCAGATGAAGGGCTGTTTGTAGGCAATGGTGAGCCAGAGACACTTGTGAGGAAAGCTGATCCAATCTAGGTGGTTAAGGAGTTAAACAGATACAAGAGCAATGGGTGAAGCAGCAGATGTTGTCCCTGGGGCCTTCCTGAATTCCACATATAACTGAAAGTGCTTTCTAAAAGAGACTCCTAGGAAGCACTAAGAATGCTTTATCATTGGTCTCCTATGCAACCACAGGGCTGGACTCCCTAACCAATCCCAATTGGAATGGTTCTTAAAGATAACGGAGGCAACTGCATGCTAATCCTGAGGCAGGAACTATTGGCTAACAGAGTAAAACTGAAAACAGACCACTAAATAAAAATAAAATAATAAAAAAGTAAGCAAGTTTCTCCCACCCTCTATAGTTAGAGGTGATTGCATGGGAACTAAGTTGAACATCTACAGTGTCCACTTACTGACAAAACAATAACTTGCCCAAGACAATTCCAGCCAAATCTCAAGTCTATCTTCTACCTTCACCTCAAAGATAATTGTCTTCAACTAGAAACTCTAAGAGTTCAGAAAAGAAAGACCTAACAACCAACCTCTCCCAGCACTGACCACTAGTAGGTGGCCTAAGTTTTCAAAATTCTTAGTCACAATCACACTTTTAAGGCACATAACATTATCAATGTATTTTATGAGGGTAACAGAACTGACCAGATTTAAGAAAAAATAAGTAAAAAAACAATGTTGTCATCAAATTAAGAAGACCCATTTGTTAATATTTTTATATAACGCAAATATCCTAACATACCCACCCATTTTATATTCTAAAACAATGTCCAACTTATGTTTTATCAATTACTTGGCTTCAGTGACATCCAAAATCAGCAAGTTTCTGCGATGGTTCAGACCGAATAGCCCCACGTGTGCATTTCTGCTCTCCCTGAGCACCTCTGCTCTGCACTCAGAGCACCTTGACCCTCTCCCGACAGGAGGGTCCTCAGTCACAGCCCACGAGACCCCACTGACAGAAATCAGCTTGAAAAACAATCCCACCTTTTCCTTCTCAGAAAAAGACCAAGAGCAGATGCTGATGTAGGACACATAGCCCTATGGACAAATAGCTTTTCTTGTATCTGCATTTAGTTGCTTAGACCACAGGATTTGTACCATTATTCAAGCATAAGAAAAGCAAAAGCAAAGACAATCAGACACTTTTGTGCAAACGCATCCCAGATTTAGGCTCAGGGTGCCTCAATGTAATCCACATGGGGGAGATCCAGAAATAGGATTCATGCTCCTGAGATTTTAAAGTTGGCTTAATCACGTGGTTTGTTTACTTATATAATAATAAAGATATGAAAGCTATTTTACAGAAAGACAAATTTCTTTGCACATAGCCTCAGGAAACTAGAAGCCACAAACCAAACACTGGCATGCTGAAGGTTGATTTAAACATGCCTTGCTGAAAGAAAGGTTATAATTTATTTGGGGTCCGTGCCAAACTAGGACAGCTACAGCTTTTTAGTTAGCCCAGTAGAACAACTAAGCAAACTAACATCCACGTATGAACTGCCATGTAGAAATATCTTTCCAGTTTAATAAAAATAGTTTAAAAATATCCCTGAATTCTTCACAACAGTATTCCCAACAGATCTCCTTTTTCACTTTCACTTTTTGACTAACTGCTCTCACTGCCAACAGCCGCCACACCCTTTTCGGGTTTTTTTTAAACTGGTCGGTGACAACGAAGGGTCCACCTTTTCCTTTTCCAAGCTAGGGAGATCAGAAACTTCAGGAAAAAAAACACATGCCAGGGAGCAAGGGCAATATGTAAGCACAAGAGATGAGGCTCCCCATTCTCTGGAGACACACACTGCACAAGGAACATCAGCAGACGTTCAGGTAGCTCAATCCAAACACTGTCAGAAGGGTCTGACACTGGAAGGATCCACTCTGCTGCAACCCCGCACACCCTGAAGAGGCAGAGCCGGCCGACAGGACACCGGGCTATGCTGTGACCATATCTATCACCTCTCCTCCCCACTATTTGATGACATGCAGAATTACCGAGGAAATGCTGCCACAGCTCAAAAGGGCTGCCACTAACACACTGATCCCAGAAAGCAATGAACAGCCAAAGAGCTCCAGGACTGAAGTCATTTCATGCAGACAAAAATACTGTGATGCAAGCTCTGCATGGAGACAAAGCATCAGATACTTGATTCTGGCACTCATAGGGAACAGATTCAAAATTTTATGGTTTCAAAGGCAATTTTGAACCTTTTCTTCTTTATGCACCTTCCTCTGGAGATCCTTACTTGTCTCCTTCATGGCCACACATACAAGAAATTGTGGATCAATAACTCCTTCTGTACATCCACAGGCAGCTGCAACATGAGTGTTTTTGTGGTCCAAAAAAACACACAGCCTGTAACCTGTACCTCTTTTACTCTTCCATATTGACTAGAGACACTGTCAGGCTTACCTTGCTACATTTTTACAGCACTGCCGTGCTTCGTGGTTCTGGTGGCATAGGAGGGGACAGGCACCTAGCCAGTAAAGAGGAACACACCAGCTATGGTCTAGCAGCGCTGCAGCTTGTCTAAGAGATTGCTCTCTCAGTGCAATTTATCTCCTCAAGAGTCGCCTCCCGGATCTAAATGTCTATGCATGCTTCTGCAGTCCTGGCATTAACTTGAAAGGGTCAATCTGAATTTATTCTGTCTGTACAGCTGAAGAGACAGAGCATTCACTGCTGCTTTGCACACACAGGGAGTCTTACAGATTTAGTGCCCTAGTACCCAGCTGCTCTGCAACACAGACATGCACACAGCAGCACAACAAAGGCAGCAGCTCTGGGCACAGACTTGTCCAGGGATTGTTTGTACAACTGGAACAAGGACATTCAGCTTCTTTTGACAACTTCTGACTGCCAGCTACTCTGGAGGCTGGAGGCAAAAAACAAACAAAAGAATACAATAATGTTACAACTGAAATGTTAAGATGTCCCCTCTGAGAATGTAAGCAACCCACCATGAACCAGGTAAAAACAGCACGCAAAAAGAAGAAATATTGTTAAAACTATTGAATCTACCAGCGAGTGGCTGCACAAAGTGTTTGTATCGGTTAGTCTGCTCCCAACAAATTCAAGCTTAAATTGGTTTCAGGGGTTATATAGTATTTTAAAGCTAAGGGGTAGGGGAATAAGGCTACAACGTATCACTGAGACTGAACTACCCAAAACTTCTTGGTCTGGTTAAGTCAGACAAAACATCCTTTACAGGGCTGAGTCAGCAAGATAGTTATCTTATTATCAACTTCCAGGTTTTATTATTATTCTATTGTTAATCATATTAGTATATTCTAAAGTACACATTCAAGATGAGCTGATCAAAATAGCTGGGATTACTAAAACAAGGCATTTTCACAGTCTCTAATAACTAATCTATTTACTAACAGACACTGTGTAACAAGGTGATGAAATAGAAGGTTCTGAGCCAGTATGTTGACATTCAGTAACTTAAAGCTTTAAAGGCAATGCTTGCCAGCTTGTGATTCTTGAACTTCAAACTAAAGGTGATAAAAAGTGCAACAAGATTACAACAAGGAGTTGTGATTTATCACCCTACAAGATTATTAAGCTGCTGCCTATACCTGACTCAGGGAAGGAAGACAAAAAGCTCAGAGTTGTTCATGCTGTGCTTTGCAAAGCTGCAATTTTACATCAGCAGGAGGCATTTACGTTTGCCAGTCATTCAAGTCTGCAACACCCAGTAATTCAGCTATGGACTTCACACACTACCAACTCTTCTCCTTCACTTGAGGCAGAAACACAAAACTCTTAACATACTGTGATATCATTTGGTGGCTACAAAGGCTCTTGCTGATGTTCCAGTAGACACTTCAAATCAAACACTTTCACAAGAGTTCCCAGCAAGTTGCAATAAATTTCTGAGCTTTAACAATGACTCTTGACACAACTCAGAAGGTCAGCAGCAGGTGACTGAACAGTCAGATAAACAACCAGCATGCCAAAGCACCTTAACATGTGTAACAAACATACAAAAGTCAGCTAAATTAAGATAACTGTATAGCAATAGAAGAGAAAGCTTTTATTTAGCAGAAGGGTTATTTGATTTGATTAGTATTACAAAATTATTTTTATTGGCTTTCCTATTTTAATATTTAGTTCTAGTTTTGGCTTTGCTTTTTCAATATACTTCTATAGAAATGATTCACACAGAATGTAAGGAAACACCAAAACCAGGATGGTTAATTTAATGTAAAATATAAAATGGTAGTATCTGCTGGACTACTAGACAGCTTTTTTTGAGGAAGTCAATATAAAAATGACTGAGTAGTCTAATAGAGAACACTTGGTAGTAAACAACTCCTCTAGGCAGTAACATCCTGTTATTCTTTTGCTCCAGTTAGATAGGTCAAGAATCAACTACCACTAAAGCCAAGAAAAGAGCATCAAAGCTTATTACAACAATAAAACAGTACAGCAGCATCACTTTTAAAGATTCAGGCAATATCAGGAACTACATATTAGAGCTTTCTTAAGAGTCATATCATGTCTGCATATACTTCTCACGTGAAAGAAAGTATTTCCCACAGAATGGGAAGCCTTAGCTGGGCAAAAGTACTTCCTACAATAATCAGACCTTGCAAGTGAGGCAGTCATATATGTTAGGTGATGCCTAAGTGATAGTAAGTCTTTTTTAGACTCTCATCATCACTTCATTTCAGCAGGAGATGGAAAATGGGAAGGAGACTTTGCCATCTTCACAATCCAGAGAACACTCTCCCCCTCTACAGTGACCAACAGAGCTGAACAATTTTTCTTTGAAGAAATTATCTCAAAACAAGCAAATCAAGTTTTAGATTCAGAAAGATTCCTATTATAAAACTACATCAATGGATCTTGTAAACTTAATGGAAGTCATTAACTTTCAGCTGCCAGCTCCAGACCAGTTTTAATAACTCACTAAAAGAACTTAATTGTACCACGTGAACATTTTGTGCTCATGAATACAAAAGTCTCATCCATCAAGAAATGCTGGATACACTGTAGTTAGTACAGATTGTATTTAACACATATGACTGCAGATTAAGGGAAAGATTCAAGAAGACAAAAGTCCACTAATGGAGTTAGCCATTTGTCAACAGAATTTTTAAAAAAACAAACCACCCAATCAATCACTAAACACTTTTTCAGTATGTGCAACCAAGTATCCATAATACTCCCACTTAGAGTTTATCAGCTGAGTGTAAAAGAAAGGGTTTAAAAAAACCAACACAAAATAAACCAAAGTACATAAAATAGCTTCTGGAAACCACCAGATCTACATCAATTATATTGCTGTTCAAAAACCCAAGCAAACACCAAACAAATCAAAAATAAAATCAGAAAACCTCTCAAGACTACAAGCCAGCAAGCATCACTATTTCCACAAGGGTCTCAACTGATCCAGGTACACCAGATTCCAGAACATGCCTTGCAAAAGTAAAGTTCTTCACAGCCTAGAAAAGATGAAGAGCATTTCTGAAGCACAGAGGCAAGCATGTCTACTTTTTTCTATCTGAGTGCCTGTATAAGAACAGAGACAGAGCAGAAATCTCCTACAGAGGCACTGGGGAGACCATAGCATTTGAACAGGAACTGAAGCACTGGGCTGCCTCTAGCTCAGGCACAAACGAGCCAAACAAAATTACTGGTTTTGTCAGAAGTGATCTAGAGGAAGACTAGTCTCTGAAGTAATGTCTGCAACATGCCTGGTCATCAGCATCATCTCCAAAAGACAGCAGTATGAGAAGGGTTGTGGGGTAAGGTGTGCAGAAGTAGAGAAGACAAATCATGTGTTCTAGACATATCATTCACCAGTTACAAGCTAAATAACTATAAATAACATACTCCAGTAGTAGATCCTAAAGGAATACAAAATCTGTCTAAAGCTTTCCAGAATGAAATACCCTATGCTTATGAGAAATCTTACGCAACCTGCACTAAACAAGAACACTTGTTCTACATAGGACAGCTCTCAAGTGACTGTGAAAGCTGAAGTGGCAAATGCATGCAAGTGGGAAGTGTATTTTTGCCTGTGAGAAGTTCCCATTTCTAATTTCATCCCTGAATCCAACTAAACATAATAGGTACAAAGGACCTAAAAATCTATCTAACTTAGAATGTTGGGTAGGCAACATAAAAAGAGCTAAATAAAATAAAAAGTCTTTAATTCAGGTTGGGAGTGTAAGAACTCTGGCATACAGAAATTTTAAAATTAAATTGGCTATGAAATATATGTATATAGACAAGCACTGTCATTTTATTGAACGCCATTTCAAAGCCCTACAGTCCAAGCAGGTATTTTAATAGAAAACAGAAATAAATACTCAACAACTCTCTAGCAATTTTATTTTTAACACAGTAAATCACTGAAAAGAACATAATTCTTTCTGTAATCACAGAAATAACAGTGCATTAGATATCAACAATTAGATATTAGACATCAACAATTCTTCCTGAATTCCATCTTTGAAACAGAGAATTCCACAATTACTGTTAGAAAATACTGTATTTAGTATTGAAGTCAACTGTCACAAAAACACAGTAAGTGGAAGTGAACACCTCATCAGAAAATGCTTGATCAAAGTGTTTAATCTACAGAAATCCAAGTCTTAACAACCTGAAAGCTTTGTATGAGAAAGCCCCTCTTCCAAAATCCTGCTGTTCCAAAGAAAGGCAGCAGCAGTTGTGCCTGTCCGCTCTGACAGATTTGAACCAACACTTGCCCCTACATTCAAAGGCAGCTGCATCCTGAGCATGCAAGAGCAGGCAGGGCTTCCACACAATGGGTCAAGCCAAAGTCTGCAGCATTTAATGCTCCCAACTGATGGCTTCAAGGAGCCTGAGGCAAAGAGCACTGTGAGAGAAGTCCGACCTGCTGGGAAGTGGGAAGTACACTTTATGGCATTTCTTTCCTCTTTAAAAAAAGTTATTAAGAGGATAAAAAGTGATAGGTTTATTGTAAAGACATACTTTTCGAAGTCTATTTTTCTACTGCTCAGACCCTGCTCTGAATACAGAACTATTGTTTTCTCCCCATTGATCTTACTAGTGCTCATTATTCCAATATTCAACTAAGCCGTAAGTCCTAGGGGTGACAGGATACTTCTACAGAAGAAAAATTGAACCAGAGAAATTAAGGACAACTGCATCTCCAAGATTCAGGCACTGCAACTGAGATACCTACATACAGCATATACAAGAACCCACTGTATACACAATAACCTCAGTTACAGGTTCCTTTTTATTCCAGCTTTTTTGTTTGTGTCAGCAACGTCATATTAGCAATCCTTTATTAAGTCTAAGTGATTAACGCACCATTACCCAAGATATCTGTCATAAATGTCTAACTTGAGTGATGGTGCTGGAATCCACACTCTAATACTGCATTCAACTGCCTCAATACTTACACCAACTTCTCCTCACTTGCCTTCCTCATTAACCGTGTATAATTATTATATTTACCATATGATCATATCCAAAAGCTGCAGCAAGAGGTTTTGCAGATAAGATTGCTTTCTTTTATCAGACAATTTTGATTTATACCCCAAGTAAATCCATCTTGCAGAATAGGCCCCAAAGCAGCCCTGGGGAAGCAGCAGTGTGCAGACAAACTATGACAAGACTGCAAAACAAGGCAGGGGGAGGGACAATGATGACAGAAAAGTCCTTGATGATACTTCCAATATGACTTGAGTTTCTGACTATGTTTTTGTTGTGATTCTGTGTACACAGTCTTCCAGGCTTAAACTCTGTAAAGACAGAAAAAGAACATCCAAGGAGGGAGAACTCTATTTTCCACTCTAGTATCCTAGGCAAAAGCAGCTGGCAGAGCAGTTTTCCTATAACCCTAAGACCATTTGTTTTGTCATTTGTGCATGCAGAATCTCACATGAAAACTATGAAGAAAACTGAGGAAGTTCTTTACATGTGAGTAAATACATACTCATTCACTGAATATTAAAGTTTCTGAGCATTAACAAACTGCATTTTTCACATATGTAACTCGAAAAGGTTCGGCTAAGCTTTTGGATTACAGAAAAAGTTGGATCTACTAGATTTGCTACATGCTCAAACTTTCTCCCCCTTCCTCCAGCTGTTCCAAAGGCACATATTTATGCTCAAAAAGATAGAGGGAAGATCAGAATTGTTCCATTTTAACCAGATTTCAAAATATTTTCCCCATAGCAAGGAAGGCTAAGAAGCAGCTAAACTGAACAAAGCTTAATAAATTTAAAATAGAGAGCCTAGGGCAAGGAATGTTTTAGCCCAACTACATAGCCTCAAAAAGTTACTAGCAACTGAAAACAGGATCTTGCAATAGGAAGCATTATGCAACCCTTGCAGTATGCAGTGCTAATTTTCTATTAGAAATCCTATGCAATTCAAATCTTAAGGTGAAGAAAAAAAATCATTTAAGAGCTTTTTAGTTACTTTTTCAGAAGTAAAGCACAACTTGAGAAATAGAGCCATGCTAACAGACAAGGAATAGTATTTTAGAGTTTTAACAAATCAAATTCCTATTATGGATTCAACAAGTATGCATTGACACAGAGATCATCGCTTCCTGAACGAAAAAAAGAGCTGATCAAACATAGTTTTGGTAAAATATCCTGTTGGCTCAAAGACAACGTTACTGACATTTCACACAGGTCACCAAACAGCTTTCAGATAGATACTGCTTTTAGTCTTCCTGTATCCGCAAGTAAAAAAAGAAAACCCTGACTTTCTTTCTTCTTGATAAAGTTAACTATTCCGTAATACTCTGGCCCATGCTCAAGTCACGGTTACAATGCAAGTCACTCCACCTGTCTAGCACTTACACCCAGTAACAGGTACATCAGTCTCAGCCACCTTCCAAAGACCCGCGTGCTCAGGAACTACGACCTCAGGACAGAGCCCACTGCAGGAGTCACTTTCAGTCACCCGGGGGTTTATTGCAAAAAACGCTGAAACGCAGACAGGATTTCACACTCCCGCTAATGGCAATGCTGGAATGAGCCCCATCGCCCAGGCACCGCACTACCTTTTGTACCGCTCTAATCCACGCACCGCTTCTGTCACACTGCCCGTGACAAAGCCTGGAACAAAGACTCGATTCTTCGGTATCGGGGAGAGAGCGGGGGGGAGAAAAAATCCCGCTTCACTCCGTCACGAGGAAGTTGCGAGCGCACGCGGATCCCTCCGTCCATAGAGGAGGCTCCACAGCTTCCAACGGGAGGAGACAGGAATGCCGGAGCTAAGCGGCACGGCAGCCGCCGCCTTACGGCGGGCCGGGGTGGAAGGGAGCCGGCATAGCGGCGCCGGCCCAGCCAGGACCCCCCTCATCACCTCACCCCGCTCCCCCGCCCCACGCCCCACCGCAGTGGGTCCGCGGGAACACCTGCCCTGAGGGGGTTCCTGCCCCACGGAGAAGCGGCCTCCCGGACCCCGCGGAGAAGGGAGTGGGAGGCGCGGGGGACGGCCCGGGGCCTCGCTCACCTCCTCGCCCGGCAGTCCGAGCACCTCCGCAGGAGACACCGCCATGGCCGCGCGGCGCGCGCCCCCCGTCGCCGTGTTTACCACCGCCCCGCCCCAGGCCCCGCCCCGTGCCCGGGCCAAGCCCCGCCCCTCTCCTCTACCCCTTCGTCTGATTGGCGAGAGGGGTTTTGGCCCCGCCCGCCCGAGGGTAGGCGACGGCTCCGGATTGGCTCCTGCTCCGCTCCCCGCCTGGAGACACGAGCCGCGCGGGCAGCCTGAGGGGGCGCGCGGCCACCGCCCTCAGCCCCTCAAGGCGCCGCGGGAGCAACGTCGTGCTCCGCCCTGCCCTCCCCGGGCAGCCCTTCCCGGGCTCGCCAGGATAACACCGCCTTTCTAAAATTTTTTCCGATATTTTACGATGTCGAGGCCTTTCGTCACACAATCGATTACGTTGAGAAAGGCCTCTGAGATCATCGAGTACAACCTACGACCGAACACCCCCGTGTCAACTAGACCATGGCACTAGTGCCACGTCCAGTCTTTTTTTAAATACCTCCAGGGACGGTGACTCTACCATCTCCCTGAAAAGCCCGTTCCAATATCTAATCATCCCTTGTGTGAAGAAATTCTTCCTAATGTCCAACCTAAACCTCCCCTGCCGCAGTTATTATTTTTGCACCTCTGAGAGCCAGGCCTAAGCGGTGGAGCTCTTGCCTAACCCCTTGTACCCAGAGAACCTGGAATTGCAAATATTTGTGGAAAACCGAAAGGAAAAAAGGACCTTGCTCACCACGATGAGGCGGTGCTGCCTTTCGGGGTGCTTGGAGGAGGAAGGAAGTTCTGGCTGCCTGAGGAGTTGACCTGACATAACACCCAACTAGGGAGAATGCCAAAGGACAAAAAAATACACTCTAAAAGCCTTGTCTGAAATCAAACCGACAAAGCTGTCAAGACTTTTCTCAAGAGAAAAGTCTGCTCGGCTCCTCAAGACTGTGAATCAAAAGCCTCGGGAGTCCCTCCCTGCCCACTGGCCTTTTCGGCAGCAGAGGGCAAGAGCAAGAGCTGTGCTAAAAGAGCAGTAAATAAAGTGGTAGTTTAGTCTGAGCTTTGTAGCCATAAGCCTTTCTACAAGCCTAAGCCAGACTCCTCCAAGCACTGCACAGTCTGAGAGTGCAGAGAACATACCTTCATTTTAGGATGAACATGTTGAAAATCAAGTGTCACTAACAATGAACAAATGTAGCAGCATCTGTAGTGGCAAGGAACCAGCATCTTTCATCATCTTCCAACTCATCCAACCTGGCCCATCATGCCCTGGGTGACCTACTTCTGTCATCACCCTATGAGAAACTTTTCCCTTTCCAAAAGAAACACAGACCCAGGCTTAGCTCTTTGGACTGTGCCCCAAGCAGATCATAGAACACTCAGGGAACACCTCCTCAGCAGGGCCCGGGCAAGCCTGTCCTCTTGCGCACACACTTGCACTCTCCTCTAAGGAGCGAAATGGATGCTCCAAGCAAAGGCAATCTCAACATCAACATCAGTTTGTGCAAGTTCCAAAATCAATGTAAGATATTACCTATGAAAAATCAGATGAATGTCTGGCAAACAAAGTGGCATTTGGGCAAGTGGCTTCATATGAACTGATAGATTTACACAGGGAAACATTGTCTAACACCAATCAAGAAAGTTTGGAAAAAAGGACCCAGAAAAGCTTTTGGGTATTTCAAAAGGAACAACCCTCTTCTGTTTCTATGTCGACCCTCTGGACACCCAACATTTCTGTTCAATTCCTTTCACTCAGCCTTGCCTAACATGAATCTTCCAGCACAAGTTTAGAAGTTTGTCCAAATTTAACTACCTGGGTGACAGCCAAGGAAGTAAAACCTCCGTAAGTTACAGCAGGAATGATTTTCAGGTCCAGTTTTTTCTGGGATTGTGCATAATGATGATCAGTACATTGTTGATATAGATTGCTAGAAAAAGCATGAATAGCAGGTTTTGCAGTGCTGTCTCTCATACTCTGCTAGAGTGTATAAACCATGTCAAAGACAAAGCATCGGAGCCCCAAAAGCTCATAGCTGAGGTTTTTTGTTAATTTTTTTTCAGCATTGTATTGGTTAGTCTAATAAAAGATACTGTTTTATTTCTCCCTATAAATCTCTACACTTTGCTGTCACTAGCTGGAACTCTGCCTGGCTTTCTGCAGTCTCAATCTCAGCTTTTCTTTAGAGTAGAGGCTATAAGTAGAAGTACCCTAAAGTCCTGTTTAATAAAGGCTTTCATTGTGAATATTTTATTAGCACATTACTTATTGGGCTTTTTTGTAGAACATCTAAATTCAAACATTATATTTTAAAGTGCCATTTTAATAACTTTGAAATTTTTAAAAATGCCCTTTTGAAATTTACAGCAGAACATTAACACACTCAATTTGTTATATTACGTATTTAAGTAGCAGAGTAACACAGCACTGACTCATTTTTTGTGTGGAAAGACCACTGATTGTCCAGAACAGGAGACAGAACACAGTCAATGCCCAAATCCATAAGCTATGAACAGGTTTGAAACACACAACTTGTGTTTCTGCATTTGTTACCCAGAGGCATCCATATATTAAGGTAAGGTCTATGTGCATTTTCAGTGGGATCAATGGTTATCTTCAATATTCCAGCAAGTTATCTATCAGTTCACCCAAAATAGAATAATTTTGTATTATTCTGTTACCTAAAAATGGGGGAACAAAAATCACAACCTGTTTGTTAACAAGCATTCAGATCTTATATTAGATATATAACTCTAGCATTTAATATTTTATGGTCTTATCCTATTACAAACTACTAATGGAAGAGAGCTCTTCTAAAAGCAAATAATTGATTTTTGTTTGCATAGAATAACCCGAATTTGGATCATCTGAGTGCACTGGAACACTTTGTATATCCAGACCATTAAAAATCTATTAATATTTTATCTCATTACTCCATCTCAACAATGAGTTCTTATCTGGTAACAAATTTGACTTCTCTTGCCATCTAAATTAACCTTCAGTACCACGAAAGATCAGAAATTTACAAACTTAAAAAAAAAATCCATCTCTTAGCTGATGGCATTCATCCTGAGAGAACTAATTTGTGGTGTGAATTTTATATACATTTACGATATTTGCTTTGTGCCTTTCTTTACCATAAATGCTTTTTTAGGCCAAAGAGAATCTGTATACCATAATACTGAACAACTGTGGAAAAAAACCCGAACAGTGTTCATTTTTGGAGGAGGAAATTATGTGAAAAAGGAGATTTGTTTCAGAATTCCAAAGGATTATCATAATCGTCTTTAGTTTAAGAATATATGTTAACTGTAGTGATGGTTAAGTGATAAAAGCTAGGATATCAAGTGACATCATAGTGTGTTTTAACTTATTAAACATAGGATACACTTTTGCTACAGAGGATTTTAAATAAAATTGGATACGTTGTCTTCACTGATCTTCCTTTAAACTGAAGGAATCAGAAGTCATTTTAACTGTAACTAAACAAAAAAAACCAGACGCAAATGGCAGAAACAGATTTTTGTCCTATTGTCTTTTGTCCTACTGAGTCATACATTACAAAATGTTATGAACCACTCACAATGTCACAGTGACAGGTAAATGAAAAACTGCATACAGCAGGAGATTAATAGAAAAAAATTATATTGCTAGTGAGTCATTGCTATGACTAACAGAAGTAAACACCTGTTGGCAGCCTAGTAATCTCAATTTCTTTACTATCATGGCAATGTCTCAGTAATGAGACTAATGCAGAGATGTAGTTAAGAGCCCAAGATTTAACACTCTTGTTGGCTCTACTGTTAAATACATGCTAGATCCTGGCAATTAATACTTCAAACACCATGATAACAAGATGCAAAACCGATACAAACATGAAGGCTTAAATTTTGTAAGCAAGAACTACAGTCTGGTAGTCACCCCAGCCTGGTGGCCGTCTCTGCACTGCATTGCAACTGGGCTGCCGTTAGCTCCTGCTCAGGTTTTCACCAGCCACTTCCTGCTCCTTTTCATTCTCAGTGCTTCAAAGTCATAGGTCCTGTTTTCCTTGGCTTTTCTTCTTTCCCTTAAAAGAACATTTCTGTTTGGATACCTGTGCTTTCCGCATTGCATGCAGCCAAGCCACTGCCTCCAGTTGCCTCAAGCCCTGCAACTCCACTTATTCCTGTGGGATGACAGCAAGGTGTGACTATCACCCAGGGACAGACCAGATGTGAACTAGGAACTCTCTAGTCAACTAGCTCCTTTTCAGGGCAACTTGCAGACAAAATCTAACACTGCTCTCCAAGCGTGGGGTCTATGTTCCCAAGGCACTAACACCTGCCCTGGACCAGCTCTCTTCTTCCCTGTCTCCCAGGAAAGCTGTCGAGATCTCCAGCTCTCACAGAGTAGAAGAGAAGGATATAAAAAATTATTTTCCTAATTTCTGTGACTAGTATAACAGTTTACAAGCAATTTCTTTTGAAAATATCTCTGTCTTGATGAGCAAACTTGCATAGTAAGAAGAGCAACTGTAGTGGAGGTGGAAAGTCACACTCATTTTGTGCATATGCATTTGAATGAAATGGTAAACACTTGTCTGAATCACCACCGCTCAGATGTCATCTTTCTCTCCCTATTTTCAGCTTGAGGGGGAGGAGAGCTGCCAGAACAGAAACCTGTAGGTGCTGAGCTCCAGTCAACTGCTGTCACACTGTTCCCAGATTAATTATCCACCAGTGATCCCATGTTTAACACAGTAATTGTGGATATTTTTGCTAACAGCTCAACCCATCTTATGTTAAAGAAGCAAGAACTTTCCGGGGATTACATATTTGGGCTTTTCTTCTTTAAATACCTTGAGATTATCCTTCTCCATATATGTAGTATGTGCTATATGCTCTTTGCCAGTGCCTAAAACATTGCTAAGACCAGGAGAGGCTACTGTTCTGACTTGGTGTGTGACTGAGCATCAATTACGGCATTCCCATCTTTCCACATCTCATTTTCACACAAAATGCTTCTTCTTAAAGTGTCTCTCTTATTTCATTAGGAAAGTGGGAATAGTAGATAATTGTCATTATTAGTTGGTTTGAATTACTTCTGAGTTTTTTAAAATGTTCAAATACTTTTGAGTACACAGATTTTCGATGTGTTATCCTTGGTTCACTGATTGGCTTCGAATGATCTTGAAAGTTTGGTCACTGGGAATTAATTACTGATAAGGCCAAACTACACTTAATAGCACACCATCCAATAAGTGTCCACATATCTTCAGGTCTGGCTGGCATAGAAAGTAATCCCATGAGAAAGTACTCCTAAAAACCAGGATGACTGACAAGGATGTAGGGCTCTGTACATGCTGTAAAAGGATATTTATTAATGATAAGAGCATTAAATTTCCCAAACCAAAGGGAAATGCAAATATCCTCCTGTTATTATTCAGCTAACTTTTTTGACTAAAAAAGTAACTTCAGGTAATTCCTAAAGCACTACAATAATTCTAAAGTTATGTGCAGCGTAACAGGTCTCCAGCAATTCCTTTTTAGTAAGCACTGAGATCTCCTACTTTGCTTTTGCAGAGTCAGCCATTTTAGACCTCAGCATTAGTTCTGCTGTCCACAACTAAACCTTCTCAGAGTAGATTTTAGTTATGCCACTGGCACAAGAACCAAGGACCTTTGAGCAGAGCCTCTTGGACACAGGCACTTCATCATCCTTCTCATTTATACATATGTAGCAGGAGAGATGGTTCTAATTTTTCAAAGCAATTTGAAATAGAATCAAGGAGAATTTTGTTCCAGTAAGAAGTAATAATTGCTTATACACAACTTTTTAAACAACACATTTCAAAATGCTTCTTCTTGTCTCAGAGCAAGGGGGAATTGGGCTTGTTCTCTCTGGGAAATTATTGTCATAGCCCTTGGAACAAGTGTCCTTTTGAAGTACTGATACAGAGCAGGCAAATTGAACACCCGAGGGTATTCTTGATAGAGAATGGAGATGACCAAGTCCTAATCAGTTAATTTATGATGTAGTATCAGTTATGGTGCTGTGTTTTCCCATCCATACTAGAAATGGAGAATAAAAAGGAGAATATTTGCAAAAAGAGAGCCCAATAGCTCTCTAAAGTAAATGTGTTGAGAAGTACAAATTTGTAGCAATAGGTAGGTTGGCTGCCCGAGGAGGGCTGCACGGACAACTTCTCTTGATTCCCACTAGCCATTTTCCTCCACACAGTGCTTCAAAAACCTGAGGCTACAGATGGACTCAGCTCCAGCAGCAGTCAGGTAATGCCGTGTTCTGTTTAGTCATCACAAAAACCCACTGCTGAGTTAATAAGTACACATAAGCTATCAACTCCTGAAGAAATAAAAATGTATTTTCAGCTTCCCATGCATCTTCTTTTTCCTATCTTTAACATATATGAAGGCCTTAAAAACAAGTTTAGTTTATTTGGTATAGTATCTATACAACTTGAAAAATATTTCCATTAAAAAGTGGCCCCTTGTATGCATAGGTAGGTTAAAATGAAACTCACAAGCACCTGAGGCTTGTTTCCGTCCATACAATTTTAACATTTGACTCAAAACCCCCCTACACAAACAACAGCGCGTGCTTTGGATCAGTAGCCTACTGACTGCTAACATTTGAACCAGCAGCTTGAGATCCACGGAAAGCTTTATTCTAATAGGCATCACCTAATTAGGTAGTGCGGATAGGCAAAGTTCCAATGATACATAACTTATCATAATCCATATAAAACCACTTTATTTAAAAGGAAGCAAAGATGAGCCACAGGGACAAAAATGGACCTTTTTAATGATTTCAGAGCTGAGGTATTACCAGATATAGAAAAAGGGTAGGCAGGCCCAGGAAGAACAGACTCAGGAGGAGGCATGACAAAGCCATTGGAGAATAGATATGCAAATGCTTCAGCACATCTCAAGTATTTTCATCACTAGTAGAATACTTCCTACATATCCAAAGTACACAGGAAAAGTGTTATGACCTATCACGAACTACAATCACTTGGTTATGCATTCTGCATTATATCAAGGTGGTCTTTTATTTGGGGTATTTAAACACTGTAATTTGCATGAAACAGCTGTCTTTTCAGCACTAAATGCTTTCTAAACAATTTTTTCCGTGTCCTCAGTTCACTTCTGACTTAATTGATCTGGCCTTGCTGAGTTTATATTTCATCCTTTTTTTTTAACAAGGAGGAAAAGCAAAAGAGACTGAACAATGTGCAATTTCATCAGGTAATGTTAACTATGCACTAGGAGGTGCTGGTTTGTTACAGTAGCAGTAACAAAGGCGCTCAGATCCTGTGAAGCAACGCTTACAATGCCTGCCACTTGCTAGAGCGAGCACTACAAAGAAAGAAGACAGTAGAGACAGCCTTACATTCAGATCCCCCAACTGTGCAGCACTGAATGGGCCCCTGATGCACATGCACATCTTGCCTGTGGAAGGGTCACCCCATTTTAGTCATTTGAGCTATTACAGGATTTTCTTACCAGAAAACAAATCCACTTGTCACTTCAAAGATCAAGCAGAAATGATTTTCACATGAGAACTTCTTGCTGCACTTTCAGATAAAAGGCAAGGACACACAAGTGGCATCATCACTGGCACTGAGGGGGAGCTGCCCGCAGGCTCCTCTGTTACGGTTACCTGGCCAAGGTTTCCCTGCAGTCAGGGGGTAAACATATCACAGCACAGGGATAGCATAGCCCAGGCCTGGGCATATTCAGGTTAATTGTTAACTGTTATGTGGATCCCCAACTCAGACATATCTTACGCATACAGTCAGGTCACTGCTCCTTTCTTAAGTTTGGAATAACTTTCCAGTGTTGCTCCACAATTTGTAAGCCTCACTATACATTTTTCTTCTATTTTGTCTCCTTATCCAAGCTTAACTTGTGCCATTTTTAAGAGAGGGAGAAGGGCAGCAAGATCCAAGCATTGGTTAACTCTGACTTAATGCATCAGAGGAGGCCTAGATAATTACAAGTTCACTGTCAAATGAATTTGATAGTCATCAAATACTATGCTTAAACCTTACCTGATTAAGAACAGCCATACTAAACAGTCAGCTCCAGTTAGGTTTACTCAATGCTCCTGCCTTGCTGCATGTGCTGCTAAAGTGAGGTTGTAAGGGACCTCCAGAGGTCTCCTAACCCCTCCCACTACTCTGGCTCTAATGTGCTGGCTTCAGTTTGAGTTTCCAGATCTTGGGTTTAGAACAGTTTTCACAGAGGCCATTTATTCTGCAACCACCTAATAATGCAGAGCATCTTTGGAGAAGATGGTGGTATCAATTGCCGGAGACACCGTACGGACTACATGAACCACTGCCTCATTTGACACAGCAGTCCTTAACCCTACAGGTGGAATTCTGTTTACCAGAATACCAGCTGCATTCACACATGTGGATTTGTATTTCTGGAGATGTAAAAATACTTCCAAGCAATTTTTTTGGATTTACTCCAGATGTCTGTATTAAGCATGTAAACATCTAATACTTTGAAACCTACAAAGCTCATTACTTCAGTTCCAACATTTCTACCTTCTTAAGTCTTTTCTGTTAGGACATTTCCAATCACAGATTTGTTTGCTCTTTTGATCCTTTTTATTAATCATTAAGCCAAATTCATTCAAATTTAGAGCTGAGAGGTTCCAGCTAAAACCTGTCATAGTTCAGATGAACTATCAATTTCTAAAGTATCCTTCTCTTATCTCCTACATTATATTCCATCTTATTCCTTGGATTTTACATGTTTTTTATGACCGTGGAACATAAAGAAAGTGTGTCTGTGAATTGTTAATTGAGAACTCATTGTAAAGCATGTTTAGAATCCAGTGAGATATACTATTTTCCTCCAATGACATGTTAAAATTAGTGTCTTTCTGATTCTCTTTCATTTCTGTTGTCTCGTGTCTCCCTGATAATTCTTTTTCTTTGTTGATGAGCGCAAGTGATTTTGTGCCACCATCAAATCTTGTCAACTGCCAGCTCATCTCAGCACCTCTGCAGTCTGGGACGCAGTCTGTTAACCAGTGCCATCTCTTTGGTGTGAAAACCTGAATATTTATCCTTTCTCATTTTTTTATAGCCAGTTCCTGCTCTGTGGCAATGCCTTTCTGTCCTGTTCACACACTGTGCTGGGTACACTGATGGGTTTACATACAATTTTACAACCCAAACACAGATCTATAGATTAAAGCACACCTTTTGCCCTTTATGTCAGGAAGTCAATCCACACTGTAACACAATCTTGTACGAGTGCCTTTTACTAGTATGGGAAAGCAAAACCAGGCAAGCACCAAGTCCGTGGACCGCAACACCAACCATGGGATGTTGTACATCCACCGCCCAGGCATGAAACCAACACTTGGACTCTAAGGCAGACAGACCAAGGCACCCCAGTAAGGAAGATTCATCTTCATGCTCAGCTTTAAGTGTGTGACTGGGCTCAGCAACTGCAGCAAGTTGGTTCAACTGGGCAGCTGTCACCTGTCGTTACATAAACTAGAAAGTTCTGTATTTTAGGTCAGCCTTAAAGCACATTTTCCATACAAAGAAAAAACTCCAGAAATAATTTTAATATAAAATGTTTTTATTGTTTTTGAAAACATTTAAAAAACAATTTTTGAGCACTTTCAATAAAAAAAATAACTGAAATGCTACTGCAATATTCAACTACTGTAGTTTCAGCAGTACAACAGACAACAAAACACTGGGGAAGAGGGGAGAAACTGGATTTCCTGCACTAAATGAAAATGTGGAACAGGGATTTTTCTTTCCTTACGGTGTAGTAAGTAAAGCACAGTATAGTACAAGACTATTATATGATCCTCAGATGCACTGCACAAGAAACGCTTTCCTTCTTTTCAGTTCGGAAGTCAGTGCTTATTGCAATTATTTGCAAATTATTTACTTCATGAATTCTTATCATGATAAAATGATGCAAAAACGTTTTTCAACACCAGAACAATAAAAAATAATCCAAGAAAGGAACATATTCAACAATAACTAAGCTGAATTAGTTAACATAAAAAAGTAAATAACTTGTGAATAACTATGCTCACCTGGTTAACACTGAACCAGCTTCAATACAGCAAAAGAATAAAAAAAATAAAAGTGGTTACAGGAATATATCTAGTACTGTACAAGATTAAGTCATTAACACTCATGCACGTTTTGTGATCATGTATTAACATGGTGAAGCAAACTAAACTTAATTTTTCCTGCTGCAATATTCTCATGTAAGAGAATCAAAAATAGAAATATCTCATTGAGATCAATGCACATTGCTACATAAGACAATTTCACCTGTCACTTTTAATGACATTTTGCCTTTTAATAATGAAACACATTAAAAAGTTTTTTTTTTGTTTTGCCTTTTTTTTTTTTAATCTGTGGGCCGTATTTGTTGCATTTATCCTAAGGAATGTGCCTGCCACAGGTTCAACAGAATTTTAGTGCAATATATGAACCCAGAAAGTTTGCTGGACTAACCAAGCAATCAAATTTAAAGTGTTTGCTGCAATACTGTACACAGGGTACAAATTCACTAGTTTGTATACTTTAGCAAAAATTGCTATCAAAATAATTCATTTCTCTTGTTAGTAGGAAGCCAATAATGTAAACAAGGGGTCAGAACTGTCTCAAATTCATAGTTTTGGAGTATCTGACAAAGACAGGCTTCCGTTTGTTAGGATCACAGAATTTTCCTTTGGGTATTGCATACTTTGGTGTGCAGTAGTGCTCTGTCTCAATGTATTGTAAAGAACTAACTAGCACTAAGTACAGGGACCTAACATTAATTATAACACCAACACACAAACATCTCTAAAATGATACATACCAATGTACAAAGCTGTGCCTGTGCCTTGGATTTCACTTGGAACAATTCTTATCAAATTTAATACTTTTAAAATTAAATATATATTTGCTTTAAACCCACTGATTATAGAATATTTCTGCTAATTAAGTCACATGTTAGGCCCAATGTAATGCTTGCATTTAAAAATAATTTTAAACACACTTTTAAAAACCTTTGGTGATGGCTGCATAATTTAGAATGCATCAACTTTAAATCTACTCTTGCTTTTCTGAGAAATCTTCTTAAAAACCCCTAGTAGTTCGGCAAGCCCTTCCTTCCCCAAGCCCCGCTCAGTGCCAGTGCTAGCGACCAGAGGTGAGGCCGGCCCGCCATGCGAACACGGGGGCAGCTTCTGCCCAGCCCTGCCGCTGAGCCACCGGCACAGAGCACGCGGAGTCGGAAGGGACCCTGCCCCCTCCATCGGAGCAGGTTTCACCTTTTCACAGTAGTGCTGGCACTTCTCACAGGGTCAGCAGACAGAAACAAAAAGGTGTTGAGTGTCTCTCAGACCCATCCTTCCACCAGGGTGAGAGGATGTTCAGCACATCTCAGTCAAAAGGCCGTGGGCAGGTACAGGACTCGAGCCCTGCCTTCAGCAACTTTAGTCTACAAGAAAAATGGTTCAAGTCTCACTGACAGGCACCTGGCAGGACAATAAGCAAAAGGTTACTATGCAGCTTTTAGTCTCCTCCCCATTGCCTTAACAAAACTTAGAAGAGTCACTTGGTCTTAAAGTAAACCGCATTATCACAACATCCTTGTGCTTCAAGGAGGGATCAGAACTCTCCAAGTTTGCTCCTGACGATGTGACAAAACTTCTGACGCAAGCACAGTGAAATCAGGCCCCCATAAGGTGCTATAGCTTGGCACAACTGTTTGTCCCTGCAGAAGAGGCCATAAACTGGTGATAAATTGGGGCAAGGGCAAGAGAAGCCATGATATACCAGCACCTCCAGTGCCAATGCAGCAGCACAAGTTGAATCAGCACTGCCAAAAAAAATTGACCAGTACTGGGGTCTCAAGTCATTTACAAAAACTGAAAAAACAGATGACCACCAGGACACTTAAAGAAAAACACATGAAAAAACTGAGCATCTCTCCCTTAAGGAAATTCATGACCACTCATTCAAAGTAATGCAAAAGAGGAAAACTTTTCCTGCTCTGTTTTCTGCTTCGTGTCAGGTCATAGGAAAAGTAATCCATTTTATACTAGGCTTAAGGGATGGTATTGTAGCATACTCAGTGCACCACTTTGTTTGTAAAAACCTGCTTCTGCAAGTCCTCTTTCTAGTATCAAGGCCATGGCTGCTTAAATACCTGTCTCTTTTGACCATTAGAGAGATCCATGCCATGCTGATAAAATAAAAGCTCTTTTTTGGTTTGAACGGACTAGTGAGGCAGAAGTCTAATTTGCATCTTCCAGAGGGGCAGCCTTTCTTTTCTAAAAAAAAAATAAAAAATCATCAACCCTGTCAAATCACTTTTGAAAATGGAATTCAGGCTTCTAAAACAGTAAGTACTTTTAAAAGAAGTTTTACCAAAAGAAAGATCGCATGTCTTACTGTGTATCTGTAAAGTGCCTGGCAGTATTATGGCTCTATATGAAATATTTTTAGATCAACCACATTTTCTAATATTTTAATAATCTTTTGTTTGAGAGAAAGAGAGTGAGCAAGAAAGACAGAAAGGCTCAACCTACTGAAATACAGAGAAAATAACATTTTCCTACGCCCTCCACTAGGTTAGGAAAGAGCAAACTTTAAAAAATGAACCTTTAGAAATAGTATTTTAATGAGCTCCAGCAGCTCTCTACGCAAAAGAAAAAAGAGGGAAAATATCATGTTCCTTCTCTAGCATTGATAAACAGTACCTATCACTTTAAAATAGGGTGTTATGCCTAGATTACATCTCAGTGCTCAAAATCTTTTCGCATTAATTTTACCTAATATGAAAACATTGCCATGAGAACTAAAGTATCAAGTATGTCATGAATATTAATGGATAAAATAACTACATAGATTTATTTCTCTTAAATAAAAAAATTTAGTGCATCTTTTTTCTTGATCATTCCTGTTAGCTTTTCCCATCTCTGTGTTTTACTAGAGATGCCAATGGCACCTGTGCTACAGAGATTTCCCGAAGTTCACCATTGAGCAGTGCTCCAGACAGCTACACAATGATCAGGTATCTGCATGTCACCTGGTCCACTTGTACCCACTCCCCAACACCTACCTGCCTGCAGGCACCCTGCAATTCAAACCTGGATGACAAAGGTCAGTAAAGATCACCTACTAAGAAGTAACAACCAATACAAAGTATGGAAAGCTTACTAATGCGCTTGAATTAAAACCCTCCAAAAGCATCAACCATAGCTGTCATCACTGGCTGCCATTAGCCACTTCTTTATTTGCTAAAACAAGAAATGTTGAATGGGAAACACTCTAAAATTTTAATACTGGCTCTTTGATAGCCCATCACCTTCAGAGGTTTGTTTAAAATTGGTAAGACTGCCTTTTCCTTACTGAAGAATGAGCAACAGGTACAGCAAACTTTTTTTAAAAATGCCACAATACATAGCAAGTGTTTCTGCTGCAGGAGGCACTTCCATTAAGACAAATACAATACGTCTGTCTTTTAGATACAGTGTGCTACATACATATTATAAAACAAGATTAACCCAACATTTCAACAGCAGGATGATCCTTACTCTCCATCCACTCAAAACCTGATGCAGTCATCGAGTTAATGGATTCATTGCAGATTTGTTGAAACAAGGGGTCATTTTTTAATTCCTCCAGTGTAGCATCATCGTCTTGTCCCTGCTGACGACCTGGATCAAACAGTAGATTTGTGTCTAAAGTGTTCAGATCATTAATGCTGCCTGAGAGCTCGGAAGACAACCTGATGTCGCTGGGAAAGACAGATGCAACATTATTGAGATCTGATGCCACCTGATTCACCAGCTGCTGGTTTGTTGGCAGACTGTCCTCCCCTAAAAGGTCTTTTACAGTGCTGCTAAAATCTAATTGCTGCTCTCCGATGTCTGATTGTGCTTGGTTATCTCCAGAAGAAAAACTGATCTGATCGGTGCTGCTGTTTTTTGTGAGGTAATTTGGTGTTTGGAATTCATAAACTGAAGTGCTGGAATTGATCATACTTTGTGGGTTGGCACTAGGAAAAGCGGCGGATGTCTCCAAGATTTGAGTGAGATTCATCCTGGCTGTGTAATTTGAGGGCATGTTGTTCATTCCCAAACCTCTCACTGCATCATCACTATCAGAATCAAGTTTGTTTAACAACACATTGGTAATTTTTTTAGTGTTTGTTTGTTTCTGAAGAGACGGGAAGGCCGTCTGCATCATCACAGTCAATGGGACTGACTGGCTTCTCTGCGCTATGTTATTGGCACTGGTGTCTGCATGGATATTAGCAAAAACATTGTGAACTTCAGGAGTTACTGGACTTCCAAAAGGTGTCAGGTTAGAGCGTGGTATATTTGACACTGGGTAAACAGTGCTTCCACTGAGATTGCGCTGGCGATGGACAGCAGGGCTCACACTCCGGCATCTCAGACTGTTGTTGAGAGATGAACCAGTTCCTTTGTTGTCCAAAGGAGCAGGGACAGCAAAGCCCTCCTGCTTGGTAGTGCTACTGACAGGGGCTGCCTGGTGCTGCACGGGTGAAACGGGAGTCACGCGGCCGAAGTGAGTGTCGTGGTGGCGCGGCTGGGACTGGTATGACTGGCCGGGAACCGCAAATGCGTGAGGCTTCCTGAAGCGATCTTCCACCAGCTCCTGGTAGCTCGTAAGGATGCCATGGTTTGCAACTGATGAATTACTAACCCCACTGTAGCCATTATTCATCCACTCGAGCTTGGTTTTGTCAGGATGGGTAGCCATAGGCCGCTGCATTGGCTTCACAGGGCTACTTGATATAATGCTGGCATCGTGGTAAGCCATACTGGAGCTGATGGGAGTAAATGCAAACGGGTTCCGGCATTCCACAGGACTTGGAGGGACACTGCTGCTGCAGTTTGAATGGGGTGTGCCAATGGGTGTGTGCCGGCTGCTTCCTAGAGCGCTGTCTACAGGAGTTGTCTGAGCCAGCCTTGAACAAGGGCTCTCTCGAGACATGTTCTGAGATCCAGCAATCATTTCGGAGGTGGGAAAGAACCTGGCCCCTGGC